>JAVDPK010003083.1:408191-439955 GCA_034780415.1 Cichlasoma orientale | reverse complement strand
GTGTGTGTGTGTGTGTGTGTGTGTGTGTGTGTGTGTGTGTGTGTGTGTGTGTGTGTGTGTGCGCGTGCGTGTGTGTGTGTGTGTGTGTTTTGGATGAACTGTGCAAAAGGCTTTCGTTTGTGACGCACAAGGATTCATCTTCAATTGAGTTTTATGAGAAGGAGCCACAGGGGAGCTGGCCTCGGGCCCGGCTACCCTGCTTCACACTAATGGTTTCCTTATGGCCTCCCATTCCTGACACTCAGTGATACTGAAGACTGGTCGAGCGGAGAGGGCAAACCCCATTTCCTGATTCTAAACATACACTGCCATTAGAGGAAGTGTGTACATCTGAGAACACACATGTGCATCCTGCACGTGGATGTGCCTGCGCTCAGATTTTGTGTATCTGAGTGATATAAATGTAATTGCTATGAGTCTGCACGCCCTTAAATGCAGCACTGTGATGTATTTAAATGCTTTCACAGGAGCGTGCATGCATGTATTTATGTGTGTATGCCTAGCACAACCTGCCAACCTTTATATAATGTGTGTGTGTGTGCATGTGTGTGTGCGCGCGCGTGTGATGGTTTCCCTGATCCCTCTGGAAGTCCAATGACCTGCGAATGAACTTCGTGTTGTCTGGACCTCTTCATTTTTAGACAGACGTAACATGATCCATCGCCACAGTATTTTTAGAAGTCCTCCTCTTGCCTAATATGCACCAGCTGTGCAAGTGTTCTGGTCGGAGAAACAGCCTACACACATTGTTCTTATCTGACACTCTGCTGTCACAGGACAGGGTCTTACGGGGTAAGAGGAATTCAACGCCCGATTCAAAAACCGCTAATCTTCAACCATTTTAAGAAGTGGACTTCTGCACTGCTATTTTAAATCTGTGAGGAATCTGTGGTTGTCCTCAAGAAATAAAAAAAAAAAAGTTTAAATACCAGTGTTGTGTAAGTGTCCAGTTACTGGATCGTAAACAAGGACATTTGACAAAAATGGTTGGACTAGGGATCTTTTGTGAAGACAACAGACGTGAGTGAACCATTTTTATACAAGACTACAAAACGTACTTACACTGATTCTTTTCAGGGGTTTTTTGTGATTCCTTGTTTTCCCTCTACTATCTTAAAGGTACACTGTAGCAGTTTTGACCACTGGGGGTGCTGTGCAGCTTTTGCAACTTAGACATTTATATCAGTTACAAAGGCCGCTCAAGCTTGATGCAAAGTTAGCAACAACCAAACGAAAGGTTAAGATAACTTTTTTTCTCTGCTGAATCGGTACGTTTTCAGAAATGAGAGGATGTTACATTTCAAATGAAGCCTCATACACTGTCGCATTACAGGTTTTTTTCTAAAAGGTTTTCATTTGAGTGTCAAACAGGCAAAAATTCTCCACAACCGTTTGGCCGTTAACCAAACCCTAGTCCTAGACGGGCCACCAATAACCTGACGCATGTTAACAAATTCATATGAATGGTAAATTCTCTCAGTAGTGAGTGGCAGGGCACTACCGGCGGACCTGCCATTTCTGGTGTTCTCAGGTACCAATCTAGCTGCACGGTGCCGGGCTGCTGGGACTTCATGTCACGCTCATGGAGTCACGGTCAGAAACATGCGCATGCTGGAGGTCATTTTGTAGGTTTCTGGCAGCGCTCCTTCTGTTCCTCCCTGCTCAAAGGAGCAGATACTGGTCCTCTGACACCCTTCTCCAGTCCTGTCCAGCTCTCCTCATGAAATGCCCTGTCTCCTGTTATCTCCTCCACACTCTTGAAACGTTGTTGTGGTGACGGAGGAGCTGGACTACCTGTGCAACTTGAATGAGCTTCAGATACAGTTTTAGTCTGTGGTTTAAAGTGCCTTGATGACCTCTGCTGCAATATTGACCTTTCCTTCTTTAATGACAACATAGAAAAAATGTGCAAACATCTTGATCTTGTGTTACAAGCCCACCAGAGAACGCCAGCGCAGAGCCACGCTCTCCGAGGCATTTCCCAAACCCCGCTTCTCATTAAACGGGTAATTTAGAGCAGTTTGATTAAACTGCCGTACGGTGAAAATATGTAACATTAACAATGAAACATGGGGCACACTCACATGATGAACATCTACTGTAACACCGTCTCAGATTCCCTGAATCTAATGTAATCTAATCAGTGTTGAGTCACTCATACAAGCTTGTCTTTGTGTGCAAATGTGTGGATGTGTGCGCCAACCTGCTCCTCATGCAGCACCACCTGCTCCTCCAGAGGGCTCCCAAGAGGAGCAACCGTAACAAAGGGCTGCCAGACACCGCTGATGGTCCGGGGGAAGACATCGTAAAGCTCCATGCACTGAATAGTCTCCCCGCGCTCCTTCATGGAGTACAGGGACACTGGGTTACAAGTGGCCACATACAGCACATCTGTCAAAACAAAGACTGCAATTCAGCTTTGAAATATAGTGTGTCTATTATATAGGGACTAATAAATACACTGTATAAGGGGGTGATTTCTGACACAACAATAGCTGCATCAGAGACATTATAATGGAGACACGGCGCTCAGGCAACAATGAATTGAGTCTATGGATGAACTGTGTAAAGCAAAGACAGACGTGACAGAAGTGTCGCTTCAGGGGGGAAATTATTTGGGGCCACAGTCACTGGTGACTCTAAATGTAGTTTTTATGTCCTGATGACCACTGAAATAAACTGAGTGACAAAGTAAATTTAGATAAGGTATTTCAAGATCCATCCATCTTCTTCCACTTATCCGGGGCCGGGTCACAGGGGCGGCAGCCTAAGCAGAGAAGTCCAGACCTCCCTCTCCCCAGCCCTCCTCCTCCTCCAGGGGGACCCCAAGGCATTCCCAGGCCAGCCCAGAAATATAACCTCTCCAGTGTGTCCTAGGTCTGCCCCGGGGCCTCCTTCCGGTAGGACATGCCCGGAACACCTCACTCAAGAGGCGCCCAGGAGGCATCCTAGTCAACTGGCTCCTTTCGATGTGGAGGAGCAGCGGCTCTACTTTGAGCCTCTGCACTCCTCACCCTAAGGTGACACTTTCAAGCTGGCTGGCATATTGTGAGATTTGCTTTAGAGGTTTTTTTTTTTTTTTTCCTTTTTTCCATCCACTTAAATTCTGACAGGTCTCTTTCAGGAGCACTAGTAACTTTTATGCTTACTTATACTGGTTAGGTGACATAATTGGCCAGTAATGACCTAATGCAAAGATATCAGTATGAGAATATATGCTGTCCAATATGCATCTATGTAACACTTGTGTTTTTCTCTTTTATAGAACACGGTGCAGAAAAAGACACCTGGGGTAATTTATAAATGGTGTCCTCACAGTTCAGCAGAGCGGCTCTTACTCAGTTCTTTACTGTCCTCTCAGCGTCTTCATGCCAAGTTTTCCGGCTACTTTGTAAAATCCATTGCTAGAAAGTTGCTTAACAAGAACGCCATCACATTCACTTTTTAAAATAACTCAAGCACATGGGGGTATATATGTGACGCAATATGCAAAAACCAAGCACACCCGGGCGTGTGTGACTGCTCTGAGCAGGGGTTTGCCCCTCACAGCCGAGAGCTTTGCTGGATGAAGATCTGGGAAAACGTATTGCGCTGTTTGCAGTTTATGCGTTTGATAAACTCAATTTTTCAGGCATAATTTTGAGAAATACTTGCAGACAGTGAAGCAAAGATAACAAAATATTTAAAAAAATTTTGGAAGGTCTAATTGTTCTTGACTGCATCATTGCTCAGCAGTTTTTGTGTCTACGGCCCCCCAAAAATTCAAGCTCTTTCAATATATTAGTCTTTTTAAAAATTTCTCTTGTGATTCTCAGTAAATGTTTAATAGTTGTGAATTGTTAATAACCATGTTAAATTTCCACTGGTGCCTTAATGTTGTTCTTTCACTAGTGATATTTTCTTATTGGTCCAATTACTCTTTAAATATTCATTTTCGTGTACCGAGTCATGTTAATTGTATCCATTTTCCATTTTGTCATCACTATCATTGAATTTTTTGTGCTTTACCGCTCTCTACAGATGCGCTGTTTCCAGAGTAAAATCTGTGTTTTTTGGTATCCCTGTGTGTGTGTGTGTGTGTGTGTAATACCGTCTTTGGTGGTGACATCACAGACAATGTTCACTTCATTCATGGGAATCTGCCAGTGGGCTTTCTCTTCACTGAAACTCAAAGCTCTGCTTTCCTGTCTGTTGCAGGGGTAACTCTGGACACGCAGGAACACTGGGCCCTGGACACACAGCGCACACACACACACACACACACACACACAGCACACACACACACACACACACAGCACACACACACCCACAGCTTATGCGCAAAAGCTTTAACAGAGTATATTAAATAAGCAAAGTAACCAGAGGAATGATTTAGGTTGCTGCTAAACTTGTTGATGCCTTTTGTAAAAACTGAAACAGCTGAGTGTGTTCAGCTCTCACTGAGCTGCTCAACTGACAGATTTAGGAAATCAGTTGTTCCGAGAGCCTCAGACTCTTTAACGCTTCACTTGGGGGACGATAACATACAATCATCATAACATATGTTGATATTTGGCGCTCTATAAATCAGACACTTGGCTACTGTATATTACTTCGCTGCACTGTCTGCACATCTGCCTCTGCACATTTGTATATGTATATTGTGCGTATTAAGCTGCTGGATGCCCTAATTTCCTTCAGGATCAATAAAGTATCTATCTTGAAGGAATTTAAAATGACCACAGATGTTTCTCTAAGACATATTGCATGTATTCAGCTGTAATGAGTAAGGGGCTGAGGCTGATTCAAACTCGCTCTTTAAGATGTGGGGCATCACACTGCAATATCCTGTAACTTAATGCAGAGGCTTCATGTGCATACCTTGATATCTACGAGGTGTGTGTCCACGGGACAGAGGAGCTTGCGGAGAGCGTTGCCACCTTGGTTCATGGTCCAGTATCCCGTCAACTTGACCTCCGGCAGGGGCAACCTAAAGATCGAAGGTCACATGATGAGAACAGCACTGCTGTAAGGCCTGCAAAATGTTAATTTCTGAGATAAAAACAATAGCATGCGAGTACCGGCATAAATTAATGGTATGTTTGTTTGTTTTTCTGGGTGCAAATATTGATGTTATAGTTTCTTATTTTGGAAAATCGTGGGTGTAATCACATAAATTAAAGTGAACTCATCCTATTTAAAGGGCTCAACATGCCACAAATTGATTTCAGATGTGAGTTTTATCCTGTTGTGAGCTCGATTTTTAAAAACAAAGACTCTGAAAGTGTTTGCGTGTTTGCGTCCCGGCTTGTTGTGTCTGTTTACTGGTTTTCCCATGAATCATAGCTGGACTGGGGCCACGATCTTATTGGCTGCAGGTGGAGTGAAAGACGCAGCCTAACAAGAAAAACAGAAAAATTCCAAAGAGACTAGAGGACGGACAATCCTCTAACCGTAAACATTTTTAAGAATGGAAAAGCAGTGAGAGAATCAGCTCCCTGTTTTCCATTTCCAAAAGTGGAAACTGAGGGATAAAATATTTGCTTTTATGTGCCCAAGATGTGCGAAGAGAAACTAGTCCGATAAACTGGGGTTTAAATGGATGACATGGATGACAAAACAGCGACTGAGCTTGGACGTCAGTACAGACATGATAGGAAAATACTTGTTTCTGCCCTGCTTGGTTCTCGAGTATTAGAGAGATAAGAAAACAAATTTATGTGAAACTTTAAAATAAAACCACAGGAGACAGAAGAAACAAATATTTTCCTTTATTTAAAAGACAGAGCTGTACATTGTGAGGCAATGTGGTTAATTTCAGAATAGATTTTTCTTATAAATGGGTGACTTCTATGAATAGTCCTTTTGTTTATTTAACACTTCAGGAAGCAGTGGGGAGTCTGAGAGCCTCAAGGTTTTAACTGAAACCAGTCATACAGTTAAAAGCAGCATCAACTGAGTTCAAGCCTTTCAGGAATTCAATGCCAACAGTCAACAATGTTTTAAAATTAGAAGACGACAGCCGACAGTCTCACGTGGAAGGGTTCGGAAACAGTGACCTCTCTGAAGACACTTTCAGCTGACAAGCTTCTGGAAAGGTTCTTTGAAAGGCAACTACCAACAAAACTATTCACATTATGAGAAAAAGTGTAAAAAATAAAATAAAAAGGGTTGTGTGAGCTTTAACTTCTAAAATATAAACTGTATCTTGCATGGGTTAAATTATCAAAACAAAAACACTGCAGACTTCCTTCTGTTTTAATGATGTTAAATTTGGTTTGTCATTAGTCCCTTTCAGACAAACACTTCCATTAATTAATCTGTGAAAATCGCAACAAGAATCTAACATTTACATATAACTTTAAATACAGTACAGGCCTTTGAGTTGCTCAGCTCACTAGAGAATACCGTGAACTGCAGTAACGTGTGCAATTACACTGATTTAGATCCATCCATCGATCCATTGTTATGGGGGACACACACACACACACACACACACACACACACGCACACACACTCCACTAACTGCATGTCTTTGGGCTGTGGGAGGAAGTTGGAGTACCCACAGAGAACCCACACAGAACCAGGGAGAACATGCAAACTCCACGCAGAAAGGCCCCGGCCCTATGGCGGATTCAAACCCGGATCTTTTTTTGCTGAGAGGCAACAGCGCTAACCACCGCACCGCCGTGCTGCCCTATTTAGTCATTTATTTCACTCACTATCTGTAATAAGAGAGGCATTCCTCGACGATGCATTTTCACTGAGCCAATTCCAAACCAGAAGGCAGATTTGTGTCTGTGTGGGAGGGGCAGGGCACAGCTTTTTCTGCACGCTGAAACATTAATGGTGGAAAATATCTAGCATGTACGGCAAATATTGTGCGCGCACTGCGGCTCTCTATACTGTGCATATCTGTCATCACTTTAATAGACTGAATGTTACATATTCCACGTCTGAAAAGGGTACATAGTAGGTTATATTTCCATTGTGTTTTAAGCATCTATAGCTTCTCCATCCATCCATTCGCTTCCGCTTATCCTGTTTAGGGTCGCGGGGGGGGGGGGGGGGGGGGGGGGGGGGCCCCCCCCCCCCCCCCCCCCCCCGGGAGCCTATCCCAGCTCACATAGGGCGCAAGGCAGGGTACACCCTGTACAGGACGCCAACCTGTCGCAGGGCTAACACAGAGAGACAGACAACCACACACACTCACACCTATGGGCAATTTAGTGTAGCCAATTAACCTAACCCCAGTAATTGCATGTCTTTGGACTGTTGGAGGAAAATGGAGTACCCAGGGAGAACCCACACAGACATGGGGAGAATATACAAACTCCACACAGTGATAGAGAGGCCTGGGCCAAGGTGGAATCAAACTCAGGCCTTCTAGATGGTATTGTAACTGTGAGGCAGCAGTTCTAACCACCGTTTTTTTATATAAAATATAAATATATATTCTTGTATTTATAGTTATAAAATATTTATAAAATATAAATGTATATAAATGTATATAAGATAGTTTTATAAAAATTGAAATATATATTTACATTACAAAATACCATACCATACATTCCATACACAACATACAATACCATACATACCACACATTCCATATATACCATACCCTACATAATATACATACTATACATACCATATATACATTCCATACATACATACATGCCATACAAACTATACCATACAATACCATACATATGTATGGAATTGTATGGTATGGTATGTATGTATACCATACATACCATATCATATATTCCATACATACATACCATACATTACCATCTGTATTTGTAATCATTTAAAACAATAACAGCTGACACAAAGTTCTGTACATTAACACATAAACATTAATAAAAACAAACAATGAAACTCTTTACCATAAAAAACATACCATAACATCCATTCCATACATACATACCATACATACCATATATTTCATACCATACTTTCCAAACCACAAATTTCATACGTACATATCATGCATACCATACCATTCAATACCATACATACCATACATACCATACCATACAATACCATACCTACCATACAATACCATGCATACAATACCATACATTCCATTCATACCATGCCATACATACTATACCATACATACCATACATACAATACCATACATGGAAAGGGGCAGGCTAGATCTCTAATCTCACTGCTTTTGGATGCAAATAAGTTTATTCCATGTTCAAAATTTCCTCTAGGAATAGTTCACATTCCCACTAATTAGGCTGCTTTACCCTACCTACCATAACTGCAAAACACTTTGCAACCCATCTTCACTGCAGTGCCTGCTTTTCATGCTGTTTCTGACATTAATCAGTGTCATATCTTTTGTCACCGATTCCTACTCTATCTTGCAGGTGGTTCCCAGTTTCCAGGAAAGCTGTGGAAACCACTAAAATATACACAAAATGCCCCGAAATGGGCTCCAAACAACAAACGACCTCAAAATGTGCTCTTGTAGAAGAATTTAGGTTCCGGTGCTCAGGCTTTGTATCTCATGACAAGCAGATGATTCAGAAAATCTAAATTTCTCTGCAGATTATAACAGAAACCATGAAAACAATATTAGCAATAGTACCGGAGCATTTGAGTCAGTTTGATGCTAAACTGTAAATAACATGTGTATATTAAAGCTGCTTTAAAGCAGCTCGTCTTGGCAGTTATGACTCATAACCGACCCCTCCGTCAGCGCCGTCTGCCCGCTGTAATTACAACAGCTCGCCGTCTCTTTGATGCACTAAACGCGCCGCAGTGTTTGAGCACCACGGGCAGAGAGCAGCACACAATATTAAACCTTTCTCATCTCACCATCCTGCATCTTATTCATCTTCACATAACACAGGAAAAGGAGTGGTTAGAGGCAAAACTAGAGGCCTATGAACATGGTTATTTTTACATTTTAATTTTTTTTTTTATCACTGTCATTTATTTCCTTTCAGCAGCAACACTGCTGGCTTACTAGCATGCTTGACCTGTGGCTGGCTTTAATCCAAATTAAATTAAACTTAAAAATATTAGGCTATTATATTTTTATATTTATTATCAAATTAGGCCCTTTTTAATTTAATTCCTTTGCATAAACACAGGTAGGACTCAAAGAGGCCTGAATATCTTCAATGCTTCCATCTTTGGAAATAAGTCCAAAAATGCTGATAGATTTTTTTTCCCCTCCACTTCCATTTTGTTGAAAATAAAAAAGTAAACACTTCCAGTTAGTTTCATAACTGTAACAGCACATGGTATTATTAGCAGATAATTATAAATATACCTCTGCATGTGGTAAAAGTTCTTAATTATTTACATTCAATTAGGAGGCCTTGGTGTCACCCTGGAAGAGCTGGGGGAGTGGCATCTCTGCTTACACAGTTGGCCCCGTGATCCTGACCTGAATAAGCGGCAGAGGAAGGATGAATGTTAAGAGTATTAGTATTAAATCTGATTATATATGTATTAGCGAGAGGTCCAAAAAGTTAGAACAAGAGCTCATTACGTTGCACGATGAAGGGCAGGGATAAAGGAAATGGCAAAGATGCTGAATGTTTTCAGAGATACTGCTGGAAGCATAGTTTGCAGCCTTAAAGTCAACGCTGCTGTGACTGCACCACCTGGATGAGGCAGCGAGAGGAATTTATCGCTGGCAGATGACCAAAAACTCGACATGTGATCACAAAAGACCACCAACAAGACTCTGTGGCAACGGGTTGCAGGTCATACAGTGAGGTTCTCACTACATGGTGAAGGGCTCCACGCCTCAGCTCTAAGACGAAGCCCACTAGAGACACCAAAGCACAAGAAGGCTCTTCTTAAGGATGCTCAGAACCATCTGGATAAGCTAGTGAAGGCTTTATAGGCCTCAGCGGTATATCTGGAGGCGGAAGAATGAAGAACTCACTCCCTGCAGTGAAGCATGGTGCTAGCTCAGCGCTGCCCTGGGGCTGCTTCGCTCCTGTCACTTAACAGGCAACATGAATTTCTGGAAGGAAACATGATGCCGTCGGGGTGGAAGCTCAAGCTCGGGCGTCGAAGACCTGGTTGTAGATAAAGTCCTGGACAATCTCAGTGCCTATAGCGGTCGCCTGACTTAAATCCCACATAGAAAACCAGTGATGGGATTTTAAGGAGGTGCATGCAGCAGGCAAACCCAAGAATTTAACAGAACTGGAGGCTGTTTCCCAGGGAATGGGCTGAGAGTCCTAGGGAACGCTGCCAGAAGATGGTGTCTGGCTAAGCAGCACGTTTGCAGCAGGCTGGAGCTCAACATAGGACTAAAGGGGAGTGTTGCAGTTTAGAGGCTACAGTATTCAGTAAAACTATCATGCTATGTTGAATTTGGGGAAAAAACACTCTTGGGTAATTGGACTCATACAAACAGTTATACCAATAAATCTAATATGCAGTGGGGGTTGAATAATTTTGCTTCCAACTATATGTGCCAGATTTAGTTTCGCACACACTGCCTGCAACAAGGCGGCATTTTTCTGCTTGTTTTAACTGGATTTTATTCAGACTGTCAGTAAATCTTTCCTCTAAAATGCTGCACGGTGAGCTCCAGTCAGAGTGATCAGTGCAAGCCGGTGTAAAAGTTCAAAGGTCAACCGAGCCGAGGAGGGCTGTAACCCTGGCTTCCTCCGCTGCCCGTCAGCAGCAGCCTGCGGGCTTGTTCTGTTCCATCCCGGCTGACTCGTTCCACCTTAAATATCCCCCTCCTGTCAGCCTGCAGAGCAGAGGACGAGTTCACACTCACACCACCGCGGCCACAAATGCCAGAAGCTCCATTATGAAAACCACACTGAATTCATCCAGTCTGGCAGCCGGCTAATGGATGATAAAAGCAAAGCGCGGGCACACTGATGATAATAATGATGATGATGAGAGGCTGGAGTTCAGTTGGTCCGCAGCCTTTGATATGATGTTTTGGCAAAGCTGCATTTCTGTTTTGATTTTTCTAATTATTGCTGCTTTGAAATGATTATTACCGCAGCGCCCTCCACGATGAGCCATGTTCTCATCTTACACCTCCATAGAAGTTTAGTTAAGTTTACAGTATAGGTGGAAAGTTTGGAAGTCTCGGCTTTGTAACGACTGGGAGGGCACAACATGAGGATTTGAGCCTCATGTTCCTGAAATGTACAAGGAGCCAATGGGAAGAAACCACTGGGACTGGGCTGATGTGACGCTGGCTTCTAATACCAGTGAGAAGCTGAGCGGCTGCTTTATGATCTAGTCGGAGGCAAAGGAGTTGCAGTGACCTAGCCTAGAGAAAGCAAAAGCATGGATGACTTTAACCGGATCAGGGTGTTGGTTTTGTTTTGGCGATGGGTCTTATTTGGAAGAAGCAGGACGGGACAACTTTTCCAGTTTTTTTTTTTTTTCACAGATTGAACCTCTGCCCATCTTTACTTCTCAGAAACTCTGCCTCTCTAAGATGCTCTTTTTATACCCAATCATGTTCCTGTCCCGCTGCCAGTTAACCCAATTAGTTGCAAAATGTTCCTCCAGCTGTTTCTTTTTAGTACCACTTACTTTTCCAGCCTTTTTTGCCCCATCCGATCTTATGGCAGAAATTATTATTATTTTTTCATCAATAAAAGGATAACAGGATGCTCAGCAGACGATGACACTACCTATCCAACGTTGGTACAAGACATCGAGAAAATGATCTTAGGCCAGCTTATGGTTAATCTGTGTTTTCACCATACGGCATTATTTGAACCGTGTTGCTGGGTTGTTTTGCTGTTGCATCTATGTTGTGTTTTCTTGAGCTGCTTTCAGATGTGAGAGAAAATGATTTCTTTTCCTCCTCACCCCGCCAAGGAAACCGCAGATAGCTGTCTGGTTTCTAGTGTGTTCTTTAGAAATTAGCTGATCAGAAAAGAGCTTTGATTCTGATGGCTGCTCTCCTGTACAGATGCCAAGATGGCGCTGGAGCTGTATACGGCCCCAGAGGAGAGCTCGTATGTGATGTAGGGTAGAGAGCCAGACGGTGACTTTACACAGCATGTACTCTGTTTAATTAGTGTGAGCTGCAGGGAGAAGTTTGTTAGAAACGAGGAGTATCCCTGGAGAAACTTGCTGCTGTGACTGTGACTGGTTTTTCTGCTGAAACTGAATCATGCAGAGCTCATGGCAAAGTCTGTTTCTATGACTCCCCGGGTTAAAACGCTTTCCAGGGGCACAGCTGATAATTTAACTCAGCTGCAGAAAATGAGACACGAAGCTTCCTTTTTCTTAAATCCTTAAATAAGCAGGTTTTGTGGGGCTAAGGACAGGAATGAGTTAAAGCTGGGGTGGGCATCATGAATTTGGCTTCAGTGGGCAAAAAAAGCTTTACAACCTGTATATTTAGGTTGTTTTGGGGAAAACTGGAGGCCTGCACATTTTCTGGCTTCTAGCTTATCTAGAAAATCGAGCCTGTCAGGCAGTTTTTGGGTGTTCCCAACCTTTGTGTGCATTCCCACCATGTTAGCCTCCCCTGTAGGCCTTTTTTTGCGGGTTGCTTTCAGGTGAAAAAGAAGCATCTCCTGTGGGGTAGGTGCGTAGGTGTGTTTTTGATTCCTGTTTTTATTGAGTTTTGGTTATTATTTCTTCCTGTGTTTTCAGTTCCCCCGGTGATTTCCTATCTGTGTTTACTCTGCTTGTGCAAGATGTCTAGAACCCATGAACATCACCCAATGTTTCCTCCCTTGAGATGCTCTGCCAGGCCTTTACTGCGCCCGCTCTGGGTCTCTCTGCCTTCGGTTTTGTCTTCAGTAACTGAAAAACATGCCCTGTTGAGCTGAGATCAGGTGACTGACTTGGCCATTGAAGAATATCTTATTTCTTTGCCTTTCTTGGAAACTCCATTTGCAGTGTTTCTCTTGGTTTTCCAGCCTAATGATGGCTTCCTTCACTTGTATGGACTTCTCTACCCTACATCACATGCAGACTTTGTCTGGTCTTCCTACTCTTTGGACCTCATATGGAGAGCTCCGGTGAACATCACCTGTGTTGCATCACCTTATTCATCTGCCTGCTTTTGTGCAATGCTTTTTATTTCCTTTTTGCATTCGTAGCTCAGGATTCATTTGGCTCCTCCATCCTGATTCCAGACAGGAGGTGCTCCAGAGTGGCCATGGGTGGGGCTCAACTCTAATTGCTTAAACCACAGGAGGCACCAGTTTCCAAAGCCAGATGAAGATCAGCAGAACAAATAAAAAAGAGATGAAAAATAAAAGATTCAATCAATGAGGTGGTGCAGACTCTTTTTTCCCCCCTCCTTTGGTTTATTGTGTGACTGATGAAGCCCGCAGAGATTATGCGTCAGTGAAAGAGAGAGCGAGCGGTGATTGAGCTTCCAGAGCGAGCTAGAAAATGATTGAGATGAATCAGAGAAGTAAGAAATTTCTGCTTCTAACAGAAGAGAAAGAGCCCCAGCTGTTTGTGTGTTTAGGGCCATCGCACACACTCGGAGAGAGAGAGAGCGGGACAAAAAGATGGAGGCAGCTGAGATGTTACTCAGTCTGTGTTTCTATTAACAGAAAGAAAGACATTAATGTAAAGTCAAGTGTGTAAATGCAGCTATCACTGTATCAGCGGAGCAATTTGAATCGTCACTGCAGTAAAAACACAAACAGTGCTGTGTTTAGATTCGGTGTCAGGCTTCTAGGGTTTTGTGCTGTGTGAGTCTTGTCTCCTGTTTTACTATAAAGGACTGTTTTCTTTCATGTTTTGTGTTATTTTGGGATTGTCAGTCTTCACCTGAGAGTAATTAATTTCATCTGCATCTCACCCCCTCTCCTGCTTTGTAGTCCTCGGTGTATATATAGTCCTCTCTTCCCTTTTATCCTTGCTGAGACATTTGATTCTCCTCTTGTTTGCTTAGTGTTTATTTCAGGATTTCTGACTGCACTTTCCTTTTGGACTTTAAATTCAATAAAAGGCTTTTTGTTCAGTTTTGTCTGCCGGAGTCTGCATTTCGATTCTCACTACACCCAAGGTTTAGATATTCACATCACTTTACTTTTGTGGAAATTTTCATGGATATTTCAGCTCATTTTAGTTTTATTTATACAGCACCAGCTGTATAAATAAAACTAAAAAGTTGTACAGCAACAGTTATCTCAAAGTGCTTGATATTGTAAAGACCCTACAATAAACCGCAACTGTCAGACAATCCCATATGAGCAGCAGTTGGTGACAGTGGGGAGAAAGAACTTTAAACAGGAAGTAACTTCTGTCAAAAACGTTCAGGGAGGGGTAGCCATCTTCCATGACTACAGAGAGGCAAACAACAGGATAAAACATAAACTGCAAGAGAACATAAGAGCACCTCCAAAAGTCTCTTAGGCATCCCCTGCTGGGTGTTTCCTCAGCCTCCTAAAGCATGTGGATATGCCCATACTTGGGTGGTGGGAGGGGCTTAGACCAGAGAGGGAGGAGCTTCAGAAGGAGGGCAGTTTATTTCTGACAGCGAGTCCTGTTGCTCCTCAACAGTCGGGGTGATCAATAAAGCTTCAAAATGATATCATGATATTTCAAGGAAATTGCTAGGCAATATAAATGCATGGCATCACTATATGACTGATATCACAAGATGTGGCCTCTTTTTTTTATCAAGTAAAAATGCATAATGATATTATCATGGACAATATGATAAAGTAAAATTGGCTCCAGACTTTTGTACAATACCGTAAGCATCAAGGAAATCTACTGTAAAAAGAAGTTGTTGTTTTTTTTTACCATAATAACTGCATCATTGTATTAAATAGTCAAAAATGCAGAATTGACTAAGGTAATGGTGATTATGGTTTTTGCTATAATCGAGCAGCTTTAGTGCCATGTCTCGCCCTTTTTCTTCCTGCCTCAGCTTTAACTGGATGGAGGTTTTTGCAGTGTTGAGTGGCCTCTAATTATTAACCTGTTGGCTACTTAGCATGTAGCGCATTAACAGTAATTTAATTCCACCCTGCAGCTGTTCCCTCATCACAGTTTGCTCACATACATACTGTTTCTGCAAAATAAACTTTGTACTATGATAAATTTGCAATTAGGTACAAGTATTTTATAATTTACTTATTTTTTTTTGGTCTCTCTCTATGTACTCAATTAATAATAATGAGACATGTTTTATAATAAATAAATAGTATTGATGGTGTAATTGAAGCCAAAGTCAAATCTCACCGACCAGTAATTAATATTATATTAAAAGCATCAACAATTCATTTATAAAAATTGATTTTTATAAATGATGAAAACAAAAAAAAACCTGTTTAACAATAATCAAAATATAAATGAAATGAAAGCCTCTTTAAAAGAGTTTTAAGCCTCTTTCTCAAAGTCTAAATTGCTTTGACAGTTTATTTATTTATCTTTTGCATACTTTAATATTAAAGATGACACAATCATTAGCCAATCAGTCATCCAGTCTAGATGATTCATTCATAGTTTAATTTATTCTCTTGGTTTCTGGTTTCTCCCCTGTGAGGAGTTCTTACTTCTCTCTCATTTTAAACAGATTTTTTTATTTTTTATTTTATGAATTTAATGTTCATCTGCTCCGAGAAGGCTCGTATAAAACTAAGTGGTCAGGACCGAGATTTTTCACAGTTCATCCATCACTCTGCTCATTACAGACTTAATTACACTGAAATTCCTTCTAATTAGCTGGCAACGCCGTGTATCAGAGGCGCTGACTGAGTGACTGAAATCTTTGAGAAAGTCGAGGGGAGAGGCGGGAAGGAGGGAGGGATGTGTGGGTGGAGGAGAGAGGACAGAGCAAAGATTAGTCACTGTGTGGAGTTTGGTCGAAAGGGGGAGATGGATGGATGGACGGATGGAGATCTTTCCGCTCTATCTTTAGCTGTGTGTCAGATTTCTGCTTTAATGGAGATTCCCTCTCCGAGTGCTGCAGCAGAGGCGGCTTGTTTGTGTCATCATGTAGTCGATACTCAGGCTGACTTTTTATAGATTTAAGATGAAGCAAAAAAAATAAAAGATGCCAACAGAGGCGGCCTTGGGCTTTAAGCTGGCTGCAGAGAGAAGAAAATAACACTGACATTTACCTAAAAGCTCACACTTTTTTAGTTATTTTTGCTTGCAGCTCCTTTAGTACAGTTAGATCATTGCTCTCCTGCTGTTTGAGTCTGATATCATTCTTGTAGACTGCATTTTTTGTGTTTTTTCCACCATCGACCTCAGCCCATATTAATTTGACAGCAAAACCAGAAATATCACAGTAAAATGGCAAACGCGTTAGCGCCACGTGGTTAGTGTTCACATGGCTGCAAAACCTCACATTCAGCTGTCATCGCTTGAAGATGCTGGTCATTGGCATTTAATGGTCTCTGGTCACCATGTTGCTGCTTCCTGTGTGGACGGCCTTTTACAGCTCGTCACCGCAAGTGTGTTTCCTTATATGGAGAAATGGGCGGTGCCAGTGTGCAGACTGTGGATAACCAGCAGGAGCCTGTGGATTTGATTCTGAACACACACGCAGCAGTTTCATTGTTTTCTTCCATGAATCTGTCGGGTTTTTGTGTGTGTGTGTGTGCGTGTGTGTGTGTGTGTGTGTGTGTGTGTGTGTGTGCGCGCGCGCGGTGAGGGATGTTGTCACAAAGATGCCCTGAGGGCAGGAGCTTCGATTTTGGTACAACCAGGAGGACCAACCTGAGGGTCATACGTCCTAAACAAGTGCTACTGCTGTCTTCAGGGTCCTTCGGTTCACAGCAAATGTACAGACTCTACACAAATATGCAAATGAATGCAAATTTGCACTTAGTGCTGTTAATAGGGATGATATATGTCAGCACAAGACCAAAGCCCAAATTTTCCCTAGCAACAGGTGGTTGCCAGGGAATCACTGACTGGTTTGTGGGCCTGTGTGATTGTGACTTTAGCAATAGTTTACTCAGTGACTGCCAGCATCCGCTCACAGCCAGTCTGGGATTATTAATTTTTCTGTCACTGGTGACTGCCAAATGGTTGCAGACTGGTCTGTAGGCCTGTGTGAAAGGGGGCTTATTCACTTGGTCCTTCATTGTCACACATTCAAAAATGGCACACAAATAAACATCACGTGAAGTTTTTTTGGCCTTCAGATAGAATCCAGGTTTAAGGCACTTCCACATTGGCTTCTGACCTGGAAGTTACCTTCACATTTTTTACTGTCTTTGGTTTCAACCTAACCAGAGCTTGAAAGCAAAAGTAAAAGGTCCAAACTGGGCATAACTGGCTGATGAACCTGCAAGTGCCCTCCAACCTCCTAATGTGAACTTTGCAGATCTCTGAAAGGGGTTCATTCTCTCTTGACTGCCAGTGTGTCAGTGTACCGGCACCAAGGCCAAAAGACACCTTGTCTGAGATGGAAAAACACGGGAAGCACTGGACCAAACAGAAATTAGGACATTGGCAAGCTCATATGGTGGTTACTGATCCTCCTTTTGACTCTGATTTTGGTAAGAATTTATAACATAGCATTAAAACTTGCAACTGAGACTATAGACTCATCAGTAAAGAGTTTGCTGAGCCAATAGATCAAGAGAGAAGTCTGCTCATTTTCTTAAAGACTTCTGTGCAATCAGACTAGAGGAGTCGCCCCCTACTGGATATTAGAAAGAATGCAGCTTTAAGGCTTTAAACCACATGTATTTAAAATTCACTGCAATCCACTGCTGCTGTCAACATAAGAGATTGAAGCCAAGGTTAAGGTTAGGTTGTAAGCACTGAAAACAAAACCTACATGAAATGATTGCAGAAGCTTTGCCGCTAATTCACCCGACCTCTAATGACGTTCAGGCCACAAAGCTTTAGGGCCGAGGGGCGAAAACTCTGCTATTCTTATCTGAAACAAGCCACATGCCATACTGTGGAGAAATGCTCTGTTCTAAGGCTGCGTGTTTATTAGAGCTGTTGCAACTGTCTGCGGGATTTTGACTAGTTTCTGACACTGGAAGTTCCTGTTGCATTTTGTCACCCTGAGAGCAGAGACGGCTATTAAAATGTAAATTTCTGTTTGTCCTGACAGCTCAAATTGTGGCAGCGAAGTCGGCTGCCGCACAGGCCGCGCACAGCAGTGCAAAGTGTATTTTCTCAAGTTATAACTGGATATTATGGAGGATTATATAAATCCTTAATGAACATCCAACTCAAACAGACATAAATAAACAGAGCAGAGCGAGCGGCTTCTCGTCTGCAGCTGTTTACTGCCTCGCAACAGATTAAACCTGGGAAAAGGTCAACTGTAACACAAACATGCACGCAGATCCATCCGGACTCTTAGCAACACAACATTGATGTCTGACATAATGTAGCGCTCTGTCCCCGGGGGTTTCCCTGTCTCATTTCTGGCTCTGTTTGAGTCCTGCAATTAAAAAAAAAAAATAAAAAGAGTTTTACAGTCGGGCAAATTAGTTCATTTTGTTTTGTTTTTTTGCTTGTAGTGTGACAGACTGGAACTGAAAGCCCCCATTTAAAGGTATAAAATATTAAAGCAACCACAGAAAGTTAGAAAAGGCTTCATTTGATGTGCTTAGGGGGAAAATAGAGGCTGGGAAATCTAGTTCTCGTCCAACCTCCATTACAGAAATGCTAAATTTTCTTGAAGTTTTGATTTCTTATTCAATATTTTTCTTTTTTTTTCTTATGTCTGCAGGTTGCTTGTTTGAGAAGAAACTGTGTCCCAGAGATCAGCTGTGCAACGATGGTGAGTATCAGCACTTTAATCCACTTTAATCCAGTACGGGGAGACTGACACCTGGCGCATGCACGTCAAATTCACAGTGCCATGATCACACTAAGCCAGTTTTTCATTAACATTTTTAGACTTAATGCTGCTGTTTCATGTGGATCCTGCTCATTGGACAGTATCAACTGCCAAGGTTCTTCTTTGAGTTGCTTGCTAACAATGAATGAACATAAATGGAGTGTCATGAGTTTGGCAGCAGAGACTATCACAAGAGTCTGGACCATTCTCCGACTGTGAAATCTGTTTGTGTAAAATTTCATTACAGTACAGCAGACGCTCAGGCTTCTGTGTCATCTTCTTCAAGCTGGGCTGGAAAATGAGGCCAGTGTGGAAGTACCAAAAAACTGCAGTTCCTCTAATGGCCACTTGAGGCCACCTCCTAAAATGAGTCAATCCCCATAGACTCCCATGTTAAAGTGTCTATTAAACACATTTACAGCCTGACACAGAAAACAGTTTTGGTCTCTAGGCATACATTCCTCCTTTGTAACATCTCTACTGGGGTGAATTTTTTTAATTCTCCTGTTTGGACATTATTAAGGCTTAAAGGGGCGTGGCCTCTTTGACCGACAGGTGAATGTTGACACACATACCTGAGTGAAATTCTAGTATCTTATTAGTCTTACTTAGCACAATGCTGTCGCCCAGCCAAGCCCCAGGAATGCAGGCCTGGGCACCAGATGCTCACCTTCAGTCTTGGAGTGAATCATGCCAAAAGGAGCCAGTTGAGGTGGTTCGGGCATCTGGTAAAGATGCCTGTTGGATGCCTCCCTTTGGAGGTTATGTAGACACAGTGAACTGGGAGACAACTGGAAACTGTTGCTGGGGAGAAGGACGTGTGGAATTCCTACCGTGACTGGCCTCAGATAAATTGAAGTTAATGGATAAATAATTAGCAGTAATTAGTGTCTGAGCATTGCATCTTTACAGTTTATGAATGCAGCTTACTAACCAAGTTAATTAGCATTAGCTGATAACTTAGCCCTCCACGTGCTCATCTAAATAATTTATTCATGTATAGTATTCATGTATAGTATATTGTACTTACATTTACAACATGTGTAATTATGTCTTCAAACAAAAATACATAGGAGCAGGCGCCAGTTTGTGGAAGCTGCCATATCGCTCCGTCACCTTGAATACAGTGGCCGAGATGGGCATCTCTTTTCTGCCTAAATACTTTTATGTATGTAAGGCTAGAGAACAGCCAGATATGTAGTACACCAAAGGCAGAGGAGAAGAGAACTTGTAGGCGTTTTTATTTGCCTCTACTGCCTACAACTTCAGGCTCAAGATGTGAAGAATCATACCTATGTTTTATCATCTGAAAAGGGGTCCCTTTCAGCCAAAGAGGTGAAAATGCAAAGGAAAGAGACAACACCACCGGCATCTGTTTCTTCTCACCTTGAAGTCAGGACTCTAACACACAGAGCGTAAACATGCTTATTTATTCCCGATACTGTCACAGTTACTTATTGTCAGCAGATTAGATATGCGACCCTCCTGTTTCTGGTCAGCTGACAGCAACAACAGCTGGTTAAGCTAATATTATGCCAGCTAATGCTAGTGTAAGGTCCTAAAAATCACACTTTCCCCGATACACAGCTTGATTACATTCTCACATCTTATGAGAGTTTATTCACTATGCTTCCAACAATGTTACATCCACTTCTAAGACAGTTCCACTAACAGTGGCTAACAGCAGCAAAAACAGCAACACTTACTGACAGAAAAGTTCAGGATATCCTCAGCAGCTCGCCTCAGTATCGCTGTCGTCAGACAGAAGTGAGCTTCACTGGCTCATCGACTCGTATTGGACTCCTTTCACAAAGTTGTACAGCCTCCTCCAGAGTAAACAAGATGGGGACTCATATTGACAGCTGAGGTAAACAGCAGATTGACAGCCTGCACTCACTACAGATGAACGGCAAACTGAGTTGTTTGTCCTCTAGTGGCCACCGTAGCTAGGGCTATGCACTTGAATTGGGGTAAGGGGTAAGAAAACAAACTTCAGTTGACTGCAATATGCAATCTACCGACAACTAGTGGTGAGATTTTACACACTGTACCTTTAAAAACTATTGAAACCACAAACAATTATTTATGTGGTTCCAATTGCAGAACATTATTTTGAAATACAAATTTATTATAAAACCCAATCTTGCTTTATTAAAAGGAACCCAGACTATTTCCGCTTATAGGCCTTAATCTGCTCTAAATGCTCACAGTTAAAAACACAGGAAATGTTTTCATTGTTTTAAACATTCTAAATGTTTACTGCATAACTTGACCTGTGAAGCATTCTGATGTAAACTGGTGGCATTTCAAAGCTATGACTACAGAGCTGCTATCTCTCAGAGACCAGAGTTAACAAGTATGCATAATCAGTGATCCATGCTCGCCTGCTCAGCCCAACTTTAACCATTAGGTCACCAGTGAAATTTAAAGGACATTTTAGGTGCTACTGCTGCTTTACTACTACTAAAATGAAGTGGCAAGTCTACATGACGAAATATCAAACTATAATAAATTTTAAAAAAAAATTGCAAACAAGATTTTTTGCTTGGGTGACCAGACCCTATAAACATCTTGTTTTGGAGTTTAAACTTTTCCAACATGGACACTTTCCTCCTCGGTAGGGAGCTCATATTTACAGTGCCCTGAATGCAGCATAATGGAAATAGTAAATTGAGTGAAAGTGACTGATCCCAGCAGGCTCCTGTTACCTCGGCACGCTTCAGGAAGCTCTAATGCGTCCCCTGTCCATCACGCAGTCAGGAGCCCATCAGCCGCTACGCCTTTGACGGTTCTGCCTATAATTGCTCGCCGGGTTTCCTGTTTCCTCCCCGCCTGTTCAAACGTGTTGGGGCTGTCATCATGAGAGCGCGCGCACGAGCGTGCACCTGAAAGAGGCGCCTGCATTATTAATGGCGGCATGTTGCTGTGTCCTCCCCGAGAATGTTTTGTTCCTTTCTTTACTTGGGGTGGAACATGTCGTGGCAAACTTTTGATGAATGCAAGAATGAGACTTTGTGAGAACATGCAGCTCATTTTCTTAGCCTGGAACATCAGGAACATCTGGAATATTTGAGTGGCACTTATTTCAAGGCATTTTGGAAAAAACAATCAATTTAAACATCATGTTTAAAGTTATTCCAAACTTCATGATCCTTTTGAATATCTGTGAAATAATACGTTTAATTTAAAACCTGCAATTTGTGTTCAGCATCTTGAAAATTTTAACTCTAGTCTGAAGTAAAAAGATTGCACAGAACATCTGTAATCATCTGTAATGTGTGTAGAAATGCTCGAATACCAGATTGAATTTTACAAACTGGCCATTTTTGTGTACTTTTCATCGCATACCCATGCCTTGCTTTTGCACGAGCTCATCAGTCCTTTAGCAATGATCTATAAAACCTAATAGATCTTCACCCAAACTGGGCTCAACAAATTTTGTAATGCATGAATATGATTATTCTTGCGACCTGAAACATCGGCGGTCTTATTATTTCAGGCTGCTAGAATAAATTTTTGTATCTGTAAACATCTGAAGTCTGAAAAATTGCCAGACAAGAAAGGCTTAACAGAACTGGAGTGTTTAAATAAAAGAAATGTGATTCAGGAGTGTGTAAAAATCATTCATCACGTGTAGCTTGCGTTGAAAAGCCTGAACACCAAAACATTTCTTGTCTGTAATCTGTGTTAAAAAACTACACTTGGAAAGCTGCCTGCAGCTCTGCGGACGTCACCGCTCCATTTGAGCGACTGATGGACGTGTGTGTGTGTGTGTGCGCTGTGCTGAAACACGAGCATAAAAATTGTTTTTCTATGAGCTGCGTCAGTGGGGGCAGAAAGAAAAAAAAAATGACAGGAAGTGAGGGGAGCGACGTCGATACGGAGAAAGAGATGAAGATAAGCGGAGTAATGCAAGAGGAGAAGAGTAAACGAGGTCTCCCTCCGTCAGACACTCTCAGCCAATCCCAGGTCGCCCTCGCCGTCTCTATGACAACAGTGACATCACTTGCCTGACGACCGTGTGTCTCCCTCGTGTCTGTGCGTGTTTGTGTGTGTGAGAGATAAAGGGAGAAAGAGGTGATGACTCACCACAGCCCACGCACGCACACTCACACACAAAGGCACCATCACAGAGTGTGTGTTTTTACATATATGAAGCCAAGTGTGTTTGTGTTTGCATGTGTGTGTATAGATGCTGTCTGTGTGAGTGTGTGCATGCATTACATACAGTATGTGCGGTGTACGTTATTGATGAGTACTCGTACAGTGTATCCCTGCTGTTGTCGTGGTAAACACAGAGCATGTGGTCGTTTTTGTGTGTGATTCATTCTTCTTCTCTGAGGACAAAAAAAACAACATTCAAATTTCCAAAGTACGGTGGTCCTTAGGGCTCAAAACAATGCAGCTGAAGAAAAATACATGCAAGCTAAGAAATCTGAAGTGAGAAAACAGCAAAATGCTGAAACACTGAAAGAACATTTAAGCCCACACTGTCCTAAATGTGTGTGTTTCCTTCATTGCAACCGGAGTCTGAAGTACACTATATTTCCAAAAGTATCCACTTGTGCCATTCTTAATCCATAGAGTTTAATGTGATGTCAGTCCTCCCTTTGCAGCCACAACAGCTTCAACTCTTCTGGGAAGGCTTTCCACAAGGTTTAGGAGTGTTTATGGGAATTTTTGGAAATTTGTGAGGTCAGACACTGATGTTGGACGAGAAGGCCTGGCTCGCAGTCTCCGCTCTAATTCACCCCAAAGGTGTTCGATCAGGTTGAGGTCAAGTTCTCGCCCACCAAACTCCCTCATCCATGTCTTTATGGAGCTGCTTTGTGCACTGGTGTGCGGTCATGTTGGAACAGGAAGGGGCCGTCCCCAAACTGTTCCCACAAAGTTGGGAGCATGAAATTGTCCAAAATGTCTATGTCTCGGTATGATGAAGCATGAAGAGTTCCTTTCACTGGAACTAAGGGGCCGAGCCCAACTCCTGAAAAACAATCCCACGCCATAATCCCCCCTCCACCAAACTTTACACTTGGCACAATGTAGTTCTCTTGGCAACCACCAAACCCAGACTCATCCATCAGATTGCCAGACGGAGAAGCGTCACCACTCCAGAGAACACGTCTCCACTGCTCTAGAGTCCAGTGTCTGCATGCTTTACACCACTGCGTCTGACACTTTGCTAGCAGCTGCAGCCCTTGTAGCAGGCTGTAAACACATTTATTTCTGCTGTAAAGTTGGACATTTTAACATGGAAGTCTGTGGGACTAACTTACTTTTGGATTCAGCCTCAAGTGGCCATTAGAGGAACTGCAGTTTAGAGTACCTCCGTTGCCCTGCTCGACCTCTCCACTAAGTTCTATAAAGTTCAGTCTAGTACATCTTGCTGAGAGACAAACAAGCCACCTTATGGCTCTTGCCTTCTACATGTGCATAAATGTATTTCTGGGATGTTCATGTGTGGACTTTTATGGTTGCTGTCATATTTGGTAACCACAGAATTTGTATTTTTGATGACTTGAGTGGTTTCTCTGGCTTTCTTTCTGTGCAGATGGCTTGTTCGGACAGTGCCAGGCTCCTTATCAGGAGCCCGTCCAGTATCATGTGTCTGTACCCGTCCTGCACAAACTGCAGGAAGTCCTCAAAGACCTGATGGTTCAGGGTGAGTCTCTGAATTCAGCTCACATGCACTGCAAATAAAGAGGAAAAATATCATTCCCTCTTTTATGTTTTTGTGCTTAAAGTGCTGATGTTGCACAGTTTGTCCACCGCAGGGCAGTTTGCTGCTTCCTTGTTAGCAAAGAAGTAGCAAACACCACAAATACAACAACCTGCTGATGGGATCAGAGTCTGCTGGAGCCTAAACAAGTAAATAAATAAATACACAGAACACAGACAGTATTTGGGAAATCTGTGTTTAATGTGTTTGAAAGGAAAAAAATGCATCAGAGTTCTAAAATCATCAGATATCGGTTTCAGTCTTAAAAATACTGCATTAATTATTAATATTAAATATTAATATAATTAATATTAAATATATTATGTGTTATTGTAGTTATTAATTATTTATTTATTGTACTTCTGCAGCTTTTGAGGCCTTTCTGGTTATTTTCTGTCTTTTTGTCATTTGCTGACCCTTTTGTTTTATTTTGTGGTCTTTTTTTGTAGTTATTTTTGTTTTGACATTTTTATCGTCCCTTTGGGGATTTTGTGGTCATTTGTGCCTAGTGTGATCAACTTTTATGTATTTTGGTAACTCATCTTTGTGCTAATTTTGCCATTTGTCATGGTGTGTCTCTTTGTAGTCACTGCATTTTTGTTTTTGGTACTTTATCTCTTTGTGGTCATTTTACTTACTTTTTTTGTCTATTTGTGCTAATTTGTCATCTCTAGGTGGTCATTTTATCTCTTTTTGTCACCACTTTTGCCTTTTGTGGTCATGTTGTATTACACTGTCATCTGCATCTGTTAGTCATAATCATATCTCTTTATTTTTGTCTTTTTTAGGCATTTTGAGTCTCTTTGTGTAGCGTGGCATCTCTTTTTGGTAATTCTGTGTCTTTATGTTGTCACTTTTTCTTCGCTAATGTTCGCTGTGTTCTCTCAGTAATGATGTTGTCTCCTTACAGTAATGTTTTTTGGGTTGATTTTTGCATGTGGCTGCACAGGTCTTAACTGGAAGGATGACATGACCCAGACGATCATCAGCCGAGAGCTGAGCCACGTTCCCACAATTGAAACCCGCTCTAAGGTTCACGAGAAGTCTCCCAAACTGTAAGAAGAACTTGATTCATTAAAATCGGATTGGAGGTTCTTTTGAGAGGACTCAACTGTTTTATTTCTCAGGTCCTCCAGGCTGCTGGGTCCCAGTCCACAAAGGGTTCAGGGTCTCCAAGATCAACCTGACCCTGAGATGATGCAGCAGTACGTGGACTACATGGTACTCGACCCTTCCCGGTCTTCTGTCCACATGCAGACACCCCTGCTGGACCCGTACACCTACCACAAGGTAGTGGGAGTGTTCATACTAGTTTACTGAAACCCTGCTGGAATATTTTATTATAAGGAAAAAATATGCTGCTCTGCACCGGCCAGACATGAAAGTTTAAACAGAGCATCTCTTAAAGCAGTACATTGTTATTTGAGTTTTGTCTTTTTGTGCCCCCTAGTGGCCAAAACAGAACATCTGTCGTGTGTGTCGTTGCAGCAGCAGTACGGCTACCAGGAGGAGGAGGAGCGCTCCCTCAACTCTCTGGACGATAATCCAGGCTTCCCGCTCCATCCCTCCTCCTCTCGCTCCAGATCTCGAGGAAGCCCTCTGGATCGAGACCGGCAACTCCTCCAGGATCTGGTGTCCTTTTACCTCACTTCTTCCTCCTCCTCCTCTTCTTCTTCCTCCTCTTCCTCACCTGTTCAGTCTCTTCCCCGCCACAGAGGGGCGGTAGCAGCAGCAGCAGCAGCAGCAGCAGCAGCAGGCCTCCCATCCTCACTGTCCTCTTCATCGTCTTCCTCCTTCTTTCCGGAGCTGGACTTCCCCCTGGACTATGGTGAGGACTACACTTCCCAAGTTGGACAGCAGGAGCCGGCAGAGAAGAAGGCGCAGAAGGAATACGACGCCTTGTTGGGACTGGACGGTGAGAGATGAGCCACAAGAAAACAATCTTTGTTTTGTCCTTTGTGGTTGTTTTGGATCCTTTTGTTTTAGTTTCTGTTTTATTTCTCTTTTATGTTTTGTTTCTACTTTTAGTATTTTCTGATCGCCTTTTGTGTCTTTTGTCCTTTTTCACTAATTTTACATTTTTTTGTCACATTTCTGTCTTTGTGTCAATTTGTTGTCATTTTTGGCTTTTTGTTCTTTTTTTTATGTCATCTTTTACTCTTTTTGGTAATTTAGCTTCCTTTTGTAATAATTTTGTGTCTTTTTACCATGACATTGTAGTATTTTCATGTCTTTTTGTGGTCATTGTGTTATCTTAGTAATGTTGCTGTCATTGTGGTAATGTTGTTGTTTTTCTTTTCATGGTTTTTTTCTTTCTGTCATAATTTTGTCTCTTTTTAGTCATTTTCTGCCTGTTGTGTATTTCAGTATATTTTCTACCCCTTGGTTTGTAATTTTGCATGTTTTTGTCAAAATTAAATTTATAATAATACTATTTTTGTGGCATTTTTGCCTATTTATGGGAATTGTGTGGTTTTTTTTAGTCATTTTGTCAACACTATGTTTTAGTCTATTTTTGGTCATTTGTTATTTAGTTTGTTTGTTTTATTTTAGTAATGCTTTATTGTGGTAGTTTTTTTCTATCTGTTTGGCCTCTGTTCTGTTACTTTTGTGGTCTTTTTCTGTCTCCTCCTTCCTCCTCACTTTTTTGTCTCCTTGTAGCCACCTTTTGATTCTTTGTAGTAATTTTTTCTTCTTTTACTGATTTTTTTTTTTCCTGTTTGGTACAAGTTGTCTCTTTCTGCAGATATTTTGTGTCTCCTTCTGGTCAACTTTTGTGAGTTTTTGTTTTGTTTCTGTGGTTCCTATGTGTCACTTCAGTAATCCACCCATTAGCCCATTGGTTCTCAAACTTTTTGCCCCACTTCGCCAGATGAAATCTTTTCATTCCCCACGCGAAGCAAAGTCCGGGGGTGGGGTCCCCCTCGGTGGCGAAGCAGCAGATGATAATGGTGGAGAGTTTTGCTAGTTGCTGTTCCCTTGTTCCACCGTGAGAATGACTTTTTCTCCCAGGTCATTCGCGCCCCACCTATTATGCCCCTGTGTACCACCAGTGGTCTTCTAATGTGACCAAACAAGGACGATATTTTTGCTTTTGTGAATAGTAGGGGGAAAAGCAGACAGTTCACAAATAATCTGCTGTAGCAAAGTTGTGTTAAAGGCTGTTACCTGTAGGTGTGGTCGTGTCTTTCAGAGGTTAAACTGCTCTGTGCTGTATTCATAGAGCGCTCGCTGCAGAGACTGGCTCTGCTGCTGGATCACTACGGCCTCGACATGAAGGATTTGTCCCCTGAGCAAAAAGAAGATCTGCCAGCCGCTCTGAAGCAGCTGCAGCTGGAGAGCTCCTACGCCCAAAAACAATCCAAAGGTCGGTCTCTTCACTTCACTATCATCACACACCTCACTGCTTTCTTTAAAGCTGCAGGCAGGGAACAAGAGCAGCAAGAGCGTGCTGCTTATACTACTGTTTTTATGTTACTTAATTTCACTGTTTTAAAAAAAAAAGCATCTTTTATTGGAGTGCTGTGTTGATCTTAGGAGGATACAGTTATGAGATTTATGCTTCCAATAAAGTCAAGAATAAGTAAAGATTTAACCAGTTGCATCCTCAGATTATTAATCAAACCTATCCACCACCTGCATTTCTGCAAAAGCTTTAAAAAAAAAAAAAAGTCTCCTAAATATGCTTTATTTTGTTCATTCTTCAGATAAATATGGGAACAATGCTGCCACAGGAAAGAAGGTAAATGTGTTGCTTCCTACCACAGACAGTGTGATGTTTCATCTCTTTGTTTATTCATTTAAAAAAAAGAACAATGTGTCGGCCAAACAAAGCTGCGTGCATGTCAGTGCTACAAGTCGATAAATTTCATTGACATTTCGCAGCCTCTGGTCGCCACATCACAGCCAGTCTCTTCCTGTTTAGAGGTCAAAATGCTGACTGCAAAAAATCTGAACCAGCAACTTTGGTGGTAAATTTGATAAACGAACAAACAAATAAGTGAAATGTTTCTTCATTAATTATTTCAACTGAGTCTGTGAGGACATACAGATTACATCCATCACTTGCTGACTGCTTTCATTTAGCGTTATGCCTGCATGCTAATCGAACACATTCAGAAACTAGAAGATGCTACCTTCCGCATGAAGTCTTAAATATCCATTTTGACCCCACAGTTTTCAGAGGTGAAAATTAAATTTTAAAAGGTGTATGGTAGCAGCTGAATCAAATGTTTTTATTTGTCTTCATCCATCAGGTCACAGAGGGCTCAATGGCCTATAAAATATCCGCCCAGGAGGCTCCACCCTCCTACGCCGAGCCCCCAAAACCAGAGGGAGCCCAGAAGAAGACGACGCCCACCACGGCAGCCAACCAGGACAAACTGGGGAAGAAGGCTCCGGTGGGTCAGGTGGAGGAGTTTGGTTACATCGTCACCAATCAGAGGTGTGCTTCCCGAGTGTTCGGCCAATCAGGATGACTGAAGGTGTGAGTGGACAGACGTCTCGTTACGTGTTGTCTTCATGTTTGTGGTGAAAGGAGTCAACACACTGTTCACTGATGTGGAAGCAGCAGGAAATTAATCCTGAAGGATAAATACTGGAAAAAGGAAGGAAGGGAGGGAGGGAAGGAGGAAAGATAGGTGTTGAAATGAAAAAAGGAAGAAAAGAAGGAGAGAGAATTAATGAAGGAGGGACTGAAGAAATAAAGTAAAGAAAGAAACAGGAGAATAGAAAGGAAATAAAAGAAGGAGTTAAGAAAATGAAAGGAAGAAACAGCGGTGTTGAAATGAAAACAAGGAAGGACAGAAGGAAGGCTAAAGATAGGAAGGGAGGAAGCAAGGTGTGAGAGAAGGAGTACAGAAAGAAGGTAAAAGCTCCGATGTCTGACCTCAGATCAGGAAATCCGAAGCAAACAGCTGATAAACTGATCCATCCGATTCTGATTCCGTTATGAATCAGCGCAAAGATCCTCTTTAAATCTCTGAACGCTGCTGTGTGTGTCAGAGAGAGTTTAAGTGTGTCTGAGTGTCTGTGTGCGCGCGTGTGCGTGTGTGTGTGTGTGTTTAAATGTGTGTGTTTTGTCAGCCTCCTCAGTCTGAACGACGGGGTGCGACTGCTGGAGCTGCTGTCGGAGAGGATCGGTCTCTCCACCGACTCCTTCATCAGCATCAGGTAGGAGCGAGGACGCCGCTGCTCCTCAACCCGCACTCTGGATCCTCGCTCTGTAGTTTCATCAGGTTAACTCAAACCGGGTGAAGCTCGTGGAAGCGATTCTTTAACCTGCTCCTCCTTCTTCCTCCTGAACTTGCAGCGTGCTCCGACATGCAAAAATCTCCTCAACAGATTGTCTTTGATTTGGATCTACACAAACTATCACCGCAGTGTCTCAAACAGTAGTAATTAATGTAAAATAATATCCATGTATCAGGATAACTAATATAGGTTGCTGCTGCAACATGAGTGAAAGTTACTTTTCACTTAAATAAAACACACGATTCCTCGGTTAGAGAACCTTAAAAGGAGATTTATGCAAAGTGTTAGAGATAAAAAAATGAAAAGTGTCTCCATGCTTTTTGTTCTCCTGCTGCACAAATGTCTACACTATCAAAAGCATGTTACTAATTCTTATTAATGGGCTCAGAATAAACAAGTTATATTCAGCCAGTGTTTTGCTTCGGTGTTAAACTCACCTGTTGGGCGTGCTCTGCTTCCTCTGCAGTGTGGTCGGCCCTGCGATCACCTTCAGGATCAGACCCAACACCAAGAACCTGACGGCCGCGGACGTAGCCGACAAAGCCGGTACGCCGCCTGTTCGCTTTTTACACCCGAACACCGCCGCGGCCACACAGACGCTTTAGTTACGTCAAGTTATGAAAAGAGAAGAGAATAAAGAGAGGAGCAGACACATTGTATACAGACATTCAACAATCACAGAGGACACCACCTGAAGAAGAAAAGGAGCCAGGAGATGCTGGAAGGAAGGAATGTAGGAACAAGGAAAGGATGGAATTGAAGAACTAAGTAATGAAGTATGAAAAGGAAGGGAGAGAGAAAGGAACTGGGGAATAAAGGATGAAAAAATGCAGGAACTGAGCAAGGGAGGGAGGGAGGAGGTGAAATGAAGGAAAGGTAAGAATTAAGGACGAAGGAAAGCAAGGAAGGAACTGAGGAAGGAAAGGAGAGAAAGTAAGGAATGCAGGAAGGCAAACGAAAGAAGGAAGGTAGGAAGAAAGGATGGACTTGAGGAGCTAAGTAATAAAAGATGAAAAGAATTGAAGCGAGGACAAGAAATAAAAGAAGGAAGAAACTGAGGAAAGAGTGAAGAAAGGAATAAGAAAAAAGGAAAAATAAGTGATAAATAGAGGAAGAAAGCTGAGGAAGGAGCATCTTCAAACTTTGATTTATTGTTGATTGGTTGAATCAGTTGCAGAGAAGAACTTCCTGGAGTCTGAGATGGGCCTGAAGGTGCTGCAGAGCGGCGTTGGAGAGGTGAGTGCTGCTCATGAATATTGCTCATTTATATCTATATTATAAAAAAGTTGAAGTTGCATGTTATTTTTTTAAATTATGGTCATTATTAGAGTCAGGAGGATTATCCAGGGTATCCTTAATGAGCGTTGTGTTCGAGCCGGTTGCCAAACAGCAAGATGATGGAGAAAATGCTCCATGGAGGCTTCCAAGCCAGACTTCACTTCACAGTTTTTTTCTCATATGTTTTTTTCCTCTTAAATTTCTGACTTTAATTTCAAGATTTTTTTATGAGAGTATTAAGAGGATTACGGGTATATTAACCCTCCTGAGCCTCCCTGGGAAGGACTAGCCAGGGCACTGGAGAGCAGAGTCCGTTTGTTAGTCAAACCTTGGATTCTGGAGGAATAACGAGTGGTCCGCAGCCGAGTATGGAGCAGTGGGAGTGAGAGTTAGAACCTCCAAGCTTGAAGCTGTGGTTGGACTGCTCACTCTGAGTAAGGGACTATATAGAAAGGAGCCAGTTGAGGTGGTTCAAGCGTAAAGGAGGCATTCTCTGCACCTCCTGGGTGAGGTGTTCCAGGCACGTCCTACCAGGAGGTGGCCCAGGGTAAACCGAGGACATGCTGGAGAGATTATATTTCTCAGCTGGCCTGCAAAGACCTCCGTCTTCTCCCAGATGAGCTGGAGGAAGTGGCTTTGGAGAGGGAGGTCTGTGCTTCTCCGCTTAGGCTGCTACCCTGGATAAGCAGCAGTGGATGGATGGATGGATGGATGGATGGATGGATGGATGGATGGATGGATGGATGGATGGATGGATGGATGGATG
>JAVDPK010003083.1:312718-390371 GCA_034780415.1 Cichlasoma orientale | reverse complement strand
AGGGTGGTGTGGGTGGTCAGGATGGAGTTGTAGGGCTCCACCACAGCTGTGGACACCTGAGGGGCTGGATAGATGGCAAACTCCAGCTTGGACTTCTTGCCATAGTCGACAGAGAGACGCTCCATGAGCAGAGAGGTGAAGCCGGAGCCGGTTCCACCTCCAAAGGAGTGGAAGATGAGGAAACCCTGCAGCCCTGTGCACTGGTCAGCCTGCAGGTGGAAAATTAAACTTTTCATTGTAACCGATTACATTCTAAAAAATAAACTTATGACACCATTGGAGGTAAACTCACCAATTTACGAATTCTGTCAAGAACCAGGTCAATGATCTCCTTGCCGATGGTGTAGTGACCTCGGGCGTAGTTGTTGGCTGCATCTTCCTTTCCAGTGATGAGCTGCTCAGGGTGGAAGAGCTGCCTGTAGGTTCCTGTACGGACTTCATCTGTAATCACAAAAAAATAATAGTGCAACTAGTGCTTTTCATATCCTGTTTGACCTGAATACAAATTTACATCAGAAAGTAATGATTTCACCAATGACAGTTGGTTCCAGGTCCACAAAGACGGCTCTGGGAACATGCTTCCCAGCTCCAGTCTCACTGAAGAAAGTGTTGAAGGAGTCGTCTCCTCCGCCGATGGTCTTATCGCTGGGCATCTGACCATCAGGCTGGATGCCATGTTCCAGGCAGTACAGCTCCCAGCATGCGTTTCCCATCTGCACGCCGGCCTGGCCGACGTGAACAGAGAGGCACTCCCGCTGGGAAGCAGAGGCAACATTAGTGTCTCAAAATTCTTGTGGATTCTAATAGGCAACACCAAGACATCTTGAAAAGTGCACATTACAGAGTCTGTTTAGCACCACAGAAACTTACCATGGTTCTGAATTCCTGCTGCTGACACTGAGGATCTGCAGGCAAAATCTGCTCTCTCTGAAGATTTCTCCAGTACTTATAGCTTCTCCAAACTCTATAGTAACAGGTCTTGTTGTTGATAAATGGGGGTTGACTGAGTTTAGCAGAGGGCAAAAGCATTGTCCAGACACGGTTGGCCACACATCAATGACTCTTTGTCCTGTGGAAAGATAATGTATAACCCTGGACCCATACGACAAGCACATGAAATTCATTTAACTCACAGGCACCTAAGCAAATAGCAGACTGAGGTTAATAAACTCAAAGCTCTGAGGGGGGCTGAAAGCTCCATGGAACTCTGCAATGTGTGAGCGAGTCAAGGAAACTCCACATACCGCAAATATTTGTAAACAGGATATTTCTAAAAGCCACCTCACAGCCTGTTTGTACATGTTAGGCTTGTAAATAGATAAGAGATAACTGATAAGAGAAATGTTTGTGGAGAAACTATTTAGGAGCAGCTCTGTTTTATGATGTAAGCGGATAGTTTTAACAAGATATCTAACTTCTTTCAGTGCTAAGTGCTATATAGTGGATTGGGTTCCTGTTCCACCACATCCCAAAGGTGCTTTATTGGATTGCAAGCTGGTGACTGTGGAGGCCATTTGTGTGCAGAGAACTCACTGTCATGCTCAAGAAAGCAGTTTGAGATGATGTGATCTTTGTGACATGGTGTGTTATCCCACCGGAAGCAGCCATCAGAAGATCAATACGCTGTGGTCGTAAAGGGATGGACGTGGTCAGCAACAATACTCAGTAGGCTGTGGCGTTTGAACAGTGCTCAGGGGACCCGCCAGCAGCAGCCTGAACTGTTGATACAAGGCATGATGGATCCATGCTTTCATGATGTTTACAGCAAATTCTGAAGCTACCATCTGATTGTTGCAGCAGAAACTGAGACTCAGCAACCAATCAGAGCAGGAAACAATCCACTCTTCTGTTGTTCAGTTTTAGTCATTTTGAATTGTAGCCTCAATTTCCTGTTCTTAGCTTACAGGAGTGGCACCTGGTTTGGTATGTTGTAAATTCACAGATGCTCTTCTGCATTCCTTAGCTGTATTTGATATTATCTGTTGCCTTCCTATCAGCTTGAAGCGGTCTGACCGTTGTCCTCTGACCTCTGGCATCGACAAAGCATTTTCTCTCAGAGAACTGCCGCTCACTGGATATTTTCCCTTTTTCAGAGCATTCTCTGTAAACCCGAGAGATGGCTGTGTGGGAAAATCCCAGCAGCTCAGCAGTTTCTGAAACACTCAGACCAGCCTGTCTGGCACCAACAAACACGCCCTATTCAAAGTCACCTTTCTTCCTCATTCTCATGCTCAATTTGAACTTCAGCAGCTCGTACTGACCATGTCTACATGCCTAAATGCACTGACTTGCTGCCAAGTGATTGGTTGATTAGATATGTGCATTAATGAGTAGGCGAACAGGTGTGTGTGCTAAGTTGAAACCCTAGCTTTAAAATGTGGCTGAGATGTAAAATATTAAGTCTGAAGGATTCTTCTGCATGATTTTCATTGTGTGAGTTGAAGCCAATGGATGTGTAGAATGCACAAAGTTATCTACAAATCATGATGTAAAGCCTGAGGAGTCCTTTAGATATATGATTACCTTCAGAGCTGAACTAAAACATATGAAATTTAGAATGCTTGAAATCTCACTGAATCCTTATCTTATAACAAGACCTCTGAAAACCACGCTGCCACAAAACTGTTTGATCCGCTGTTTGGAAAGAGGACGTATCCCACCCCCATAACCTCCACACCCAACCCCCTCCTCTGAATGAGACCCGGGCAGCCTCCTTTGTTGCGCTTTCCACATGGCTGGACGTCCTGTTGTTGCAGTAACAACAAAGGTCGCGGTGCTGGAATGAAGCTGGCTTGATGTATAGTTTGCAGCCAAGGTAGCTCATACAAAAAAAATAAATTAACAAAGCTGAGGAGAAAAATGTGACATAATTTTTTTTATAGCGCCTTAATAAACAGGGTACAGGAAAGCTTACACACACTCATTATGGCCAATATCTGGCTTTTAATGATGTGTTTGAAGTGTTATTTTCCTGGGGATGAGTGGTTTTAAAACATGTCTTGAGAACTAAAAAAAAAAAAAAAAAAAAATCAAGAATGTGCTTCTCTTCCACTCCTCAAACTCTGATAAATGTTCCTCCAAAGGGCGTTTTCTTTGCCCATGTGGCAGCTGAAAACTTTGGCTGTGTCAGTTTTGGAGCCGTGGCTCCTTTTGTGGATGGCAGCCTCTCCATCTTTGGGGATGCTCCAGCCTTCAGAGCAGGCTGGTGCTTTAGAGGAACTGGGCTGGTTTCCTAAAGTGCTTGTAAAATAGTTTGAACTGATGATACTGCAATATCTATTTCTTTAGAAATGACTTCAAGAGACATTTCTGACTTGTGTAAATGTACAACCTTCTGCTCAGGATACACTGTTCAGTCCAAATGGTTCTATCAAACAAATTCTTTATGTTGGCACAGAGAAACTACCAGCTGTAGCAGAAAGTTAACAGGACAATCTAAAGACCGCATGCATATTAAAACATGTGCACCAAATTCTATCCTTAGTTACACTTTAACATGTAAAAAGAACAGTTCTGCAAAACATTTAACAAAGGTAGACCCGAGAAACTAAACCCTGACCTCACTGCCACCTGGTGTTGCATAAAGAAACAATCACAGATTTTTAGAAAACACTTCAATAGCCTGTATGAGCATTTTCCCCAGAAGGAAATAACCAGGATTCTAATTAAAATGCATTTAAACAGCCTTTTTTAGCTGATGTTGGTGTTACTGAAGTTTATTATACTAAAAATCATAGACCATATATAAAAATGGACATGATCTGAAAAGTGAAGCCAGTGTGAAAGGGCTTTAAAATGGTCAGCAGGGGGCAACAGTGATGAATGAGCAAACATCTGTCGTGCTCTATAGCAGAAGTGAGTAATTAATTTATCTTAGGGGTCACTTGAGAAACTGGGACTGTTGTGGAGGGCTGTACCAACAAGCTGAACTCATTTCTGCTCAGTATTAATTTTATCTCTTTATAAACTGCTACTGGTCAGTGGAGATGCTACAATTAGGCCCCAATTGTAACCCCTTGGGGAAAATTAATTCCCCACATCTTACTCCATGTCCTTAAGTTATCAGTTCCACCAGTTCCTGGTGAATTCATGGTCTCAAGTTTTAAGTCTTATTTAATAATGAACATGATGCTCATTTTGATAACTATGATCCTACCTGAGTAAGAAAGGACACAAAAGCATAGCAACCTTTTGATTGCTACCATATGAGCGTGCACACTCCCTGGGTTTATACGTCAGATCAACCCCGTGTCTCTGGTTTCAAAAAGCTAAGATGATGACAGCAAAAACACAAAGCTGAAAACCAGTGGTTTTAATTAAAGGGCTAATAAACATCACACTGACAGGACACATGTTGTTAAATTGGCCTTTAATGACACTAATTTGATTCATCAGGTGCTGCATTAGTAACCAGTCCTTATTTATTCAAGAGTGTAAAGATATCTTTTGCATGGGTTTGACTTTGGTTTCTGAAAGGCTCAGAGTTTTGAACCAAACAAGGCTTCAGGTTTTCACTTTCAGTCTTCTGTAAACTCCATGGACAAAGTGTGACATTAAAACCTTATTAATACTTCAAAAAGACTAAAGAAAATGTGTTTAAGTAGCAAAAACGTGAAGGTCTGGTCATCACAGACATCAAGAATCAAATTCATATGAAAAATAATGTCATAAAGGGGAAAAAAAACAAAAATTAAAACAGCTGACCTTGATAGCACGGCTCAGCATTTCATCCATCAGTGAAGAGATGAAAATAATTAAAATAAAACCATATGAGTATTAGAAAATGTGAGCCACACATGATCTCAAGTCCTCAAAATGGCCAGTAATATAAATGAAAAACTACTGTTCCCTTTGACAATCCTACAAGCCCAAGAAACTGAAATAGATTTTGACAATGCAAGGCAGGAATCTGCAAACAAACTTTGTGGCGTTCTCCAGGGTTCTATTCGAGGACTCCTTCATCTTTCACACAATCACAGCCTTATTTTCATCGAGGGACCGCGCCTGGTGTCGCAATGTTTGTTGTGTTACAAAGAAAATGAAAATACAAAGAAATGCTTCATGCAAGGAGCTGTGAAAGGTTTTAAAACTTACTTTTCCAAAAACAATACACAACAGAAAACATTCTGACATCCATACAGTACATCCGTGACTTATCTTACTTAAATATGACTAACAAACCGCTTTGTGTTTTGTTTGAATTCAGCAAAAGTATAAGAAATCCAGAAATAACAAATCAAAACAAGAACAAATGAATATTTTTAATTTCAGGAGAACATTTTGACTGAAACGTTAGCACGTCATTCACCACAATGTCATGAGAAAGGCTAAAACCTAGTTCTGCATCGTCTGCTAACATATATGATTTTTCAATCAGTTCTTGATTTTTCACACTTCTGTATCCAATCATGTTTTTTTTTAAATACATTTTGGAGCATAGGTAGACATTTAAAGATGACATAACTTCTTCTGTCTCAGATAAGATATTTAAAGAACTTGTATGAGCAGAATTTGTATGTGGCGTAAACCTCAAACCCTCTGGGTGAAGTTTTCAGGGAAAACTCCTTTGGCTGAAATATCTTTCTTCTGTGACCACTGAGACTCCTTTACGCCCATGAGCCAGCCATCATCCTGCAGATAGATGGAGTACAATCAAAAGATCTACTAACATACAGTACGAGTTAAAAACTATTTATAGAAACTAAACTGTTTTAAAAACCCTAGGACGAGATTATGCTCCAGAGAACGCAAAGCATCAAAAAATTCCACACTGAGCTGATTTTCCAAAATTCCAAAAAAAAAGCCACAATGGCAATTCACTCCCAATGTATTTAGATTAAAAAAAAAAAAAAAAAGATCTTTCTCAATGCAAAGACAAGACAGATAATCTTTTCCTTATTTCTTATCATATACAACTATGAACAAAGAAAGTATACTCTCCTTCAATGCTGAGGTTTTACTTAACAGGACACGTGTGAGAACCTCCATAAAAGCAGAAGTTTGGGCAATTTGTTGGTCTGGAGTTTGTTGGTCTGTAGCATTCAGATGTGTTTTAACCAGGGGCGTAGAATTATCTAGGGATAGTGGGGATGCAATATCAAATGACGGCGGTTATATCCCTACCAATATTTCTGATTGAAATATCACAAATATTGTGCTCCATGGAACTCAAATAGCTAACAACATGGAGAATTCCCTCATGAATTCGCGCTCTGGGGCCGTGGTCGCTACCATGTCAGCAAGTACGGCTGCAATCAGTGTTGCCAACCTAGCGGTCCGGGACAGGTCCACTTAAACTGACCTGTTCATCTGGGTTGTCAAAGGCCACAACCAACACAACATCTCCCATCTTCAGTTCCAGCTCATCACCATCAGTGGCTGCATAGTCGTGTACCGCTTTCACCTGGAGCAAAATGTAAAAAAATAAAAGTTTTCATCTCCGTCTTCTGAAGTCTGTAAAACAGAATCTTTTTAGAACGTGCATGATGTTACCTTTCTTTAACGGAGCATAAAAATAAGCTTAACTCACCTTGTAGATGAATCCTGGAGGGAGTTCGCCATCTGAGCCATTGGTCACTGTACTCTGTATCAAAAATACACAAAAAAAAATCCAAGTCTATTATTTAGGAAGTCTAGGAAATGATCCATTTAATTAATAACAAAAAGTGGAAGCAGTATAAAGAAAAAGGGAATGAAAGTAGAAGAAAAGAGTAGAAGTTCAGCATTGTTGGGAGGGTTTCACCAGATTTTAGGGATCCTGGACTATTTGGGATCCAAATGAGGTCCCGGCTGTCCCTATCCATCCAACTCTACCTGGGTGCACTCATCATCACCCCAGCCACCCTGTCCCACATCGGCACCATCGTTGTCCCAGTTGGGCTCGGTGTAAGACTGAGCCGTGTAGCCTGCGTCGTCGTTCAAGCCCTCCTCTCCCGCTGCAGTCTCTGCCTCATCCCAGCTGGGCTGGGTGTCTCTTTGGGTGTTGCTTTGGCTGTAATCCCATCCACCTTGGGCTTCCTCTGGGTACCGGTCATCAGCATACTCCTGTTCCTGCTCTGTGGCAGTCTGCTCTCGCTATAAAAGGTCAAGGGTTGTGGAGCATTGTGGCAGGTTTGTAAGCATAAAGGTGGGGTATGTGTATGGTTGAGGGTACCAGAGGAACATTTGGGTTTAAGAGGTATAATAAAAGTCATGACCCAGGGTTGTGCAGGGTATTAAAAAGCCAAAGGAAGGAGGTTTTAAAGCATGAAAGGAAGAATTGGAGAACTTATTTTACAGTCCATAAAAACAGAAAAATGTAGAAAAAAAAAGTATAGTTGTAGTTTTTTAAGAGAACCATTGATTTAACCCATGCTTACCCATGAGTCCCATGATGGCGTCTTGGGTGTTGCAGTAAGAAACAAGACAACCAGTGAGACTGAAGTGTACAAAGTGTCTTTTTCATAATCAACTGTGCAAGTGCACAGTTCACATGACTTAAGTGCTTTTTAAAAGAAATAAATTGAGTCAAACTTCAAAATCCAAAAGCATTACAAAAACTGTTGATGCACTAATCAATTATTCAGCTTTGATTTACTCAGAAAACTGACTGGTTCTCCCGAGGGTCATGATGCACGAGCACCGGGAGAACCAATCATTGTTTTCTGAGCTGAATCTGGTCGGCCATTCACGGCCTTTAAAAAGACCAAGATTTGGCTGAATCTGAGCAGAGCACAGCCCTGTACACTTCACAATTCATCTTGATGCTTCTATCAGCAGTCACACAATCTGCATGCAAACTGAGGCTGAATGAACTTCCAAAGACATGCAGTGAAGAGGTTAGAAAATCAGAGCGATGCTTCCAAATGCAGCCGAAACAAACACAAGGAGAGTGCATTTACATGCAGTCAGATAATTTTTTTTTTTTTTTTTAGTTATGAGCTGATCAGATTTGGTTCAAACAGCCACACTTAAAGACTATAACTGGTAATTATAACTGCAGCACTTCTGAGCAATATCCAGGGTCTTTAGTTGGAGCTACAGTCATGGAGAAGAGGGCCAGTTTGCAAGTTTAACTGGTGCAAAATCACTTATTTTTTCATCATTAATTTATTTAACTGCATGTAAACGCAGTCCTTTTACCTTATCAAAGCACGCCCACCTGGGGAGCTGGACAAGTAACAGGCTGTAAAAACTCCACATCCCAGTTCAGCAGGTTCACCCCTGACCAGGGCTCACACTGCTTCACACACACACAGACACACATGCACACACACATACATGGGTATAAGTCAATTTTAGGAGGGTTTAGACGTCTGTGGTCAATCAACCATTTCAATGCAAAAACTCAACTGATGCTGAGGTGTTTTAGTCAAAGTGACTCCCCGAGTGTAAGCTGCCACCCCCTAGGGGACCTAAAACTTACTGTAGGTGGGTCATGAAGGGTGCTTTACAATGAAGATGTTTGTATTTTCAAACTTTGTAATTCATCAATATTTATGATTTTAAAAAGAGTAAACTGTTTCCTTTTTCCATGTGCCTGCTGTATTCCCTTTGGTCCTGGTGTCTTCCAATTCGATCACTGTCACTGTTTCAGTTTACTTCCTGTTTTATTTTGAAGGTTAGATTCTGGAGTTTTTAACTTCCCACCCTCATTAGAGATTGAATATGTGCTCCTTATTACCTCAGTCTTTATCAGGCCGTCATAGTATATGCCCGGGTTTTTCTTGTTTTCTTGTCTGGCTTTTTTAACTCATGTCTTATCTTGTGTTTCATTAAATTGCACTGTCCCCTTTAAATAAATCAATCAAATCAAATCAAATCCTCAGGCCTTTTCTTTCTCTCACTCATATAAATGAAAACTCACGTTTCTTGTCATGATTATAATGGAAAACACACACATCAGTGTACTTAATTCATTAGTAACTTAATCTTCCCATCTTGCCTGACCTATTGTAGTCTGACGAGGTATTGCTGCCACTCTGCAGGTGACTACGGTCATACAGGATTTTTTAATAAGTACCCAGGATGTAGAGATTGTGCAGTCTGACCTGCGGCGACGTGGTCGGGGAGTCTGTGTTAGTGTCATGCACGGAAGGCTCATCCTCAAACGGGCCGACATTCTGCTGTTGCTGGCTTGGAGACGGCGTCAATCTGGGCGGTGGTGGACCAGGCCGCTGCACATCCACGAAGGGTTAAATCAAAACCGCACAACAGCACACATGTGCACATGCAAAAGCAGCGAGGGAGACACGGTTATGGTAGTAAACACAATGAATGCTTGTGTGTGTGTGTGTGTGTGTGTGTGTGTGTGTGTGTGTGTGTGTGTGTCAATATGATGTTGCTTTACTGGTCAGGGAATTAATTTTCTCATAATTTTATTTGTTAGTGCTCGTTAGTGTTAAAATGCAGTGCCAATTAACAACTGACAATTAAATAAAGTACAAATAAATTCAGACAATAAATCTTTATAAAGACAAATAAAGACAAGACATTTTAACCACATCTTGAAGTTGATTTTTAAGCCAAAGTGTACATCAAAACCCACCAAGGGTGCTGTTTGGTGTTTTTCTATTTTCATTTTACCTTTGGTGCTGAGCAGGCCGATTCACTGTGGTTGGCTCCCTCACTGAGAGAAGAGAGAAAGACAGGGAAACATTAGGAGAGGTTAACAGATGGAGGATGGGAGCAGGAATTACTGAGTACCATTTAAATCACACATGCAGTTTCAGTTCTTTCCACACAAGGGCAGCAATGACCTTCAAACAAACTTCTGATGCGGGTTCAAGAGCATGCACATGAAAACAGACTGTGGTTATCAGGCACCAAACAACACAAACAGGAAGCATTGAATCTGTTTTAAAAGGTCACAGCTTCTTTGTAATTACAAATAATTTGGTTGAAATTGTATACCTGTATGTCCAGTGTAGAGATGGAGGGATACCCTCAAGTTTCTTTTTTAAAGAAAGTGTTGATATGTGAGCAAGTTACAGGTTCACATCCAGACTGTAGGAGGCATTTATTAACCCCCTCTCAGCTTAGATTTTATATTTTTTATAGATATTTACATTCTTCTTCCAGGTGAGGGCTGCTTTTTGCAGATGACGTGGTCTTATTATCAAGTTACAACAGCCAGCTCGCACTGGGGTAGTTTTCAACTAAATGTGAATGAGCACATTTGAGTCAGAGACCACAGTTCTCAGCCAGAAAACGATGGATTGCCGGAGGAGTTTCTGCCTCAAGTGGAGTTCAAGTATCTTGAGATCTCGTTCACGAGTGCGGGAAGAATGGACGAGAAGAGACCGACAGGTTGGCTCAATTTCTGAAGCGATAGTGGAAACTCTTTTCAGCCACTTGTATTCGCAGCCACATTCTTTTGAGCTCATGACTACAGGTGAGCATTTATAGGTATAAACCTGCTGCTCAAGTATCTCAGCATCCTGTTAATTTTTTGTGTCAGTTGGAAACACCTCTGTTGTTTTCTGTGCTGCTTAAGCACACTTGTCCATTTGGTTGTCTTTTTGTGTTGCATTAGCGCATTGAGCTCTCGGGCACCTCTTATAATTCCACTTCAAGCCAAAACTACAGACTGTATATGAAAAATGGACACATCTATTGTAAAGTCCACCACTGGTTAGCCAGATCCCGTAATGAGCACGTACACGCTCACTGGCTAAAGGAAGCGCCCACACAGGAAGAGAATAGCAGCAATGTAACAACAATGGGCCAAATATCAACTTGCGAGGAGAAGTGGGCAGGTTCTGAGTCAATTTTTTTTTTTTTTTAACTTTGAGGCAAGTGACTACTGACTACTATGGATGATACTGCTGAATGACAAATGAGGGTGTGGTAACTATATTAGCGGGTTACTTCCAAACCTAGAATATCCGCTAGTGGCATACCAGCAGCTACAGCGATACTTTATGTGTAACCAGGGCTTAAAAATGTATGATTAAGTTGTTTTCCAATGAGAATAGCCTGGTTTGTCCTTCTGACTCTAATGGGGCCAAAATTTACAAAATTTTAACTAAACAAGACTTAAAATTTCATCTAACTCAAAAAATTTCATGCTATTTTAACAGAAGTTTGAGTTAGTACGTGGAAAAGTTAACCCAAAATTTTAACTTTTTTTTTTCCAGTGACATAAGCAAAATTCCATATTGTTTCCACAGACTAACCGCAAGTCTTTTTGCAACCAGAGGAGAAGCCCTCTTGTGGTCATTCAAAAGAATGCAGATCTGGAAGCTACAACAGACATCTTTTATATACAGTCTGTGGCCAAACTAAAGCACATGCATTAGTTTAATCTTCAGACATTAAGAAGGTTGTCACATAAAAACCATTCAAGCTTGTTTTGCACCGGGTGAGGTCTTAAAGTGCAGCAGATTTTACCTCTTTGCACAGTCTCCCGTCTTTGACGCTGCAGTAGCACCTTTTCTGCACCAGGGGGCATCATGATGGGCATTACTCTTATTTGACAATGAATATTTTTTTACTTATTTTATTTAATGAGTTTGATTAAACTTACTTGATCTGCCTCTGCTCCTCCAGTTTGGTCATGATGTCGTTCAGGTTTTGGCTGAGCTGTGGATGACGCACAGAGGACGTATTGATTCCAAACCGATCGAAGTACTGTATACATTAGTTTGATCGGTCACATGTGATCAGTTTGACTCACTTTGCTCATTTCTTTGTGAAACTTCTCCTGATGACCTGCCAGGCTCTGGAATGAGTTAACATAGATGCCAACACGCCTACGAACACACACACACACACACACACACACACACACACACACACTTGTAAACATTCAATCTACAGTGTCAGAAAAGATGTAGAAGAAGAAGAGGATGGTTTCTGACCTGTCCCACAGCGCTGGAAGCTCATCTTGTAACTCCACATTCAGCTCCTCAAAAATCTTCTGAGCTCGGCCCAAGTCCTCCTCTGCCTACACACACACACACACACACACACACGCACGCACCCAGTGAATAATGGTATATTTTCATGTCTTTAACACATCTTTAAATAAAGAGAGTTGTCCATAAGCACACAAGCATGCAGACAAACGTACAGGGTTTCATACAGGAGCTACTGCGAGGGTTCAGATGACACAAGAAGAATGCAAACACTTTTGTTTGGGGTTCAAATTAAAATTATGGCCTGCAGACATGATCAGCAGTGACATTTCCATGAGTAACAACAACCACCTGCATTCTTTTTAAACAAACAAAGAGAAAAACCTTTAGTATAGAATTTTATGAGACTTCTACTTCAGATTTATGGCCTCAGCGAACACTTTCCTTTATGGTTTATGGTCTCAGTTGCAGGTTTCAGGCCACGCTGAAGAAAATACAAAATTAATTTTGTAACCTCTGACCTCTGTTAGTGTGAGAAAGGAGAATTATCTGGGATGTGCTCATTTTCTAATGACTTGCAAGTCAGCAGCCAGTTCCACAGTCAGATGCACCCAGAGTTCGTCGCACCACCGTCTTGGTTTCAAAACATCAGATTGAGGCCATGCCCACAAAACACGGATTTTCCTTTTTTGTTTTGAAAACTATGAAAAAGTCAAGCACTGTCAAAAGCGTGCGGGTGCAACATGTGGCAATATAACTCTATAGAAATGCTGGCCTATCAGAAGCCTACAAACAATAACAAGGCGCACAGTCTGACATTAGAAAGAAGATAAAGGCTTCAGAAATGACATTAAGCGGTGTCACGTGATGCCACTTATTTTTACAATGCTGTGCAAAAGTCTTGAGCTAGCCCTCATTTCTTTATAATTTTGCTTCCAAGCACCAGACTGTTGGGGTGTTGAGCAATAGTTCTCCAGGCTTTCTGAAGGTCTTTCAAAGTTCTTCTTTGGCTGCTTTTTCACTCGGCACTTGGCATATCTCAACATGGGGTGCAGTGTGTCCTTAAAAAAAATCTGAGGAAACTAAGCAAGTGGAGGACAAAAGAAGCTGTGTCACTAAAAATAAAAACTATCTAGAGCAGATGAGCAGTATCTGAAAGTCATGTCCTTAAGAAACAGGAAAAAATCCAGCAAAGACCTGACACAGGACCTGAGAGATACATCTAGATCTTCAGCTGATCCATCTGCTGTTCACTGAAGCCTCACCAGAAATGGTCTCAGTGGAAGGGTGGCTGTCAACAGCCACAGGGAGGAAAGGCTGAGATATGCCAAATTACACAAGAACTGCACTGAAATGAATCTAAAATGAACATTTTCAAATCATCATCACTATGTATGGAGGAGATCAGGAGAGAGGTAGAACAGTAATTTTTTTTTTAGCAGTTTTTGCCTGATATACTGTATTTGTCATGATACTGGGCCAGTTCGCATAGACCTTTTAACACATGAAAACTTCACTTTGCCTTTGGTCACTTAAATTATATTTCAGTAAAACAGTTACGTGATAAATTTGAGAGCTAAACTGCTAGATTCAAGTTCTATTCAATGGAGTCCGTTTGTAAATTATGGTCTTTATTAGATTATCCAAGATATGCTTATTGGCTGAAGACTTGTCTGTCACAAGTTGCTGTGAAATAACTCCACCAATCACAATGCTGATCATGTTAAAGCCTGGGGAGGACCTGGTTAACAGTTTTGCGGGTGAGGAGGGGGAGTCAGTGATGAACCAGAGTTTCACCTGGTTGTAGGTGAGGTTAGTCTGAGCCACCTGGTGGGCTGATATCAAACCCTGAGCCCAGCTGGGAGCCGCCATCTCCAACAGGGCTGCTGGCTAACCACACACACCATGCAAGAGACAGAGACAGAGAGAGAGACAGAGACAGAGAGAGAGAGAGAGAGACAGAGAGAGACAGAGAGACAGAGAGAGACAGAGAGAGACAGAGACAGGAAGAAGGAGAGGAAGACAAGGAAAAAAAAGCAAACAAGAACAATTCAAGACAAATTCAAACATGTTAATGAGGATTTAGTGAGTGAGAGCTTCAATGACTTTGACAAACATTAATTAGTTAAACAGTAGTTTGGATCTTTTGACTGAAGGTGGTGTGAAGACCAGAATTTTTAAAAACACAAACTTTATCCACACACGCGCATTCATATAAAATAAATAAAGGACCAGTTCATGACAACGGGTCATGCCAAGGTGCTTTATGTTCTACATTATTAGAAAGTGAACCCTAACATCAGCTGATCCTCTTATCAGCAAGCACCTGGTGACTGTGGGGAGGAAGAACTCCCTTTTAACAGGAAGAGATCTCCAGCAGAATGAGGCTCTAGGAGGGGCAGTCATCTGTCTAAACTGGCTGGAAGGCAAGTCAGTATGTGACTACAGAGAAGTACTCTCACACCTGAGCAGGATCTCAGCAAACGTGGATGAAATAGCGATGTTATCCCTCAGGCCAAATCTGGTCATTACATGATTCTGGGTCTCTGACCTGGCACTTCCTGTTATAGTCAAATTCTGTTAACCCTTTAACGCTGGGCGACCGGTTCCCTGCCCTTACTAGCGGCGATCAGCTGTTTAAGACGTAGCGTATCAGCGGGGAGTCGGCTTTTTACCGTAACTCCACGACCATTTGTCCTATCGGAAAAATTCAAACGGTTCCTGAAAGCTCGGAGAGTGCACTTCGCAGCTATATAAGGCTATTACGGTATTTTTCGCCATAAGTCGGCGACAGGTTCAGTATTAAAGGGTTAATGTCTCAGTTGGATTCTTTCTTTCTTTCCAACACGTGACAGGTTGTGGTATGATGACAAAATCTCAACCGCAGATGGCTGGACGTTGATATTGTTTCCATGTGTAACAGAGGTCCACTCAGTCAAAGCAAGATCTTATTATTACAACAAAGAAATAAAAATGCACATCTTTGTTTTTTTAATACAATATTTTTTTAAAAGGAAAATCTGTTTTAAAAATATTGTATTAAATGGATGTGGCCAGACAGATGCACAACACTAAACTTTGACTTAAACATGCTCAAACACACAAACCGCCAACATAAACGCACACACACTAAGCAGTGGTTACCTTGGCGATCTTGGCCTCGTCCTTCTTTTTGCCTTTCTGCAAGGAGGCGAAGTGATGGCGGGCGCTGTCGAAGTCCACCATCTTCCTGTCACGCTTCGCTATACGAGCCTGCAGGAGAGCCCAGCTTTAAACATCTTCAATGGGTTTAACGTCGTATAGAACTGTGCAAGTCATACCAGTGCCCAAATATCTTTAAAACACACAGTTTTATTCAGACATTTTGTATGATAAACAGCCTTTATTGTGAAAAACCAACATGTGCACAGTCTCTATGTGTTGTTTTTGTATTGTGCTTATTTTTCAGAAACACACACACACACACACACACACACACACACACACACACGCTCACCTTGATGTCAGGAAACTGAGACAGGTATGTATCCATGCTCTGCAGAGATTTGTCCGTGATGTTCTGGTGGTACTCTAACCACAGAGAGTCTGTGTCCTGAAACACAAACACATTCACACAACTGACATTTAGACAAAACCTGTTTCTTCACTAAAACCATCTTCACACACACACACACATTCAAATGTGGTGACAAAAGTGACCACATTTGTACAAGAATGTGGGTGCAACACACACAGAAATATATGACAATTCATGCTAAATAACAAACTATAATATCTAAAATTTCACTTGTCAAAACTGGATGAGACCTCTAAACAGGCCATAATATTAGTCAGATAACTGCATTAAAATACTCTCTTAAAAGAGGTGGAAAGTTCCAGTTCAGTCAGCGGAGGTGAGGCCTAGCAGACAGCTAGAAGCTGCAGGTGCCCACGGCTGGAAACCTGTCAAAGTGGCCACGCCCCTTACAGCAGTGAAAATATTCATCCCCGCACAGCTGTTATGAAAGAGACCATAGAGACCAAAACGTTTTTAATATCAGGCTGCAAACATGTTTATTTCTGCTGTAAAGTTTGACATATTAACATGGAAGTCTATGGGGCTGCTGGAGCTGGCCATGGTACTGCAGGGGGGCCGCAGTAATAACAGAAATTGGATTTACGAGTTTTTAAGTGGGCCGCAGCACTCGACTTTGGGAACCACAGACCTAGACCTATGAACTGCCAGCTTCTTGGGCTTGGAACATCAATTCCCAGCAGTTTCCGGAAATTTTCTGTGCTTCCTTTAAATTCTTTAAGTTAAACTGCATGTTTAGCCACAATTTACAGTGCTTACTGAAGGACACTGTGCTGTTTTGCAGAGTGTTTGGTTGTTTAGCACAATTTTGTGGTTGTTTTGCCTGTTTTAGTGGTTATTGGTTTACTATGGGGTGTAGTCTGTTGGATGATGTACATGTGATAGATACAAGATTTTAATACACAAATACACAGCTATTAAATATTCATTACCAACTGTAATTAAGTGATGCTAAATGCTTTTAAGACAGCTACTCTCGGCTGTTATTGGATATTTAACTACACAGATTCTACTCTAAACATGCCTACTTCCTGTCCTGCAGAGCTGCACCAATGCGTCCCACAACAACCACCAGAATGAGTTTTAAGTTTTCACATTCCTCAATTGTGTCATTAAAAACTCAAGAGCCCCCTCAGTCTGCTCATCAGTCTGAGCTTTATGGTAGGAGTAAAGACATTTTCTCTCTGTTCTGGTCCCACAGATCCTGATCGGATCTGTGGGACACACAATGTTTTCTGCATTTTACCTCCAGGTTACTGTCCAGCTCCTTCTCTATCATCTCCTTCAACGTGGAAGGAGAGAGGCATGCAGTTAAGAAAGAGAAAGTAAGAGTGTTTGGGGGAAGAAAAGGAATGAAAAGACATCAAAGAATGAGTCACACACAAAAACTTTTTCAGACTTGAGAGAAAAAGAGCAATTTATAGAGAACCATAACTACCAAAAATACTGAATTAATTAATTAATAAATAAGCACTATTAGAAATAAAGAAATATTAGAAAAAATGTTTATTATATTTATTATAGTGAAGTCAGTGTATTTATATAGCACATTTAAACACAACAGACTTTGACCAAAGTGCTGCACAGCAAGTTATCAAAGAAACAATATAAATCAATAAAAAAATAATTCTAATTAAATATTACTTCTGTTATTTTTCCTTTTATTTCTCATTATTTTAAAAAATATAATTAGTTTATTTATGTATATGTTAATGTATATTGGCATTTTTTATTTTCAAGCACATTAGTTTAATTCTTAAACCCCCCCCCCAAAAAAAAACAACCATTTCTGCAGTGACTGTTGAGTAAAATAGATGAAAATTAAATAAATAATAAATATATAATGACGCATTTTAATGAAAGCAGAGCAAAAGTTAACATTGAAAAACATGTATAAAATACAGAATTCCATAAATTAACAGGGTGACAGAGGCAAAGACGTGTAAATAAATTTACAAATAAATAAATGAACTTAAAATTATTTAATTAGTATATAAGAAAACAAATAAGTGAATTAAACATATGTTTAATTCACTTATACATAAGCATTTTTATTTTGAATATCTGGTGCAATAACATTTATAGAGTTTTTTTTAATTTTTTTTATTTTGGTGGCTACAGTCCTCCGTAGAAACGGAGTTTCTTATGATAATCCTATTATAATTCAACAGCTATATTGTTCAGTTAATGAACTGATGCCGTTACAGAGAAGCTGCTCAGGTGAGGTGTCAGGTAAATTGTATTTCTTGTCTCACCTCAGCCAATGAGTCCATCTCCTCTTTGCCAAACCAGTCGGGTTCGTACATCTCAGCCAGACAGTCCTGCAACCGCCGCGATGCATCATGCATCGCTGAAACACAAACAGATAAACACACAGTTACACATAAAATGATCACCTAAAAGTTCTACCTGTTAAGAAAAAAATAATTTGCACACTTGATTGTAATTTTGTATCTTGTTTTGCATATCTGTGTGGTAATGTCAGAGACTTTAGTCTATAGTCAGACTGACATGATTTAGTCTGCTAAACTTACTATGCTGAGAAAATTGTAACTATACAGCAAAGTTTTAATTTATCTGGGAAACATAAACTCCTCCCAGGTCAATAAATCACAAAGACTATATAAAGCTTTAATACACCATAAGACATGTGCTGCATGTTTTGGTTATAATTGACTTAAAGCACACAAAAGACACACAAGCAAACTCTAGAGTTCAGCATCAAACACACTAGTCCAAACTAGTTCTTGTCCAACTTGCTGCTGAATGTTGAAGCACAGCTTGTTGTCTTGGATCTAATCAATAGATGCAAACTTACTTTTCACTGCTGCCAGGTAGGCCTTCAGGTCCTTCTGCAGTTTGGTGCCTTCTGCCTGAAAGAGCAAACACAGCAGGTCAAGATGAGCAACAACCAAGCATGTAAAAAAAAAAACCCAAAACAAACAAACAAACAAACAAAAAAACAGTAATGGTAATAAAAATCTAAAACTAATAAAAGCAATTCAAAAAAGCAATGGAAAACAATAATGCACTGCTCAAAAAAATTAAAGGACTCCTTTTTAATCAGAGTGTAGCATCAAGTCAATTAAAATTCTGACATATTGATCTGGTCAGTTAAGCAGCAGAGGGGGGTGTTAATCAGTTTCAGCTGCTTTGGTGTTAATGAAATTACCAACAGGTGCACTAGATAGGCAAAAATGAGACAACCCCCAAAACAGGAATGGTTTTACAGGTGGAGGCCACTGACATTTTTCCTTCCATCTTTTCTGACTGTTTTTTCACTAGTTTAGAATTTGGCTAGGGTCGGTGTTTACTACTGTAGCATGAGGTGATACCAGGACTCCTCAGAGTTTGCACAGCACATCCAACTCCTCCAGGATGGCGCATCAATACAGAAGGCTTCCCGTCTCCCAGTATAGCATGCAGGAGATTCCAGGAGACTGGTAGTTACTCTAGGAGAGCTGAACAGGGTCATAGAAGGTCCTTAACCCAACAGCTGGACTGCTATCTGCTCCTTTGTGCAAGGAGGAACAGGACGATCACTGCCAGAGCTACAAAATGACCTCCAGCAGGCCACAGACTTCATGAGGGTGGCCTGATGTCCTCTAGTGCAGAGGTCCCCAACCCCCAGGCTGCAGACCGGTACCGGTCCATTGGTCATTTGGTACCGGGCCGCACTTAAGGAATAAATAACATATTATTTTCATTTTACTTATTGTCTGAGTCTCAACGATGTTTTATTTTGAAAAATGGGTGGATTTTCTCCGTTACATCTGTGTCCTCCTCCATCAAGGTTGTTGTTCCCTATTTTCACCTCTGGAGGTCAGTGTAAACCACAAACATCTGGATCTTTGTTTAAAGCTCTCATTGATGAGTTGCATTGATCAGCAATCCTCAGAATCAACCTGATTGGCATTTGCCATTGAATACCAGAATTTGCAGGTCCATCACTGGTGCCCTGTGCTTTTTATAGATGAGAGCAGGTTCACCCTGAGCACATGTAACAGACATGAAAGGTTCTGGAGAAGCTGTGGAAGCTGTGGACAACTTTATGTTGTCTGTAACACTGTTCAGCATGACCAGTTTGGGGATGGGTCAGTGATGGGCTGGGGAGGTATATCCATGGAGGGACGTACAGACCTCTACAGGTTAGGCAACGGTACCCTGACTGCCATTAGGTATCGGGATGAAATCCTTGGACCCATTGTCAGACCCTACACAGATGCAGTGGGTCCTGGATAGCTCCTGGTGCACAACAATGCCCGGCCTCATGTGGTGAGAGTATGCAGGTAGTTCCTGGAGGATGAAAGAATTGATACCACTGACTGGCCCCCATGCCTGCCCAACCTAAATCCAAATGAACAGCTCTGGGACATTTTGTTTCAGTCCACCTGACACCACCAGGTTGCACCTCCGACTGTCCAGGAGCTCAGTGATGCCCTGGTCCAGAATTCATTCGATTAAAGACCTTTGTAATGTTACCTAAAACTGAAAATTATCTAAAAATAAAAGCTGTGAAAAATTACAAAAATTGTAACAATGACCATTATAAATCTGGCTACAATACTACCAAGATGATTTATTTATAAATTATGCTAATTTGAGAGTAAACAAAAACAAATTTAAGAATATTTTAAGACATTAACAAGTTGCAGTTTATAAACATTAGCAGAGTTAAGGAAGGTAATAATTTCTCCTGACCATCTGCTTGTTGAAGTTAGTCACCATCTCCTCAAAGACAACATCTCGGGTCTCATCTGCCTTGCCAAGTTTCTGCAAGACCTGTGGAGAAGACAAGAGGACACAGTGATTGGTCTATTCAGCCTTTTTTTTTCTGCACCTCTTTTAGATCTATAAGTGGAGATATGCAGAGGTCTATTTTCAGGCCACTGTCAAAGCCATGTGTCTCCTCTCAACCTCTGTGGTTAACACCAGCTGTGTGTGTGTGTGTGTGTGTTTCAATGAGGACATCTGAGTAAAGATTTGGGTTTAAGTTTCATCTTAGATTCAGGATTAAGATTAGGGTATTTAGGATTACTGAACAGGTCTACACAGCAACCCCAAGGATTTAAGGGGACCTGCGTTCCAGAGAATATGTTTAAATGGAAGATTTTAATGTCTTCCTGAAACGTTTAAAAAAAGAAAAGAAAAACACATTCAAAGAGACAGAGAATGTCTACAAAAGGCCATAAATTAACAACTACAAATAGATCCGAAAGATATCAAACCCATGGCAAAAAGCAACGTGAACACTAATAAATGCAAACTGATCACAAAAAGAAAAAACGAATAAATGAAACCAAATTGAATTAGCCATAAATTAACCAAATGAGAGTCAAACAACTACAAACACACACAAATAAACCTGGGCTGTGTACTAGGTATGCGGGGAAGCCATGTCTGTTAGTGTCTTATCTCAAACATAACATAACATAACGGAGAGAGTTAGGCTGGCATCATAAGTTACCATTGCAATGTGCCCAGGTACGAATTAAGTAGTACAGAAAATCCAGGGTTAACCCTGAAGTTATCCTCTGAAAGTTACACATACCCACCCAAAAAGCAAAATACACACCAATAATAAAAAACCCAAATTAAACATAAAATGACAATAAAACCCAGAGGAGATGCAAGCCGATCACAGTAAGACACAAAAAACTACAAAGAAATACAAAACAGTGAATGCAAAATAAAAACCCAGAGACAAAAAATACCCACTAAGAAGCACAGAAATGTCCAAAGAAAAAGAAAACCCGAACTGAAGCCAAATGGTTCCAGTTTACATGAAAGAAATGCAAAATAAAATGTTGCACGGACTCACAAAACGACCACATTTACATACAATGAGATGCAGAAAATGAAAAACAAAAAGAAACAGAAAACAACCAAGAAAAGTAAAATTTAAATTAAATGGAAAGAGAACAGAATGAAATGCTAAATGATGAAAAAAGGAAAGAGACAAATTTAAAGACAGATGCAAAAACTGAAGCAGTGACAAAATAACTGCAAAGACCAGAGTTACAAAGTAACCAGAGAAACACAGAAAATACCAAGAGAGATACAAGAGATACAAAAATGAAGAGATGGAGAATAACCAGAAAGCAAAAGGTCAAGAAAAAGACTGAGATGGGTACAAAAAGATTTTTTTTAAATTATGTGAGGTCAAAGGTCAGAGGTCAGAGGTCAAAGCCTTTGTGACCTGATCCCACATGATGTGATTTAAAACAACAAGAGAAGTCTGATTCTACCTTTAAAGATACATTTTCATTTACTCAAGCAAATTCTTTATCGTATTAATTTACATCTACATTTTCAGATACAAAGATGAGACGGCAAAAAGACCACAAAAAAAACGTAAAACTCAAAAGTTCTATAAAATCAGGAGCTACATAATGTCTGTTTTGAGTCTGCTCAGAGATGTTTCCTGGTGTTGGCAGTGTTTCATACAGCCACATGTCTCACCAACTCCCACAGGTGAGTTATTCTGATCAGATATCTGCTCAGTAAAGGCTGAGACTGTCTTGTCCAAACAGCTGAAATCAAACTTACAGTAGAGACATGAGGATGTTTTTCACTCAGTCCAGAAAACTGAAACATATCAGCTATTTGTCTTTTTTCTTACTGGATTATTTTTAGGATTCCTTTAAACTTTTTAATTATAAGACAATAATTCTTTTTTCCAAATAGTTATTGTTATTAATTTTTCCAGATAATGTTTTTTTAAAAAAAAATGTTTACACTCTGGATTTGATATTTCAGCATTTATTTTTATTTCATTGATTCCTGTTTTTTGTTTAAAAGTTAATTTAAGCAAGATATTTCTTACTATCATTTTATTTACTTAATTTCTTACCAATGAAAAGTAAAAGTGGCATTGTTCGGGTTCTTTTCGCTTCAATGTTTCTTTTGTTGTTAGTCGAACGAGGTCGGTGGCTAATCTGATCAGATGACTGACTGCAAGCACATGGACGGGCATCCACACCACCTCCACCACCTGCCGCCCTAATCCTGTGACGGACACACAAACCAGCATCAACACTCAGAGGGGACTTCCCCACTAGTCTGTTTATAACTCTCCAAGAATATACATCAACATCACACATCAGGACAAACTCTTTCTTCATGTAAAACATTCACAATAAAGAAAAGTATAAAAGTTTGCTAAAGATGGAGCAGTCACTGAAGTCATGTCCATTCAGGTCACTCTGCTTAAGTCAGTAGAGAAAAAGTCATGAATCAAGCCCGAGTTTTCCTCTGTAACTGTACATGATTGTTCTGGTTTATCTATCTTTGTGAGGACCTGTGTAAATCTCCAACCATGTCAGGACACTTTAGTCAGTCCTCACTGTGGGAAAAACCTCCACATGCCTGTTTCAGGACATGGTCTTGGGTTTCAGGTTATAATCAGGAATGCATTATGTCCTCACAAAGACAGATGTACAAATGTGTGTCATAGCCGTCCACTGCATATTCGTGTTGAGTTTCAACCTCCTCAAAATACACCCGGAGCACACACAGTGGCAGTTTGTGGGGTATTAAGAGTGACGAGGAGGAGGTCCAGGGGCAGCTAAATATAGATACACCCTCCCCCGAGCCCCACCTTTGGCAGTGAGGCATGCTGGGAGTCCTGGGAGGGAGGGACAGGTGTTCAAGCCAAGCAGGGCAACTTCGAGGTTTGAACTCTGGAATGAAATTACTAACTTTAGAGAGCTAAAAAGAGGATCTGACTTTATTATTGAGCATGAATTATTACAGTAAACTGATTATTTATGTAGGTTTACAATATATAAAGACTTTAAAATAGCAAATTAAGTTGTAAGCAGATATGTGTTCACAACTGCAATAGTAGGACTTCTGACAATTAGCACAAAGAAAATGTATATTTTCAGAAAATTATGTCTTTTATTTTTAAGTATTTAGCATATCTTGAATCATCTTTTTATTACTCTGATTTATTTATTGCTAATAAAGTTTTTTATTATTGTTTAAATTCAATATAAAACAGAAACTATAAATAAATATGAAAAATTACAAAAAATATCTTAAAAATATTTGTATTATACATTATTTCTTATAACAACTTTGACAACTTCGACTGCATAATTTGACTATTTTGAAAATACAAAACAAGCAACCGAAACTATAGAAAATATATTGACTCTCTTTGTATTTCAATGACAACCTGACTGGTGGAAAAAAAACCAAAAAAACATTTGATGCAAAAAAAAAAGAGATCAAAAATCAGACGATGTTTGTCTTTTGTTGGTCCAGCATGAGGGAATTTTTATTTAATTTGACACAAATTTTCAACTCAAGAATGAACTGATTACAGTTTTGTGGCAAAAAGCCAAAAATCAAGGCAAAAACATAAAGATTAATTTGCTAATAATATACATAAATGTATAAAGGAATAAAAAAAATTATACTTTATATCCAAAGGTTCTGGATATGGCTGATACATACAACTGTGAAGCAGTGACTCTAGTTCTTCTTCTTCTTAAGTTCTAATTAGGTTCTAAATTACACATTTTCTTTTTTAAGCGTTCATATTGACAGCTGTGTTATCCAGATACTGCAACGATGCTTTTAAAATCTCTGACAACTGAACTTATAGCATTCAGAAAAGGAAAAAATATATATATATATATATATATATATATATATATATATTTGCATTTCTGTATGTCTATGAATTAAGCAAGACAGCTTTAATTTATGGTTTTATTTTTCTTTGTAAATTCACATAAAGTATCCTAGAAAAAACAACTAAGTCATAGACAGCATTCAGTTCAGTTAACTCCCAAACTACCTTTTCAAATAGATAGTGAGCAGCTCATATGTTAAATTCAACACTGATTATATGAAGAATAAATGTTAGAATAATCAAATATTTTCTTGGGCTTAAATGAAGCAGTTGTCATGGTAACCCTGTGACATAAATTGAACTAAACATCAATATTTTGTCCCTTTTTTAAAGTAAAGTAGCACTAAACTTTGCAGGTCAGTCCAGGTAGTTTGAAGAAATTACTTAAAAGTAGGAATAATTGTCCCTGTCGGACCGTTTAGGAAGAGATTTGGGATAAAGCGTTCATCTGGAGAGCTGAAGGGGGCGCTCAGGTGGGGGGTGGTTGGTGTCACAGGTTCCTTCCTCTTTGACTCCCAGCACCACGACAGGTCTCCAGCTATTTTCTAAAGAGCACCACCTCCTCTGCCACTACGTTCACCCGGATTCATCTGTGGGGAATTTTCCCAGCATGCTATGCAGCACAGCTGACCGGGTGACATTATATAGCAATGACAGCCACGGCGGCACCCAGGAAAGGATCAGGATTGTTGGGTCATCTGGTTTGAATCAAATTATTGCTGTGCACCGGGTACCCGAGTCGAGTCTGTGTTTGCTATCAATTAAAGATCTAAATATCCTCAGGTTCACCTGCTTATTACGTGATGACATATTGACCTTGTGTCCAGTCCAAGTGTTTCCTTTGGCTGAGGCTCTCATCCACTGCAGTGCTTTGTCTCTTTCTGTTTGAACAGACATGAGCCTCCAAAACTATTGAATTTTCATTCTCAGGCTCTCCAATTTTTTTTTAGCACTATTCATGTGCAGTCTTGAAGTTTTTTAAATCTCATGGTGTACATTACAACCCATGGGCTAACAGTGCCAACAAAACCACCAGCGATGCAGCAACCCTGTCAGAAACCTGCACTACAAAGCAGGGTTTGCAAGGAGGTAACTTTAGGATTAACCCAGAGTTGTCAGGGTTATGAAAGTGCTTCACTTCTTATGCTGCAGACATATCCCACTCCAGAGCAGACTATGTTCCAGAGTAGAGACCAATACACACAACACCACCAGTCATATCTCAGGAGAACAGCTTCACCATTGGTGCAAGATCCTTTGAACCTCAGAGTGCAGATAGTAAAAGAGTCTGTTTTGTCTTTTCCTGATAAGAAATATGGCTTATTATGCCTCTTTTCTAATAGTACCTACTCAGCTCAGCTCAGCTCGACTTTTAGGGTTTTCCATTTGGCGGTAGTACCTGGTGTCAGGTACTTTTTAGTACCTACTCAGCTGCGGTTCCAAGCACGTTGAGTTGAGCTGAAAATGTGACATCAACAAATAGTGTGCCACTGATTGGCCAGGGACCGATGTCACTGGATGAAACATGAGAGCGACTTCTGCACAAGAATCAAACCCACTGTTTTGAAACTTGGCAACGAGGGAAATGGCTACACACTAACCAACGCAGACGTTTTTGTGATTGGTGGCTGACGACAGAATCCAGAGGAAGCTAGACGGACTGACCGTTTGTGTTTGTGTCACATGCAAATGACGTCACAGGACTTTCTGGACACTTTGCTGAGGCGGTACTCAACTGTAATGGAAAACGATCAAAACCAAGTAGAGTAGATTAGAATCGAGTTGAGCCAAGTAGGTACTAGTGGAAAAGAGGCATTAATAGCAACTTTATTTCTGGCCTTCCCCCCTGGCTTCAAGTAATTTTATATTTCCATAATTCTGATGGTTTTAGCCTGTCTTTCACTAAGCATGAGTAAAAAATATAAATAATTAAGAGTAACTTTTTCCTTGCATTTTTTCCTTTTGATTGTAAGCAATTTAAAAACAAGTTTATTGTTATAATTATTCTACTTATTGATCTTTATCGTTTTGAAAGTCAGCCTTCTTACTGCTTTGAATTCTGTTTTCTTTACTTCACCACAGTTGTATTAACATGTCGCCATTTTCCAGTCTTACTGACAGAAGTGATTAAAGCGCACACATGTACGGCTCTTTTTAATGCCATACTACTATACAGCGCTTTTCCCATCATGCACACGCACACTCACGCTCAGGTATGGAAGCTTGTTTCTGCCACTGAAAAAAGAAAAGAAATGAAAAAAACATTTTTGTCATCCCATAATCTCAGGTTATTTTCTCAATATTTCTGGTTACTAGCTAATAACATAATACGTTGAAATTTCAAGTTATTTTCTCAGAAGTTTGAGTTACTAACTCGAAATTTTGAGATAATAACCCAAATTTTTGACTTATGGTTGGCCTTTTTCCCCCCAGTGGTGGAAACAAGCTTCCATAGCTTTGCTGCAGCATAAAGAACAACTTAATTTCTGCAACCTTTTGCACGCCTGCCCAGAGCAGAAGCAGCGGAGAGGCACCTATTCAGGAAGATATTAACAGCTTAAGACCAGATATTTCCCACCGGAAGTGTTGGAGAACAAACACGGAGCAAAAATTGTGGGAAATTTAATACTTGTGTTTATAATACTACTTAAAGCACAGCTTAACATGAACCTTCCCAGACATTCAACTACACATCACAGTGATGCAGACATGGTTTGGTCTGTTTGGTACGAGTGTTTGGTGGAAACTGTGTATTGAATAGTAACACAGACAGCTCAGTTGCACTCAAGATTTACAAGACAAAAACACAGCTGCCTGTAAAAGCCAATGATGCACCATAGCTACAGCATTTCTAAATTAGCCAACTGTTTGCCGACGTGCTCGTCTAAACAACCACAATAACATGGCATTGTTTGGGTTTACTCTGCAGCTCCTCATGGCCAAAATACATAAATTAAAGCAGCTTTTTAAGAACCTGCCTCTGGTAAGGAGACATAAAAACAGACAGCCACGAGCGTGCTCAGTGAAGCTCTCGCCTTCAACCTGCAGGATTTTGATCTGCATGTTTAAAAACAGTTTGATCTCTCTGCTGGGGACTCAGTGGACAGGAGGACAGACGCTGGAGTGTGAGCACGTAAAGTGAGTGTGGAGCTGGATGAGGCGAGGGGTGGAGGGCAGCGTGCCAGCAGACAGACAGCTGAAGCCACCCTCCTCCGGCCCTCCTCCTCCTCCACCGGCCTTCAGAGGGAAGATGATACTCTGACCTTCCTCTTTACTCGCAGCCCCACAGCTCAAGGGCTGAAAGCTCGGCTACAGAAAAAGCTGCCGACTTTCTGAGTCTTCTGTCTGATTTCGGCTACTGCTTGTCTTAAATTAATTTCTTCATGAGTTTGAGGTGGGATTCATTAGGGAGTTGCTTTATTTATTGGTATTTGTGCTGAATATTTGTAGTCCGGATGTTATAACATTTTATCCACTTGTCGGGTGTATTTACAAACAGATTTCTGCATAATTTCCACACCCGCCCTGCAAAATAAAACCACTCTATCCATCTAAAATAAGATTTTGTTAGCAATATTTCTATGAATACTGGCACCAATTTGAAAATTCTTTTTTTACAAATTTAATACATAATTGCCTTTTTTTTGGGTTTGTTTTGTTTTTAAGTTTAATTAAACAAGCCCCCATTTATACCTTAATTACCTTAATTGGAAATATATATATTTTGATTTGCAGTTAAAAATAGCAAAGAAATAAAGTGTTAAAATTTACAAAGCCACCAATCAAACTCTGTACAGCTTCCTGAGCTTCTGAGCTGTTAAAAATACTCTGGTTTGGCAGGTGGTTGTTATATAAAATATGGAGATTTTGCTTTGAAACTGTCAAATTCATTCTAAAAATATGACGCTCAGCCTTAATTTATTAAGGCTACACTAAAAGAGTATAAATATGTTCTTTAACTGCTAAAGATGCCTCCAGGAGTCCTGCTTGATTTCAGAGTTCTGCATTCTCGAGCAGGTTTTGGAGCTAACTTCAGGGTTAACACTGAGTTTTCAGGGTAACGAAGGTTCACTTCTTATGCTGCAGCTCTAACCTGCTCTAACAACCACCCACAATCAGTTCTCTAGAAAATAGCATCACCACTCCTGGAAGATCCCTCAGACCTCTCTGTGCAGATAATGAGAGCCTCTAAAGTCTCTGTCTTTCTTGCATGAGCATCAATAAAAAAATTAGATACTTAGGAGCGACTTTATTCATTTTTTTTCTGCTGGTAGCAGCAAGTAATCCTATATTTTCTATAAGCATTATTATAGCAATATAATCACAAAACAGAACGCTTAAGAGAGTATATAAAATTTACAACTAAGTCTACTGAACCAGCTTTGCTTCCTGGCTTTAAATGAACTTTATTTATACAGAACTTTTTCATTTTTCTACAGCTGGAAGGAAAAACTATGGGCTGACCTTTTAGGTCTGTAACTGTGCCTGATTCATGGCATTAAGGTAAGTGGAGCCTGATAAGTAAAGGCTCTCTTGAATATGTTGATCTCTTTTTTAATTCTTCTTTTTCATGCAATTTCAGGGACGCACATTTGGCTTCTCTCCAGATCAAAGAGGACCCTGCTCCTAAATAAGATCTCGCATTCAGACACGGGGAACATGGGACATGGATGCTATTTCATTCAGCAGCGGGCGACAGAGGCAGTGGCTGCTATTTAAAGTCCATTCAAGAGAAATGATCAATGGGGGTCAGGAGGCTCAAACAGCAGAAGGACAGCACCCTTTTTCTGTTACTTTAACCAGTTTTTTTTTTGTAAGTAGGAGAAACAAATTTACTGCATTTTTTAACATATAATTTCACTCAAAACTTTCTTGTTCCCAACTAACCACATTTCCATCAGCCTCAAATTATGGAAGCTTGTTTGTGCCACTAAAACAAATACATAAAGAAATTTTTAAAAAATGCCAAGTTGAAATTTTCAGTTAGTATCTCAAAAATTTGTGTTATTAAATCAAAATTTAGACTTACTGACTCAAACTTAACTCACAATCTTGAGATACCAAACCCAAAATTTTGACTTATTGACCGAATTTTTTTTCCCAGTGGCTGAAACAAGCTTCCATATCAAATTGCCACGTTTCATTCAAATGTAGCATTTGCAGCTGCTCCATTATTTCCAAATGAGTCACCGCAGCAGATGGACCCACACATTTGATTTGGCACAGGTTTTTACACCAGCTGCAACCATACTGGGCTCGTCCCAGTGTAGAACTGGGGGTCTTTTGCATGCTAGGTGAATGTGTTAACCACTACAATATGCTACCTAAATGAAAGTCGTTAAATCGCTGCAGAAGAAGAGGACATGTGTGAGGAAAGCTACAGTTTCTTCATTGCTTCACAAAGTTTGGACCCATTTTGATCATTCCCAGCTCCATATCTTTATTAGTGGGCTCTATTAACATAGCTCCGCATGAGTTGCAGTCCAAAATAATCTTTATTCATCTTATACTGCAGCCCCTCAGTTCATCCTCTGTCTGAAACACGCCTTTGAGCTCCTCCCTCGTTAATAAAGTTTGTCACTCCTCACAAACACAAGTTTTAAACAGAAGGTAGGTGGAGCTTTTGTGCTTGGGATGACCATATTAGGGAAATATACTCTCTGTTGCATCCAAAAGTCAGTCAGCCTGCAGTCTGAGCTTTTGCTCACAGGGCTACTTGTGCATGCACTGAACTCATTATTTGAAAATTTGGCCATGTTTCATATCAACATCCACCACTGGAATATGAGATGTATGACAGAAAATTAAGAAAAGCAGATTAGATCCCCCTTAACACTTGTTTCCTTCGTTTAACCTATGGCTGTTGCACTTTGCCAAATTTGAGTTTTACTGGTGCACCACTTTTCCCCCTTCAGTCAGGAATACAGTATTTATTTTTGCAAACGTCGTGATTTTGTTTTGTTTTTTTTGCATATTCGTCACACTTACATGTTTCAGATCATCAAACTAAATTAATTGTTAGACAAAGATAACCTGAGCAAATAAAAAAAATGATGATTTCATTTATTGAGCAAAAAAAAAAAACATTCATACTCCAATGAGCACATCAGAGAGCAACCTGGGCTTTGGTATGCAGACTGGAGCAGCCAGGAATCAAACCACCAACCTTTCGATTAGTAGATGACCTGCTACACCACCTGAACTACAGCCACTCCTCTTGGCTGACTTTTCTTTCAGTCATATTGGATTTTGTTTTTTTTAAGCATAAATGGCCTGTTTAAGGCCAAAACATCTCAATTTAAGTGAAGTCGAGACTTTGACGAGGCTGCTTCAAAACCTTCTTTTTGTTTTATTTGAGCCAATCAGAGGTTGACTTGATGTGTGTTTCCGATCAATGTCCTGTAGCTGTTTGAGCTTCAGGGCATGAACTGGTAGCCGGACATTCTCTTTCAGGACTTTCTGGTAGAGAGCAGAATTCATGGTTCCATCAATTAGAGCAAGTCGTCCTGAAGCAGCCCCAGACCATCACACTACCACCACCATGTTTGACTGCTGGTCTGATGTTCTCTTTATGAAATGCTGTGTTAGTTTATGCAGATGTAACGGGACTCAAACCTTCCAAAAAGTTCAGCTTTTGTCTCGTCGTCATTTTGTAGTTACTCGGATAATCTTTGACTAATATTAAAATTAGTTTGACAATCTGAAGCATGTTAGTGTGACAAATGTGCAAAAAACCACTAAGAAACCAGAGGCACTCTTTGTGAGAGTTCAGGTAAATGGCACAGGCCTTGTGAAAGCGGATCGCTACAATCACTGGAAAAAATGAGATGCTCTGCAGAAGACTGAAAGCTTCTGTCTCTCATTTGAATGATGTCCTTTCTGGAGATCTTCTATTGTTATTCCAGGATTATAGATGAGATTTTTCTCACCACTGACACCCAACACTCAGGAGAAGGCTGCAGCAAGTCAAACCTGAGTACAAAACACCACGATCTGTGCTGCACAATAACCTGCACAAGCATTACAACAGAGGCGGGATTGTCTTTATCCTTTATGCTAAGCTAACTATGTCATGTAAAAAAAACTATAGGCAAATAAAGCCTCCTTCACCCAAATTCTTCTCGTGATTTTCGAGAAGAATTTGTTGGATTTGTCGTGCAACTCTGACAATATACAGTATACAATAGACAGTAGCTGTGAAATCTCTACGACTGCCTGACTGACAGCACTCCTGGTGTGGCCCTGAGGTGATTAGAGGTTAAGACCTCAGCAGGCTTAAGCAAGAAGAGTGATTAGTGCAGACAATAATAACTCCGAGCTGAACACAGACTGTTGATCAGGTTTCATTTGCTCACTTTTAGGACTATTTTCTCCCCTCTTTCTGTTTTTAATTAAAGACTTTAAAGCCTTTTAAGGTGGACCCAAGACTGCTCCCATGCTATCTGAAATTTTACCACTCAAACACTGACAAGCACTTGGACCCCATATTTTCACACTGAAATGCTGTAATCCTTATTAAAAGACTAATTTAAGGCATTTTAGTTTCCCCTTTATTTAAAATATTTAAATATTTGATGCCTGTTGTGTGACATAAATTACCACTTGAGGGATAAATAGATCAAATAAATTATTAACTGGCTGATGTTTGATAAAACCTTCAATCCAGTTGAAGGAATTTTAATGGGTTTTATCCACAAGAAGCATCTTTGAATTTGGCCTTAAACTCATTTAAATCCCACTGAAAACACACTCACATAAAACAGTCTATGTGTTCCATTAAATTTTGGCTCAGTTTAAGACTTTACAGATTCAGATTTTGCCCCATAAACTGTTCCTTAAACATATTTGAAGTACTTGGATATATTACAGTCTGGTAGCTGGCATGTTTAAATATAGTAACCATTCATAAAAGATACATTTAAGATATTTTAAAATGACGCTTAAGTTTTTCCTTAGCTTTAAATATTTGTTAAGAATATTGAATTGTGTGCTGACTGTTGCTTACTATCAATTGCTCTTTAAAGTATAAATCAATTGAGTAATTAACTGATTAATACCTGATATATCCCTCAATTAATTTTAAACCTGATTCATGAGGTTTTGAGACCTCTACATCATCAGTGTGATTGTCAGAGTTGTGCAAAAATGCTGGATGCAGCAAAAATTATACAAATTAAAACTCACATATGCAAAATTATTATATTTATTTGTCAGAAGGTTCAATAAACACTACAGTTTGAAAAAAAAAGTTATAATTTTCTGCCTATTATTTCATGGTTCAGGCTTTACAGGGTTTAAGGCTTTTTAATGGGCTGTAACCACAAAGTTGAAGTTTTTCTTAAATTCCTTTAAAATCAACTGAAAATACTTAAACATCAGTCCACTGGAACCATTCATTCAAGACACCGGAGCATTTTAAGAAGCAGAAGGCTTCCATGCTATTTGAAATTTTACCCCCTTAAACTCTGCCAAGCTTCGCACTCCACCCTCTCGTCCATATATAGTCACTCAGAGGAAAAAAACAAACAAAAAAACAGCTGCAGCCAAAACACTAACGCTAAAGCAAAATCCGGAGTCCAAATCCCAATGGATGACATTACGGTGGCTACATCCATCATTTATATAGTGTATGGCCTTCACGTAATTAAGAATTTAAAGCATTTTAAGGTGGCTCCTGATAGATTGCTTCCATGCTATTTGAGATTTTACCCCATAAAATGCTCTTAAACTTCAACTTCAACCATTTAAAAATATTTAATTTACATCTGCCTGTTAATGATCGCCTTTAAATACTGTAATCATTCTTAAAAGGTACATCTGAGATATTTTAAGGCTGGATTATATTTCACTTTTACTTTATTTTCAAACATTTTAGGGATAAATATACTAAGTCTGATTATCTGATTGATATTTATTGTACTTTTTTTTAATCACAAAGAGCACCTTTGAATATTATTTTGACCCCCTTTTAAATTCATGAAAGATATTTAATGTAAAACGGGTCATTGGATCCACTGGATTTTTACATTAATTAAATACATTAAAGTACTGTAAATCACAGATGGTTTCCATGGTATTTTGAGATTTTACCCCTTAATGCCACCTTAAACTCTATATACTGTTAGATAATAACCTAGCATTCAAGCCTCTCACCCAAAGAATGTAACTCTGGGGTACCTAAACCACGACAGCAGATAAAATGCTAACCCCTAACCCCGATGACATCACTGGTGGTTGTATCCATCTTTTATCTACAATTCTTCACCTAATTAAGAGTTTAAAGCCTTTTAAGGGACCCTAATGAATGTTTCTGGAGATTTTACCTGTTAAACTATTTTTTAAAAATGTAATGTTTAAACTGCTTGGATAGATTGGGATGGGAAATAGAAAAATTCTACTTGAAAACTATTTTAATAAACCAGTAAACTAAAGTTTAAAAAAGTAATGATTTATGGGTGAGGTTTTGGAGCTAACAAAAAGCAGTCTGGTTCCAGCTGTAAGCACATGACAGTGTCTCGCTTTCCTTTGTTTAGGAGCTGCAAAGTGAAAGAGTTAGGGAATTTTAGGCTGTGAGTCCAGTTTTCAAACCTGACAAACTGATTGTTTTGCATCTAGAATTAGGACAGGAGCATATAAAATGATGCACGAGGAGGGTGACACTGTTTTTATCAGAAAAAAAGGAGCATCTGGACCACTTTGTCCTCCTGTAATTTCTGGCTATGGCCCACTGACGTGACAACATAATTTTGAGGGGGGGCAATAAAATGTGAGGGGGCCGTGCCAACCCAGGTACCCTTTTTAAGCCCAGCCGCTGGTTTATTGATAGTGGGAAGATTAATAGTTTTTTTTCTGTACGGGGTTTAAATCTCTTTATATTTTTGAAATACACTTAAAACTCCATTAAATTCAGGTGTAATTTGGATGTTTGGCGAATATATTGAGACACAGCTTTTGATTTAAGGTGAAATGTTGATACAAACTATAAGTATCCTTAAAGAAAATCTTATTTTTCAGTCCGTTAACTCTCGTTAGCTGGCTCCGCATTTGAAGGCACAAAGTTGAGGGATCCAGTTTCACGGCAGGACACTGTGTCCCGCGGCCATGCGAGCCTCCTGTACTGAACAGCTGAATGAAAAGTTGACCACTCTTACCTTCTCCTGCGCTCTGGTGAGCCTCTTCTGGACGTTGATGGCCAGTTTCCCGGCGGTGACCCCTTTCCCTATCTCGGCCATGTCGCGCGCGGCGTGGAGAGATCCCCTTTGGTGTCAGGACCAGCGAAGAAGGAGAAGTGCGGCTGAAGCTGAGCCTCTTCTGGATACCGACGGTGCGTAAAACTCCTCCGGAGGGACACTTGGCTCACAGTGCGTAACTCTAATCCCGCTGACAGCTTCTTAAAGGTGCAATACGTAATTTAATCCAGTTTGCGTTTGGCAAAAAAAATACATAAAAATAACAAAAACTGAACTGAGTTTGGTGAACGGGGAACAGAGAGCGACAGATTCAGATATCGTCCTGCTCACGATTCTTACTGTTAATTGATGGACGCTTGGACTCGATATAGAGCGATATTAGGTTTCCCTCTCAGTCATCCTCTTAAAGGCGCAGCAGGCTGTTATTATTAGCCGACAACTGTTGCATACGCGCAACTGGTGTGTTGCCGTCTTTACGCACGGCCCTATTTATGCGCACAGAGCGGTTTTTATGTCAGATGTGAGCGCTAAATCAGTCCCGATGCCCCTCGGAGAGCCGCACATTCATCAGCGGCAGAAATACACTCACAGAGGCGAGAGCGGACAGAGCTCACCTGCTTTCTTCACAAGAAGCCAGCAGGTGTCAGCAAAGGCGCGTTCACGGCAGGTAAACCCTCCACAAAAACAACAACAAAAAAGAAGTCTCAAAAGACTGTAAGGCGCAAAAAATAAAGTAATAATAATAATAAAAAAAAAGACCAGAAAAACATCCGTAGTTGTTTAGCGCCTCACATCTCGCAGATGTTTTGTGTATATTTATTATTTTGAGCATTTTTTTTGTCTCTTCCAGTTCTTTTTTGTGGCAGTGTTATTATTGTTACTTAAACTAAAATATGATCTTATGTCTTTTGAAGAAAGAAGGAATTCTGTCTGAACAGAAAACATCTCTAAATATCTACAGCTGAGAAGTTTCATAAAACATATTTTTATTACTAGACTCCCACGAATCATTAAAGGAGCGCTTAAGGAAGGCTATCTTATCAGAGTTTTAATCAGAGAGTTCAGAGGCTAAGATAAACACACAGAGTGAAGATTTAGAACCTGAGACCTCGGCAGCCAAAAGTTGAGACTTTACCAGGGACACGAGGGTTTTTAGTAAGCATGACAAATTTGGTCATTACCTTTGTGGAGCAATGAAAACACTGCACACGTCCATATTTTGACAGTTTCACATGTGGCAAGTGTGGAGTTTAAAATATAAGCTAGGAGCAGCAATTAGGTCAGCACTGAAGCTAACGAGGAAAGGATCTAAATGATCTTTAGGCTCAGATTGTTGGGCGGTTAAACTGACGAGTGTACAGTAAAGCTCACCTTGGCCTGCAGATATAAAAGAAAACGAGTTTCCAGCGACTGAAATATCTGGATGACAACATGAAGGCAGGGTGGGCAGCTCCAGAGTATGGGCTATCTGGTCCCTGAACAACCACAGTGAGAGCTTGGTTCATATTGACTGATTGTTGGGGTTTCTTTCTAATATTCTACGGTCTTTACCTTACAATGTAAAGCACTCCCAATGGGTGTTGGACTCCACCAGGGCTGCCCTTTGTCATCAATTCTGTTCATAACGTTGATGGACAGAATTTCTATCTCCAGCCCAGTGGCGTACAGGATTGGTTTCAGTGTTTGCAGTGGTTTTGTTGGCTTTATGAAGTGATGACTACCAGCTTGCACTGGGACAGTTTGCAGCCAACTGTGAAGCAGTTTACAATCCTACGCTCACCTATGGCCACGAGCTCTGGGAAGTGACCGAAAAACTAACATCTAAGTAGGATGCCTCCTGGATGCTTCCTAGGGCGTATGCCACTGGGAGGAGAACCCAGGACAGATCCAGGACACTCGTAGAGATTAAATCTCTCAGCTGGCTTGGTGCCTCGGTGCCCCTCTCCAATACAGCTGGAGGAGGTGACCAGGGAGAGGGCGGCCTGGACATCTCTGCTAAGACTACTGGGCGGGCGAGACGCCCTGTTTGGATGAGGTGAGCCCACGCCTACCCGCAGCTAAAACCGGCCTTGAAACTTACATTAAGATATCGTCTCAGACATAAAAATGAGGCAGCACCACTCAGCTCATTTCCATATAATTTAATTTAAAAAATAAATCTTTTTAATATCTCTTCATCCATAATAATAACTTCATAAACATTATTAGATTTTCTGTAAACAAACGATACTTTAAATACATTCTATCATTCATTCTAAAATCTTTGTATTAAAGCAGTAAGGTACATTTGTTGGAAAGAAAAGACATTTTTTTCTTTAGCAAAGAGCAACCCCCCCCCAAGGCTCCACTATGAAACTAGATCCCTTAAAATGACACCTTAAACCTCACACTGTTCTGCTCAGATTTTATAGGGTAGCAGGATTAGCTCATTTAAAAACTGGAAAAATCCATTAATTAACAACAAAGGAATTATTAAGGATTGGAGAATTGGTTATATAATTAGAGTATTCGGGTAGTTTAGAGGGTTACACCAGATTAAGTGAAAAATGGATATTAATGGATATCATTCACATATTAAGGGATGTGAATGACTTCAATAGTTACACTTAAAACGCTTACAGTGTTTTAAAGCTAATGAAAATTGACCATCAAAAGCCCTCAAAATTGACAGAGTAAGACAAAATCCCCCAAAAATCTCTTATTTAATGCCTTTAAAGTGCCTTAATTATTTTTCTCTCATAGAGATTTAAACTCAAATAAGGCTTTTGAGCCATTTAAAATCACATTAAGATCCCCCAATTCATAAAATGAAATACATAAAATCAAAAAAATTTACCATAAATACCTGATTTCAAGTTAGAAACCCCTTAAATTATAATCATTTTCAACCAGGACGTATAACGAAAAGCAAACAAAATGCATACATTTAAAAGAAAATCATGTTAACTATAAAATTGTCTTCTTTTTGTAATTAATGGATTTTTAAATTAAGGTGTTTTAAGAGTTAATTAAGGATGTTTTAAGGGATTATTTCTTCATAGTGTTTTACAAATATAAATTTCATAAAAAACATTTGCTTGTGCACTTTTTATTACTCTGAGTGTTCATCTAGTCAGTGTCACTTCACTTTTTTCTTCCCATCAGGCCTCAGCAGGAAGCCAAATGTTTCCCACCTCTGCAGGAAGTTCATCATGCTCCTGTTCAGCTTCTTCACCTGTTGTCTTGAACCACGCCCAGCGGGTGGAGGTGCCCTGAGTCCAACAAATTCCTCCCCAGCCAGTGTAAAAGCCGTGAGTACCAGTGGATCCCGTCACTGTGGTGCCCAGTACTCCCAGTCCAGCTGTGCAGCAGCCTGAGTGGGGCGAAGGCCCAGTGAGCCAGGGAATGGTGGTCCACCACGGCGTAGCAGGACGCCACCACCCCATCCACCACCACCGTCCCCTGCTGGGTCAGCGGCGCAAACACCCCCCTCATTTCCCTCACTGTCACCCGGCTGATCCGAGACAGACGCCCCTGCCTGTGATTCTGTCCCACTTTACCCTCTGACACCAGCACACACTGTCCCGGCTGGGCATCACTGGCATACAAAGTCCTGAGGGCGCCGCGGGCTGGCACCACCCCTTCTGAGCAGTTCCCTTTGGATACAAATATCAGGTGGGCGGCGGTGAGCGAGAGCTGAGCCCCAGCTTCAGTCTGCAGCGTGAAGAAGAGTTGCAGGGTCGTGGGGTCCCGATCGAGGAAGGTCAGGACGTCACTGAACACCAGCTCCCCACTGCCGTCGCTGCCCGATGAGGACAGGACTCGCTCACCGGGTCGCAGGTCACTGATGGATTTCTGACTGCCGCTTTCCAGTGTGACCAAGGCGTCACCAGGGAAACAACCTCCAGACTTAGCTGCCACTGAGTGGTCTGAGGACAGAGAAAGAGAGGGAGACAGGAGGGGGAAAAAGATACTCATCAGGTACAGAAGACCATATGTGCCAGAAACAGGAAATGATAAATTATGTTGCACCAATTTAAGACACTAAGAATAGAACATTTAATCTTTTCTTTACTTGCTTTGTTTTGAAAAAAAAAAGTAAAAAATTTCCTTATTTTGAAAGAAAGTGAAAACATTTATTTGATATATCATAAATCTGCCTCAGTAAGATGAAAATCTGTATTTACAAAAGTATTTTTTAAAAGGCTTCTCAATAATTTTGAATTTTCTTGTAAAAATCTTAATTAGTTTTGTTCTTGTGAATATATACAGATTTGAATAAAAAGTAAGAATAAATAAACAAATTTTTTATACATTATTTATTTGACTCACAATCTCATATTTTGCCATAATTTTTTTATTCTGGAGACCCCAATAAAGATGTGATTTTGTATTGTGAAAATATTTGCAGAAAACTCCTTATCTCATAATAATTACTTGGCATGTCTTACTTTGAATTCATCATGTTATTTTTCCCATAAATATGAATAAAATGTACAATTTTAAAACTAAAAGTGAATTTTAAAAGTAATATTTTTGCTTTACTATTTCGTAGCTTTGAGTAAAAATTCACCAAATGTCTCACACGATAGATCTGTCTCATAGTTTGGACCTATAAAGTTGCAGGTATTTCTCATAAAAAATGTCTAACACCAAAATTTACAATTTATCTTTACAATTTGGATTTATAAATTCATTATCTCACCACATAGAAAAATCTTTTTGGTAATTTTATTTAAAATGCCATGACTGTGATTTTGTGCCAAAAAAATTATCATAAAAATAATTTTACATTTCTAACTCCTAATGTTTCCTCTATGTTTTTTTTTCTTGGCAGTAAAGACCTTCCATACTGAAGTGCTTGATAATATAATAAATCTTTCCACCTCCCTTTAGCTAAATATTGACTCTTGCCTGAACATAAAAGAACAATAACCACCTGACTAAAGCTCCTCAACAAATGCATATGTGGGCTCGTGCATGTGTTCCAAGGCCAGATTGTGTTCATGGCAATGAGTTCAGGCACTTGAAAGTGACCCCTGAGGACTGTCTTGAGACTATCTGGGGATAAATATTTGGGAAAGGTAGGAAAGCCAAGGCCAGGTGATAAGATAAGTCACCTGAAGGAGGAAGGAGCAGAACAGGAAAACCAGCCAGCGGGTTAATTATCTGACAGAGTAAGAGCAGTGCATGACTCCAGGTCAGATGTTTAGAAACATTTTCTGAAGCTCTGAACACACAGACCAGAATGAAGTTTTGTCTGGATTTTTTTTTTTTTTTTGAGTGTTTAATGGTTTAATTCTGCTCATCCACTTCTCATTTAATCAACTACGGGAATGTGGTTTAAACAAGTTGATGTTATGCTGCAGTTATTACTAAATTGCCAGGTTTATTTTGTTTTGTTTTATTGAATTTACTGAGCATTTTTGTTTGTTTTAATTCTTCTCATTTTTATTTTGTACCTTTATTGTACTTTATTTATTTTACTGTACTTATTGAGCTTCCTCATCTTACTCTTTTCAAATGGTTAATCATTTGACAAGTAAAAATACAGTGGGATTAATGGTGCAGATGGTACAGCTGGATAAAAAGATTAAATAGATAAAGGCTATAAAGAGTTACATAGTAAATTATAAGCTGAAAATAGAGAATGTAACAAAAATGAAACAGAAATGGTTAAAATTATGAATTGTTGTCTTGTACATTAAACTCTTGGTAACAGACTTTTGAATAAAATGAAACAAAATGTTGACTTCATAGCTTATATTTGTGGATTAGTAAGTGTCTTTTATTCAGTATTTATTTACTACATCATTTTAAAAACTTTCTCATAACTCCTGACTTTTTGGTTGTATATAATGTCTTTACTGTGACTTTAAAATACCTATTTAAAAAAAGTCTAACTTTTTTGACATTTCTGATCCAAAATGTCCCAAATTGCTATATCTTGCTTTGTTCTTTATTCAAGAATTCATTATTTAATATAGAAAAAAATGTCTCAATTTAAATGAAATTTAAATTAATAAATCTGTTTTAAGATTTTAAATAAGCAGGCAGGATTTTGTGATAAACACTTGAAAGCTAAAAATTTAAGTGGAATAAAGATGTACAGTATGAGCTGAAAAAAAAAGACTAATGTTAGCAAAGAGACAGATAAAGAAATGGTTAAAATAGCTCAATGTTGTGGTAAACATTTAAAACTTCAAGCTTAATTTAATGGAAAACTTGCTAAAAAGATTGAAATTTATGTTTGGGAACCGTTGGACTACAGAAACCAAATTTTGTTGAAAAATCACACAGCAGAAACAATTTTGCAATTTTTCTTTTTTGGTAGATAAAGTCTGAAAGTTTAACTAATCTCATGAAATATCTATCCCGGATTTCCCGTCACCTGTTGAGAATTACTTAATCCTAACTGTAACCCAGCTTCATGTTATAAAGAACAATAAAAGAAAGAAAAAGCCCCCTCTTTTTCACCCCAAATATTACCTTCCTAACTGCCGGAGTGAGCACAGCTGAAGCACCTCAAGTCTGAGGTGAAATGCATCAGTAGGAGTTAAAATGCTCCATTGATCCTTCTGTTGCCTCCTTTTCTCACATGTCCAACCCCCTTTTTTCAGTCCAGTCCTTCATTTTTCATCTACAGCGGCCTGGTGCTTTGCTGCCCTCTAGTGGTTATTTCCTCTTGCTGCTCCCCCTTTAATTGCCTTTAAAGGAATTTTGAGGGGATTTATTGAGTTTTTCTTCCCAGTTACTTTTCTTTGTTTTATTTTGAAGAATTTTGAGGAAAATCAGGAGAAAAAAAGAAGAAAAAGAAGAAATCAAAAACATGAAAAAAAAAATACCAACTTGATTGGTTGCCCTTCTGATCAAGTCAAGTTCTGGGCCCTCGCAACCCGATCTGGGAGGGAAGAAAAGAGGAGGAGGAGAAAGAGGAAGGGAAAAGAGAGGTAAGGTCAGAAAAGGGAGAAAGAAAAGGAAAATCTCAGTTACCACTCAGTTACCACTGTAAAACGTGTCAGTGGAGGTTTAAAGTGGGTGCATTTTAACAAGAGGGTGCAACTCTCAACACATCAGTGTGTGTCTGCTTCTGGGTGGCACATCTGCGTTACTTTTAACTGTAAAATTTCATAACACACACCCTGAGAACAGCGGCTATGTGGAGTATGTTGAACCATGAGGACATGCGATGTTATCTGTACATCCTCAAGTCTTACAAGCCGTGCTTCCTCTAAAAGTATCTGAAAGTTTTCAAGAAAGTTTGGCATATGTTTCCAGTGAGATCCACAAAGTTCAAGGAAGTTATATAGCTGTTTTACTTTACTGTTTTTTTGGGGTTTTTTTTTTTGGTGTAACAGCATTTTAAAGGTAGACCTTCTCATGTCCTACGAGGCAAAGATTTATAGGTAGCATTTAGCACTACATCTCAGTAATAAATAATGAGCTGTCCGATAGGCAGTGTAATGCAGATCATGGGTTGATGTTGCTTCTAGCTGATGCCATGAAGATGCCCAAGAAATCAGAAATCCACCTACAATCCCACCCGCACACGCTCAACACATCCTTTACTCTTTATTTGTCGTTCATGCATGCAAATGTCAATAAAGGTGTGGTCGCACTGCTTATCTTCAGGACTTAGCCAGCTCTATATAAGGTGGACAAATAAACAAGTCTGTATGTGATGCATTTGTGGTGTTGGTTTATGTCTTTAAAAACAAACTGGTGAATGTTAAACTGGTTAGTTTGCAGTATTATGGTAAAGTTGTTCTTTACCATAATATTTCTTTCCTGTTTCTTAAGGACGTGACTTTCAGATGCTGTTCTGTTGCTGTAGGTGTTTTTTTAGGCCTGACACATCTTCTTTTGTCCTCCACTTGTCCAGTTTCCTCAGAGTTTTTAAGGACGCACTGCACACCATGCTGAGATATGCCCGGTTTTCAGCTAACAGCTCTTTAGGAATCACCTTGTTGGTGCAAAAATACTATTTTATTACTGTGAAACAGTTTTATCTTTGACATTGATTCATAGGTCAGAGATAAGTGACTTAACAAAACAAAAAACACTCCTGTGAAAATGGTCAGGTACAAGGACTGGACTGAAAATGAGTAAAAAAGCAGCCACTGTCCAAAGAAAACCTTTGGAAAGCCTGGAGAACTATTACTCAAGACCATTTTAAAAAATAATTACAAGAAAGTCTGGCTACTGCAAGCAAAATCTTAAAAAATGAGAGATGGCTCGAGACTTTTGCACAGTACTGTGTATTACCTCATCATCAGTGCAACCATATTTGGAATTTTTAATCAAAATATTGCTCAGATGTTACCACTTTACTGTTACAAGGTTACTATATTGTTAACAGAAAGTTACTCTACTATTGCTAAATAATTTTGCCTCATTGGTGCTTTTAAATGTGTTTTCTAATCTTTACCCTTTATTTCATTCTAGGATTACACAGATATATCACTGTTAATATCAACATTGGTTATTTGTTAATTACTTCATATTAATTAATAGTCTTTATTATAAGTTAGTGCCCCACTATTACCATGTTTTACTGATCTGTAATATTAAATACTACCAAATCAAGTGAAAACCCCAAAGGATCTTGCTTGATGTTGCAGGTTTTGACAGAACTGCTGGCTGTAAAATGCTGTAAAAACACTTTGAAAAGTTCCTGAACCTTCAGACGTTCAGCTGCAAGGTGGTGTAAACATTGGTAGGAACACTCCCCCTAATCACCCCTTTGACCCATCCAGTTTCCATGAAAGTGTAGGAGCCACCGGACTCACAAGGTTACTGAATAATTTTGCAACAGCTTTTAGAGCCTTGTCAAATCCCAGTGTGCCAAAGGGACGACAGTGGAAGGAATGGAGAAAATTGCTCTACTGCTGATTTTTGTTATGTCGGCCTAAGCCCTGGGACTGTTAACCCTTTCAAGGTCGCCTCCTGGCGCACCTCTGAACTGCTGGAACATTTTCATCAGCTTGTAGATCTGATAAAGCAGCTAATTCAATGACAGACATTAATGTCTTGATTTATGAATTTTGGTCTTCTTAACCCCGAGATGTGTGTGGCTGTATTAAGTCAAGATTATGCCAGCTGGTGTGTGAGGAGAGCCAGAAAGCTACAGACAAGTCGAAGCTGAATTTTCGAAGTGGAAGAAGCACAAAGTGAGTGGTTGATGAGAGAGAAGATGGAGAATGTAAGAGCTAGCACCTACTTTAGGTGCAATAAGACAGTTAGTGATCAGAAGTAAAAGAGTGAAAGTAAAGAAGCTGGACCTACAAGAAATCAGTGTTTCTTTCACTGTTGGAGTCCATTTTCTTTTTGCATTTTTTTGGGGGCGTGTTTTTGCCTTTATTTGATGGCACAGTTAAGATTAGACAGGAAAGCAGGGAGAGAGATTGAGGGAAGCTAAACCGGCACCCAGGAGTCCATTTTCCAAAAACGAAATACAGGTGAAAGTAATTCTGACATTGTGCCAATCGTAGAGGCTGCTCTTTGATATTTTGTGAAACTCTGATTCTGGAGTTTTCATATCAGTGCAGACAAAGGTGGACGTTTCCCTGCGGCCTGAGAGTCACTTTGACCTACCATGAACAACCAAATTCACCAGCGATTAGACAGCAAAGAGAAGCGAGCTGGCAGATCGCTACAGGCTTCATGCTCTCGCTGCCACACTGTTAGACGTGCTAATGAATGATATAATATCCAAGAAAATTTTAAGTGCTGGCTAAATAGACCAAAAAAGCTGACTGATAGCACTAGTGGTCTTTTAAATTTTTCTATATTAGACATCCAATGATCTTAAAGTCTTTGAATCCTCATCTTTATGGCTATAAATAACACAAAGGGTTTGCCTACATGGCCTGGGATGGAGTCAGATTCCTGGCCTGTATTATTGTTTCAGTCTGTCCCTTAACGCGACCTTTTTTGATTGTTTCCTTTGAGGAAAGGAGCCACCATGGAAAACATGTATGAATCACCTAAAAAGCTGACCTTTATCACAGGAAAGGTTGAAACTGTTAAAGGCTATTAAGCTTCCACTGAGATTGTCAGCAGTAACAAATCAAAGCTAAGAAGGAGGGAGAAGTCAGTCAGACTGAGCTTAAAGGTTCAGGGCTGGGTTATGGTGTCTCAGTGCCGGCTACAAATCAAATGCATTCATAGCTGCGGTGGACAAACACACAGGTGGAGGGAAAAGTCATGAAGTTAGATTAAAAATCAGGATAGAGGACAACAGGTGTGTTTCCAGACCCTGATTTTAAGAGCATTAATAATCCAGGTGAGGCAGAAAAGTTATCAATAAAAGTAAAACACACTGATTAAACAGCAGAATTAGCGCCACCTGCTGTTTATCTTGACAAACCAATTCCTAGCATTTGCATTTCTTACATTTCTGCTCACTCAAAGAAGCTAAAAAAACACCTCGCTTGTCTTTCGTGTAGCGCTTGTCAGCTTGTCAGAAAAAAAAAGAAGGAGTTCAGGCTACAAAATCACGGACTTTCTGAACAATATTTAACCGAAACCGCAAACTTTTCCCAAACTTAACCAATTGCTTTGAGTTAATCATGACCACTAGTTGCCATGACTGAATGCTGGACAAACAAAACCTTCCAACTTGGAAGTCACTTCTATTCAACATGTTTCTTTACTGTGAGATCGAAAAGTATAAAAAATGTGGAAGATTAATTGAAGATAGCTCTGCTAGTGAAATAGCTTTAAAAAAGTAGAAAACTTTGGGAAAAGGAGTTGGAAGAACTTGAACAAATTTTGTTTTTTTTTTCAGTTTTTAAACATTTTGATTTTTTTAGTTTGTATTTAATGGGAACAAAGGAGAGTTCACTGAGCTTCAAAAGAAGTTTTACATTATTTCCATTTGCATGAATGCTCGTATTTGTATGTTTTGGTGCTCCCAGAGCTGATCTGAACAGAGCCCGTTAAGCTTCAATAATGTCACTGTAGTGAAATTAGATGCAATTCATCTCGAGGGCGCTTGCAAGTTCAGTGAACACAGGGGTGTCAAAGTCATTTTACACTGGGTGCCACACACAGGCAAATTTGATCTCAAGTTGGCCAGACCAGTAAAACCATTGCCTAAATAACCTGAGAAAAAAAAAAACACCTCTAAATTGTTCGCTTTATGTCTCAGGTTTTTTCCCTACACTGAAAAGAAATACCGCTGTAGTCAATTAAAGAAAACCTGTCAGGCTGTTTGGGCAAACACTTTACACACGGTGTAAAATTGGCCGTTGTCTTTAAGTTACAAAAACAAAAGTTTTCTGTTAATTCACAGAAAATGTATGTTTTTGTTGTGGACTGACTGTAAAAACAAAAAATTCTGTAGTAAATTGTGAAAAGCTTTTTGTTATTCATTAGAAAAAATAGTAAAACAAGAACGTTTCTGTTATTTAATAGATGACTAACAATAAAAAATAGCCTTTCAATTTCCTTTAATTGGTTTATCTGTTGCTTATTTACTTTGGTGTCTAACAGGCCATGGGTGATGTCCTTATCAGTAAGAAGAGAATAATAAAACTGATAAAAATACAGTCAACAGTCTAAAATTTATGCCATTCTTATTAACAATTTTCACATTTTCCAAAGCCATACAGTGGGCCGGATTGGACCCTTTGGTGGGCCTGTTCTGGCCCTCCAGCCTTATGTTTGACACCCCTGTTCTAAACAGATAACAATAATATTATCCCACACCAGGTTACGCTTTTGTTTTTTGGAACATCTTCCTCCTGTACTTCTGTGATTTGATGCACTCGCTCACCTGACTTGACACTGCAGTGGATGTGATATTTGGACTCGTAGTAGACCCAGTCGAATCCGGCCTCCACTGCCAGCCGTGCCAACATGGCGTACTTGTTCCTGTCGCGGTCCGACGTGGTGATGTCCACCGCCCGGCCCTCGTAGTGCAGCGACTCCTCCGAGTGGTGGCCGTCCTCGTCCCAGCCCTCGGTGACTCGCAGTCGGACCCCAGGCCAGAGGTTCATCACCGAGATGGCCAGAGAGTTCAGCCTGTCTTTGCAGCGCTGCAGCAGAGGAGAAGCAGAGGACGGATTTTCAGTTCATTTTGCATTTCAGGATAATTTATTTTGTATGAATGTGTTTGTATATTTGTGCATAGCCTCATCATCTGCTGCTTCACAGCTTTTAAACCAATCAGGAAAGTCCAGACTCTTCACAAAGACCCGTTCTCCCTGCATCTGTGGATTTCACCAAACCCCCTTCACCTCACTCACCCCTCTCCCCCTTGTCTGTGGCTCCAGCCTGCTGTCACAGCTCGGCCCGCTGTTTGCTCTCTGTGGTGAATGAACGGAGCCGGGAGTCTATGTTGGGGATGGATGGAGGGGGGACTGTGAGGTTATAGGGTGGCTGGGTGGGGGTGACGGGTGGTGGCGGCTACAAGAACAAGAGGTCCTCAGCGTCCCTCTAAACCTGGAGTCTGGTCAGGGTGAGCAAACAGGAGGTGAGAGGCCCTATTGAAGGACACGCTCAACCCCCCTTCCGCTCCACCCCACACAAATCACACCCTCCAGCCTGCCCCGTTTATCTAATCCACACCCAGGATGCATTGTCAGGGCGGTGGCCATGATGTCTCAGGTGACCTCTCGGTCACGCCAGGTTAAAGTTTTACAAAATGGTGCAGACTGGCTGTAAGAAGACACTAATTCCTCCACTAATTCTTACAGCCTGTTTAAAAACAGATTTAGTCTCCGCAGTTAGGCCCTGTCCACTCGTATGCAGGTATTTTGGTAAATGTGAATTTTTCTGTGTTTTGGTCTTTTTAAAAATGTTTTGAAACCTGAGCTTTTGAAAAACCTTTTCCAGGGTGAGGATTCTCAGAAGTTTCCATGTTTCCATGTGGACGAGGAAAATGTCAAAGGTGCGGGCCTTTGTCTCTTTACTGTGTGCTGTGTTATTGTTTGTAGGCTTCTGATTAACTACGACTTCTATTCAGTTAGGGTTATATCGCCACCTGTTGCTTTGATGTGTTCTTGACGGCGCTTCAGGTGATGGAGCTTGCAAACCAAGTCTCATAACTCAGCAGGCCACCCTCTTGTCAAAATATCATCAACGCTAAATTTTCAAAATGCACGATACTGCTGTGGCTGTGCCCATCTTTTATATACAGTCTCCATCCATCCATCCATCCATCCATCCATCCTCTTCTGCATATCCTTATTTTTATTCTAAAGCCCAAACCGATCATTATGGAAGCTTGTTTCTGCCATTAATAAAATAAGAAATTTAAAATTACCATCTGTAAATCAAAATTTCAGGTTAAGTATCTCAAAATTTCAACTTACTCAGATGTCTGACTAGAAAAGTCAAAATTTTGAGATAACTCAAAAGTTCGACTTGGCTGAGCCTGGCAATACTTTTTTTCCAGTGGCGGAAACAAGCTTCCATAAATAATTCAATAAGATCTTTTCTTTTTTTTAAGGACTCTTGGAGAATAATACATTAGTCTGACTTAGTTAGTAATTTAACTGAATTCATAGTATTTATATTTTATTTGATTTTACTCACTTATATTGAGTAATCTGTACTTTTGGCTTATGTACGGAGGAGCAAAGATGTGGATATTTCCTTCATTTAAAAATTTCTGCTTGTTTTCTCTAAGGAAGAAACATTTCCCCACTAGCCCGCACAAAGACTCCTGGGCATGTTTGACTTCAAATCTTTAATTTAGTCATGGTTGTGGGCACTATTTCAGATGTTGTGCTTAGTCTGATGTGGCTTCCGGTGTTTGTGTAGCCGAGGGCAGCGTTAAAGCTTATCTATTACAAGCTCCTTGTGGTGATTCCCAGATGATGACCCGCAGATCACGTTCAGCTCGTTGTTCAAATGTTAACAAAACCAGAGTTTCTCTGTGCGGTGCACGGGGCAAAGAAAAATGACCGAAAAAACTAGGATATTAACATTTTCTGAGTTTATTTATACTACAAAATTCACTCAAAATAAACAAGCTAGTTTGTATGTTTTTTTAAGGCACTTATCAAATTCTGCAGTGTAAATGTATGAAATATTGCAGCCAGACACCCTTCTGAGTCTGCAGTCTTTCTAATGACCACCAGGGGGCGACTCCTTTTTTTTTTACAAAAAGATTTCTGATTGTATTGAAGTCTATGGGAAGAGGACCACCAGCTCTCTTGCTCTGTGACCTCAATAAAATCTGTCATGATGAGTTTATGGGCGCCGTCTTTAGCTCTTAATTAATGCAATATGAAATTCTTTTTGAAGTTAATATATTTCGGTCCTCATTAGAGTCAGATGAGAATAAATCTGGGTATACTCATTGGCTAATGACTTGTTAATCAGAAGCTGTCCACCTACTGTGCTGTGAGCGGTTCGACACATTGTTTCAGCCTCTGTTTGTTGGATTTTAAAGCGATCTAGAAGAATGAGGCTTTGCATACTGACTGAAGAAGGAAAATAAATACAACTTATTTACCAAACTGGAGAATTTTAGGCAAAATGTGCCAATAAAATAAAATATTTTGTGTACTTAAGTGATTTAATATCTCAACCAAATAAAAAGAGAGTTTTAATGCAATCTAATGGAAAAAATACCCCTCCACGGTTACACTCCTGTGGTCAGGTTCAGGTCATATCTGCTCTGATTTGGATCAGCTCTGAATGGAAGGAGGATTTGTTGGTTTTAAGTGGCAGAAATCTTATTAAATGAACTCTGTGTGGCCGTCCTGTCATTCCCCCCGCAGCCCCTGAAAGCGTCTCTCAGTGATGCAGCCTTTCATGAATCTCGGCCCATTAAGGCTGCAAACTGGGATTAAACCCCCATAAATGTCTTTTTTCCATGTTGGCTGTGATAAGAATAGCTCGCGGCTCGGTGGCCACAGATGCCTTTTCACAGGGTTCAGTGTGGATTTTTTAACGTCTTGTGTTTTCTCTCTGCGGTCAGAGCGAGGAGCTGGACTTCATAAATCAGACGATAGATTTTGTTGGTTTTCCTTTCAAGGTATACGGATCGACGGGGGGTTTCTGTAGGAGCGGTTTTAGCACCAAACCGCTGGCTGCACAAACACTGCACGCACAGGGCGACAACACGGGCTTATGTACATCTCTGCGCTGCAAAAAGTGTCCCTCTGAGCAGGTCGTTCAGTCTTATTTGTCCTATTTTAGTAAGATTAAAGGGACAAAATCTGCTTAAAAAAACAGCGATGCCTTCACTTGATGCCGATTCACCTGAATATTTAGAAAATTCCCATTTTGAAGCCATTAAATCCTTCCTGGCGTGGATCAGCTTTTACGCATCATAGCTCCAAATCATCCACAAAATCAGCGCAAATTTATCAGACATAAGCAAAACAATGTCGCAGTTTATGTTTAACTTTACATGTGATTTACAAACACACAAAGACATTAATACTGCAATTAAACAGTGAATAAAGTGCAGTGTGGCTTTGCCCCTGAACAGTCGCGTCTGTATGCACGCAGCAGCTCAGGAGCGCCCAGGAAAAAGCGAATAAAATCTAAAGAGGCGGGAAAAAAAAATCCGTATAATTAAGGCTTCAGCACAAGTGAAGTGGGCTATTTTTGCACAGGAGCGCTGCGAAAAACAAACACAAAAGTAACGCGGAATAGTAAAAGACAAACAGGAGGCTGTCTCCTGCGGCTTAGGGCTCATAAATTGTGTGCAGGTCTGCGCCGTTGACGCGCAGCGGCTCCGAGTGCGCGCTGCAAAAAATGTCCCACTTGGAGAATACCTTTCACTCAAGGTGGATATTACCTTCGGGGCAATTTTCCGGTAAAAGTGGCACCAGCAAGAGAGGGGGGAAAAACTCAGCTGAGTCTATTGATTTTGCAAATAAAACCTAATTAAACAATTAAATTTACGTTTAGGACAAAATGAAATAACTCATCCACTCATATGTTGCGTAGATCTGTACAGCCACTACATCTGGCTCATTCCCCCAGCTCCAGTGACTCTCTGAGTTGAACATTTCTTGCAGCGCTCGCAGCGAGGTGACAGCTCCAGACTGGAGCCGCGCGCTTTCATTCCCCACGTGGGTCTGTGGACATAAACGCTGCCACTCGGGAGGAAGCCCGCGGTCACAAGAGCCAGATATAAATACTTTATTCCTGGGGAAATTGGGAGTCAAATAAATTCCACGCGGGGCCACATCAGTGACGGTGTCGTAAAATTTTTTGACAGTCCAAAAGGCGACTGTTAACTCTGACCAGTGGGGCTAAAAACGAAAACGGTAAACATCAGCACACGCTTGACCCGGGCTCTAACCAAATACGACTTTTGGCTGTTTTTCCACCAAAAAACATGATGTAAAACAGAGGACATAGTGTTTTAATTAAGAGCGACCGCTCTCCGTACATTTTTAGAAGGGGTTGCCCTCCTTTTTTACGCATGAGCTGCCCACAGTCCTCTGAAACTCCACGCAGGAGCAGAAGAGGAGAGCTTTGATTCAAACCTCCACAATTCAGCCTTCGCTGCGTCAACAAGCCGCAGGCATTTAGAATCGACTCGGGAAGGAGCTAATCAGTGCTTCCCAAAAGAGTCCCACTGAAAGAAAAAGTCTGAGTTAAACTTGTAGTTTTCTTTTAACACTAAAAATACAATATAATGGTTTAATAAAGCTGCTGCTGTCATTTAAAGCGGTGACAATTTGGAGAAAATCTATTTTAAAACATTTTCCGTTTAAAAGTATCTGCATATAAATAATGAATATGAGAGGCTTTATTTTGTTCCGCAAAGACAGCCCTGAGTCAACAAGAAATGATAAGATAACAGACCAAAGTGCACTGGGCGCTGCACAGAAATGCCTCCTTTAAGAGCCGGATTGACTGAAAGCAGTCATGCTTAAAGGCACTACGGCAGCCGGGAGGATTACCTGCGTCATCAGGCGGTCTGCACCTGTGTTCTCCTCATCCTTGAAGATGATGTCGGGGTTGTAGTTTGGGGTGAGCTCCTTGAAGCGCTCAGAGTTCCGGGTTATTTTCCCTTCGTATCTGCCGCTGGCTCCTAATGTTTTCTCGCCCACGTTGGGGGTGAACTGCTTGTAGGCGAGAGGGACCAGTTTCCGCGGTGGCCGCCTCTTGCCATAGCCTCTACCCGGTCCGCAGCCCTCGCTGACCGGCGACAGGAGAAAAGCGCACCAGGCGAGGCACGTCACCAGCGTCGGGAGCAGCATTCCGCCCCGCGGCCGGCGTGTCACCACCCCCCACCCCAACGGCGGGAGGCCAAAATGTCACCGCTGTATTTCTGTTGGAGTGTCTCCCCCACGTGTGGGTTTCGCTTTGTAATTTTAGAGCGGAGATAATAGAGCAGGACTCATCCCAGAGTCCCCAAAAGTCGCCATTCCCGGCGCGTAAAAGTGGCCAGTGGGCCGCTGGAGACAAACTGGAGAGACGCGAACCTGTCCTCTGCGCTGCTGACGCACTCCTGTCCCGAGTGCACGCGGAGGCAAGGGCATAAATAGGCGAGGTGAGTTTATCTTGGCAGGCAGGTTCAAAGCTGCGCCTCTGTGTCGAAGCTGTGAGAAACGGGTTCAGAGACAGACACGGAGGCGCGCGGTGCGTAGGCTGGCTGCGCCTGTTGGGCACGGCGGTCAAAGGGTGTCCCCGTCGCGGTTTCTGCCTCTCGGCTTTGCTCTCAATGCGTCCCTGTGGCGCAGGGCAGTTGGCAGAAATGGAAATGGAAGCGATCCTACTACAGTGCACATGAGGTACCGCGGGAGAAGAAGAAGAAGACGCCCTGCTGGACCTGCCCTCTGCTCCGTCCTCTCCTCCCATCGGGGTGGCACAGGCAGCGCGGCCGCCTTCATCGGGACAAACACCCTGCGACGGCTGGCGCGCGCTTACTCCTGTCCTTTGGACCCGCGTTCTCAAGTCAAAACGCATGAGTAGGAGCGCAGGTGCGCGCATTAAGACCTGCAAAGCTTTCTGACCCCTCCTTCCTTAGTGCAGGTACAGCAGCGTCCGTGCTGTAGGCAACACCACACCGTGCAGGACTAGCGAGACCCTCAACCACCCCCTTTAAAGGCCCAGGACCCCAATCTACACATATAAACACACTCAAATGAACAGGTGATACAGCTGCCTTTAACCAGATGAATCAAAGTTTTATTCCTGGACCCCTAAAATCTTACTGATTCTGCCTCATTTTAAGGGCCTAAATGCCGAGTTTACCTCCAGGTGATGATTGCTTAAATTTGGGTTCGATTATCTTGAGTGTCAAACTTTTAGGCTTTTAACCATAGCAACTACAGTACACATAAACACAATTCTAAAGAGGTCAAACGGGTGACAAGTGTTTGCATAAATGAGTGCAGAAGCCCAATTGTGGTAAACTGAAGGTCTCATCGAGGCAACGGTTCAGGAGCTCAACAATTTTACCTGCATTATAACCAAATAACACAGGGTCTAAACTTTGGTCCTGTACCCCCCAAAAGTCCTTATTTTACCTAATTTTAAAGGGTCTTAATTTAAGTGGAGTTTGGTTTGGGATCCCCTGCATGTCAGAACAGCATGTTCCCCCAGTTACAGCAACAAAAACACACATCGCACAAGAATTTATTGATATTGAATGCAGCTAACTGGACATACTGTAACAAAATTATCAGAAACGCTCACCAACTGCTTTGTTATGAGGGTTAAAGAGGCTCCTCTCACACGGGGTCTCCATTCAGGGAGATCAGCTATGGATAACGGAGCGGTTCACTGGACAGATCCGGTTTCACAAACCACCCAACACCGTTTCAGAGCCCAGTGAGCCCACTGCTGATGTCATCCCTCCGTCACTGGAGGCCAAACTGAAGTCCAAGGGGCCCAAAAACAGGCGAGCTGTCTGACAAACCTAACTAAAGGATCCTGATGCCTCATTTTGAATGCTTTTCCACTATAAAGCTTCACAAAAATTAGGCCAAAGAAAAAGCAACATCTACCATTTTTACACAAATAACTTTTTGTTTTTGCTCCTGCTGGATGTCTTCCTAAGAAATATTTAATGAGTCCTGGACTTTGTTGTAGGCCCACCTACCAGAAGATTTCTTGCACTTTAGCAAAGTTCCTCCACTCTAAAGAAAGACTTTTAGGGAGTTCCTGGAACTTTTCTTCTTCAGATCTCAACTTCTCAAAAATCCCCAGACAAAGGTATTATACTTAATCTGAATATTGAACAACGTGCCAGTTATGCTCCTGAAGAAAACCCCCCAAAGAAAACACCCATTGCAACCCTCCAGCGAGTGAGGTGATGTCTGTTGAACTCCTGTTTGTGCATTTTTAACTTCTCCTAGACATTTGTGATTAGATGGACCTGATATGTATATAAAGTAAGCTTCCTCTTCAAACAGGAAGTTGTATTTTGTTGCATACTTTTTTTTTTTTTTTTACAAAAGTCCTCAGCTGGGAACAATGGGTTTATTTTATAGGTTTATTTATAAAGCAGTATCGGAGCAGAATGAAGTATAAGGTGCAGCAAAGCCAATTCAGTTCAAATCACAACAAACAGTCGCCTCAAGGAGCTTTATATTGCAAGGTAAAGACCCTACAATAATTACAGATGCTCTAATCTCTGTAATAAAATGTTATGGTCAACAGTATCAAAAGCTGCACTGAGGTTTAAAGGGGTGGTGTCTTCAATATTGAATTTGTACTCCATCCTCTCTTCCAAATATGATCACCTCTAGCTCAATAAGACTAACAAGGTGGTGGCCAGGATGCCCACGGCTTCCAAATGAGTCCAAAAAAAACCACTGGATGATGCCACAGTGGCTACATCCATCTTTTATATACAGCAGGGGTGCCCAAACCCCCGGCCCCGCCCCCTACTTCCGGTCCGCAAATTATGTCAAAAATAACATACAATTTGGCCCTTTAAGTTACTTTTTTGACATTTCGCTTAACCCCTTTGATTTGACTGGATGGCGAAATGTCAAAAAAGTATCTTAAAGGGCCAAATTGTATGTTATTTTTGACATAATTTGCGGACCGGAAGTGAGGGGGCGGGGCCGGAAGCGGCCCGCGGGCCGAGTTTGGGTAAGCCTGATATACAGTCTGTGGTTCAAATACAGTTTTACTGGCAGCTTAAATGTAAAGAAGAGCGAGCAGTAATTATATTTTCTGCTTGTTTTCATTTAATAGGACCTCTGTTGTCTGTAGGTTGGAAAAGTCACGAGAGAGGGCGAGTTCTGATTGGTTGGGATCCAGCATGTCTCTCAGGTATCTCTGATCAAAAAATCAAAACACAGGTGATCAAAAAGACAAAAATATGATGCAATATGATTTTTGATCTTTGTTTTTCTTTATAAATAAACAATCAAACTGCAATTACACAACCCTCAATCTTCATCACCTTATTTTTTATCAATTAAATGTATCCCCTTTGTTCACAATACAGGAATTTTGGTGGAAAAAAAAATCTTCCTACTTTTACATCTTTTTAGGTAGAAGATGTCAGAAAATAAATATTACAGTACAATATGTAACTATAGTAAGTGATGTACACAATTGTGTATGTGGTGACTGAAAGGGATAAAACAATAAGCTGCCCTTTCAGTGGAAATAAAGCCACTTTTCAGAAATGTCTCTCACACAGAAACTCTGTGGAGCCGTGCGGGCAAACAGTGACTTCTCAACTAAAACTTCAACAGCATTCCCGAGATGCTGCAACACCTTGAGTCAACATCTCACTGAGCTCTGAAAAAAGGAGAGCGGCTCCTCTATCGACCACCGTCTGCTCATTGTGCTCCGTCTGTCTGGGTCGTGGAGAAAGAAGCTACTTGGGATGGCATCTGTGAGCAAAAAAATTTAAGATTTTGGTAAAGAGGTGTTGAAGTCTTTTATATTAAAACTAAAAACTTACTGTTCCTTCGGAGGGAGTTTGTGAGTTAAATCTCTCTTTCCTATATCAACCTTTTTCAGTGGTTTATATAGCAAATAATGAACAAAAACAGCCATTAAAATTAAATTTATATCTTTAATTGACAGTTTGAGTTGTTTAAAATGCCCCAAACCCACTTACAGCTAGATGAAGGCTAAAACCTAGAAGAAATTACACATCTATGTCATCAGTGCAATGACAAACAGAAAGCCGGATGCTGCAGCGCACAAAAATGTTAAAAATAGAAAAAAAACATTTATTTAATTGCACTTTGTCTAAAATCTAAAATTTTATTAAAAAGCAAGTTTGTAAGAGGATAAAAAGTAAAAAAAGTTATTTTAAAGGACGGCACTTTTTCTGTGTGCGTCCTACTGCTCGGGCTCATCTGAACAAACCCACTTTCTTCTTCTTTGGTTTGGAGGCTGGTCGCTCTGCAGTGCTGGATGTGACGGGAACAGACTGAAGAAGACAAAACAAAGTTACAGGAGGAATATTTGTTTACAGTCTTATGTTCTCCATCTCACATTTCCTGTTTTTAATCCCTCAATCTCTGATTTTTAGCATTTTAGTAGCAGAAGTATTTCATATTTCACCTGCTTCCTTACTACTTTAGGACAATATTACAGATCTCAGTTGATGAATTTGGATTTAAAATCTGTTTTAATCTCCAACTTTATTGCAGTTTCTGCCTTAATATTTCCCTTAAACAGTCATAAATCCTAAAAAATCTCTCCTGTCGTACCTGCTGCACTTTGGATCTGTCGGCCATCTTGGCTCCACGTGTTTCCGAATCCCCACTGTTGATCTGTTTTTCGTCCCTGCCAGCTGGTTCACTGCTGACAGAACCGCCATCTGAAGGACAAGCATGAAGACAATCAAACACACTCAGAAAAATGTTAATTAAACACTGCTAAACAATAGCTTAGAAAATGGCGAAGAAATATGTGGTCCCTCATCAGAAATTCAGGATTAAAATTTCAAAAAGTACTGCTTCAACAAAGCGGCAACCTGTGGAGATAAAAAAAAAAAAAAAGGAAGCCAAAAGTTGCAGTTCCTCTAGTGTCCACTTGAGGCTGTCTCCCTATAAACTCCCATGTTAAAATGTCCAACTTTACAGCAGAAATAAACATGTTTCCAGCCTGTTACAAAGAACCTTCGTGGCCTCTAAGGATAGTTTAATCCTTCATAAATATGATGGGGGTAAAGGGTTATGACCTCTTCAACTGCCGGTAGCTGTATGCTGCCTGCTAGGCTTCGCTGCAGCTAACTGTGCCGCTTTTCCAGTAGTACCTACTCAGCTCGACTCTACTCGGTTTTTAGGGTTTTTCATTAGGTGGTGGTACCTGGTACCAGGTACAATTTTAAGTAACCCGAGTCGAGCTAACATCAACAAACTGTTTGCCACTGATTGGCCAGGGAGTGAAATGAGAGGTGGCTCATAACTTGTGCACAGTACACCATAAAGCATACGGTATAATGCGAGCTTATGCTTTTATATTTACTTCACTAGTTTTTCTATTATGGTCTGAGGGCTTCCTCTTTTCCTCCTGCCTGGCAGCTCCATTTTCAACATCCTCTGCCCAACATCTCCACTATTCCTCCATCTTAGCCTTGTCTCTCTAACTTTGTCTCCAAACTGCTCAGCTCCACCTCCTCTCTTTTGTCAGTGCCACCATCTCCAGATCATACATCATAGCAGGTCTCACCACCATCTTGCAAACCTTCCCTTTCACTCTTGCTGCTATCCTTCTGTCACACATGGTTGACCTCAGCCATTTAAACTCCTTGGATGTTCGCCTTTCCACCTGTCTCCCTCTCATTTACACACATGTATTCTGTCTCGCATCTACTGACTTTCATTCCTCTTCTCTCCAGAGCATACCTCCACCTCTCCAGGCTCTCTTCCACCTGCTCCCTGCTCTCACTGTGGTGGACTATGATGCTTGTCATCTGCAAACATTATAGTCCACAGAGACTCCTGTCTGACCTCATCTGTCAGCCTGTCCACCACCCCCACTTTAAACCCACTCTTACTGCACACTTCACCATGGTCTTGCCATCCTCATACAGGTCTTGCACCACCCTTACATACTGACTTCCTCATGCAGTACCACAGTTACTCTCTTGGGTTTGATATATTTATTTACTTGTTGCATTTTTTGTTATGCACATCAGCTTCAATATGCAAATTAGGGGGCATTCATTAAAAGCATACCATCAGAGTAAGGGTACCATCAGGGTTCAGATCATTTTTGTAACAAAGACTTCTGCATCTGCAGCCCTGCAGTGTGCAGATGTGTGCATTTAGAATCAAAAATACGTGACAAAATCTACCACAACGCAACTTTTTTGATGAATATTTTAGTGGAAAAGTTAAAAGCTAACATAAATCGGACTAAATGTGAACCCTTGAATTTGAGCCCAATTGTGAAGCTGTAATGCTCACCTGCAGAGTTCGAGATGAGTTCTGGCTCTTTGGTGGCGGGCTCCGCCTCCTCAGCAGAGTGCTCCTCTGACAGTTTGCGCTTTCGTGCATTTCCGTGTGAAACAACGGCAGCGTACAGCTCCTGGAGTTCAACGTCGAAGCCCAGAGCATTCTGCCATTCAGAACACAACAGAGGAAGAGCCTGATGGGGAGAGAAAGAACAAGGCAAAGGCTGTGTGAAAAGCTGCCAAAGATTTAAAGGAGTCAAAAGTTTAGTTTCCTACAGATGAGGACAGATTTATTAAGCCCCCCTTTGAATTTATTTTATTAAAGAATTTCCCATGTGCTGTTAAAACAGCTTTTCCAAAGATCCCAGTGTCATTCTGGATGCTTACATTATTTTACTTTGCATACAGAAACAAAATAATTTGACAAAAAACAAAAACTACCAGGATCAAAATTATTAGCGCCCCTGATGCTAACAGTTAATTGAGTATCCTTTTTGCTGGATAACAGCCTGCAGACATTTGTTGTAGTTTTGGTTTGTAGGTGGGTTTTTGCGTCTCTCCCTTCTTTCTCCAAACATAAGCAGCGTCTCTAGGGCCAAAGAACCCTAGTTTCAACTCATCTGACCAAAGGCCATGCTTCCAGTGTGCATCCTTGGCATACGTCAGTCTGGCTTGAAAGTGTCTCTTCTGCAAAAGTGGAATTTTTGGTGGTTTGCAACCTTGGCATCCATTCCTGTGCAGGGTTCTAGTGATTGTCGTCTTTCAGACGACAATTCCCAGCTTGGCTAAGTCATTCACTGGTGTCTTGGCAGTTGTTTTGGGGCCTTTAGACACACCTCTCATTACTTTTCTTTGCAGATTGTTTGAAATCTTTCCCTTCGTACCCTCTGCCATTGTTCTGTACTGTGTGGCTCTCTTTGAATTTCTTGATGAGCCAACTCACTCCGGTTCTTGACACCTGGAAACGCTGTGATAACTTTGTACATCCATCTCCTGCTTTGTGAGCATCGACAATTCTTGTTTCTCAAGTGTGAACTGATTTCTTTTGTGTTTTGAATGATGCTTTCTCGTGACAGCTCAAACCCTTGCTGTAGTGTTTATACTGTGTTGGAAGTTAATTCTCAGTTTTAACGTGATTTTACAAGTTTTGAGCATTACAAAGTTAAAGCTCATCATTGCACAGCAGTGGTTTGTGCTATGGCTCAATAAAAAGGTCAATTTTTCAGGGGGCTAATAATATGAACCCTGGTCATTTTTGGTTTTTTCTAAAGTAATTCTGTTATTGTCTGCAAATAGAAATAATTTATACTTTCTAAAAGAAAAAAAATAGTATATTTAGAAATGCTATGTTGAAAATACTTTGTTAAAAGAGCACTTGTAAAAATTTTGGCAAATTTCATAGGGGAGCCAATAATTTTGTCCTCATCTCCATGTCTTATTTCTCCACAGTGTTGTCACAGTGAAAAGTTGGCGTTCCAGCTCCAGATTTTCCTAAATGTGTCACACACCCTTCGACCTTTTACATAGGCTTTACACAGGTATGACAATAGATATATTAAAAGGGGAAAAAACCTTCATGCATGGAAACAAAAAGAAAACAAAAGGCGCTGTTCTTTGTAATGAAATGTACTTTTACAGAGCGTAATATGCTCAGAGGTAAAAACAATAGACTTTTGTTCCTACAGTTTTTTGTGTGTTTTTTTTATTCAAGAAATACAAGCAGCCACACAGTGAGACACGCTGGAAACTGAACCTATTGAGTGATGCTTCATTTTTAAGTACTTTACAACAGTTTCTGTAAATTGTCTTGAACATTTCAAAAAAAAAAATAGCCAATATTTAGCAGTAAACTATTGAAGTCTATTTATATACGACCAATACAAGTAAGGTAAAGAGTTTTAGAGAGAAAACCCCAACAATCAGCTGATCCCCTCCTAGCAGCACTTGGTGACAGTGGGGAGGAAGAACTCCCTTTTAACAGGAACAGAGCTCTAACAGAACGAGGCTCAGGAAAGGGTAGCAACTCATGAGCCATAGGAAATAATGTGAGAGATATAGTTCTAACCTAAAGTTACCAATTTAATAACCAAAAGGAGCAGAGCGGTCACTTCCTGCAGCTGTTGTTGAACTGTAGGGCCGCCTTGGTAGGATGATTGGGAGGTTGAAGATGTCCAAAGCATTACACTTACTACTGTGCTACGAGTCCTTGAGAGTCAAATCCATCCAAAGGTCTCATTCTGTGGCTGTGTCTCTGAGCCAAACAGCAGAACCGAGAGAACTGAGGCCTTACAGATGTGAGGCTTGGTTTCTCTGGAGATTGAATGAACCACAGTGGCTTCCACACCATCTGCAGCTACTGGTCTAAGATCACCGGTTTCCAAGACCAAGGACCCCAGTACAGTGTCCTGTCCAGTATGAACTGGAGGATGGCCATGAACAACAAACAGAAACTTTGATTTTGCCCAGTTTACCTTCAGGCTGATCTTGGCTGAGCTTGCAGTATAAGCAGCGCCGGTCAGCTGGTCGATTGTCGTGCAGAGGATAGTTGTATCATCAGCTAAGTTACATATTCCAGGCGAACTCTCATGTTCCTTGGGACATTAGGTAGTGAATAACATATCTGAAGATACCAGGAGCTGCAGCACAGCCTTGGCAATCTATTTATAGGGAGCCAATCAGAATGTTTCCTATTCTACAGATAGAACTTATCTAATACTAGATTTCCTGGTTTCTTCTTCATGCAGATATTGCATTTTCCTCAAATAATTAGCAGCAGAGTATGTAGAAACTCTCTTTGAAATATCCTTCTAATCTAAAGCTAACAGCTATATTCTGGGAAATTATGAGGAATATTATTGAGAAACAGTTTACAGACCAACTCCCTGCTTCAGCTTTGACCTGTGGTTGAGTGCACAGATTTTTCCTGCATAGACGGGGGTGACTGCCACCATTTAAATTTTTATTCCAAATAAGAAATAAGAATGAGACTCAAATAAACAGCTTTTTATAGATCATAAAGTTTTAAATTCATTAACTGGAAATCATTTTAAATGTTAGAGCGGTAGAGAGTATTTCCTTTAAGGGAACAGTATTGCATTTTGTATATATTCATTTTGTTTTCTTTGTTATTTTTCAAACATACTTTAAGAAGTTTGTAGTGCAGTAAAAATCAGATAAGGGCACCATGACAGATGTTTACTTTGATTACACAAACATTATGCAGGAGCAGGTCATGGATAATAGGTATAGATTTGTAAATAACTGAACATGAATAACTTGAGCTTATTATATAACATTATACTACAGTATATTTCTAACTAACCAGGCAGTTCATTCTCTTTCTCTTGGCAATACTTTCGTTAAAGATGTGACACATTTTGCAGTTAACTTGAAAGAAAAAGGCAGATGTGAAATGTACAAGTGAGATCAGAGGTCAAATGTGACCTAATAGTTGGATGCAAACTATAATGTGATATTTAGAATCCCCATATATCATTGCCTGCATGCTTATATGTTGTCAATACAAACAATGGCAGTAAGAAACATAGTTTTAAATAGCTCTATATACATTATTATCACTTTGACCTTCAGAGCAATCTATTGAGAGGTCAGCGGTCAAACGTGGCATGATATTTTAAATCTTTATACTTTCTATGTGTTCACAATAAACTGATTCTTACAAGTGTGGAGTGTGAGTTATAAGGCTTTTAGTCAATTTTCGACCAATAAATCATTAAGGTGACCTTGAAGACCTCGGTGGATGTGAGCCAAATTTTAATAGATCATTAACACGACGCCACTCTGCACCCCTGCAAAGTTTTATTAGAATTCATTCAAAACTTCCTGAGCTATTGTTTACAGACAGAATGAAACGCAAACAGTCCCAACAGTCCCTTGTTGGCCGCGGTGATAAAGGCGGACATCTGAGTCATTTCTCAGGTATTTTTACATTTCTATTTTGGTTTTTCTGCAGATCGCCAGCAGTTTTCACTAACAAAAATGAACACTACAGAAACAAGATCATTAAGAAATTTAACAGCTCTTTATTTTAGCATTAGCGCTAACTCTACATTTATTATTTCAGTAAATCTTCAGCATGCGTAATGTTATTTTTACAGGAGAAAACAGAAGCTCATCTGCTCAGTTTTCTCGTGAAGAGATTCCAGCTCATTCATTTACCCGCATGAACTAGAGCCGATAAATCCATGGAAATAAAAATTATTTAACATACCCCTGCCTTCGGGGTATGTTTGTTTTAGGGCCCTGCTGTGGGGAGTCACATGTCCGAGATTCAGGGTGTGCTGGGGCTGCGATAAGCCTCGAACCAAAGCTGCATTACTGGTGCGGCTGACCACAGGCAGAGCGGCGAGCAGGAACAACAGAAACACACACACGCAGGTTCTGTCCAGCCTGACAGATAAGGGCGCACGCAAACTCCTGTGACATTATGCGAACGCACGGCTGGCGCATAGAAAAACACTCACCATTCAATAAATCCTTCTTTTTCTCCCAAATGGAGGACAAACTCTCCAAATTAGCTCCTCAAATATTGACCGGGAGAAATTGGTGGTCTCCCGCTCGCTGTCAGAGGAGAGGGGCTCCTAAACACACTTTGGTCAGGTTTCGAGGTTTCGCATTGATTTATTTTTGTTATTTGTTTGTTTAAATATCGTAAAAATAAATGTACGCTCTGGTGAGGCTTATTTCTGCTTTGGGCACAGAGAAACCAATGTGCTGAGGGGAGAGAAAGCAGGAGAAAGCCGACCTTATTCTCTCGCTTTTTATTCACCTTCTCCCTCCTCCTCCTCCTCCTCTCTGGTGCCAACCAACTCACTTGAGACTATCTGATGTAAAACGCTGAGCTCAATTGTTGGATCCGGTTGCCCCGAAGGACTAAAATCAACTGTTAAAACTAGATTAAAGCCCTCCTCTTCAATCTATGGAAGGCCACTGGTGCCACAAAAACTGGGTGAAGTTTGCAGAACAACACTAAAAGGCGACCTCACCAGGGTGCACCCCTCCTCTTACCCTATGACAGCTGGGATAGAGGATCCTGAATTTGGCAAGCGGTTACAAGAATGGATGGACGGGACAGAAGGAAATGTCCTTGTTTTTCCAAAGAACATTTATTCTTATCTAATACAGCTGGAATTTCATCAGAAAAGTAAACGACGACTAATAATTAACTGCATTATTAATCATAAATCATTTATAGTCTTTATGTCGACATAATGTTCCATTAAAGAGGCTCATTTTCAGCATCAACCACTCAAGTCTTTCAATGGCACATTGTCACCAGATACTGGAAGCTGTAAAGTGACCCCAAACATTTTAGTGTTTAAGACACTAAAAGCTGAACTACTAAGTAAAAATAATAAGATCCTTACTTAAAATGTTGCTTCCATGAAAACCCATGTTTTGGACTTTTTATGGCTACAATTTTTAGTAAAAATGTAACCATATAGTTACATTTTATTTCACTCTTTTTGTCAAAAATGAAACTATATAGCTTCAGCACTTATCATTTAATTAGCATTTTCCAGCTGCTCCCTTATTTGAAAGGGGTCACCAGAGAAGACAGTTCCATACATTTGATTTGACACAGACTGTTACAGCTGATGGCCTTATACACTGTTAGTGGTGTAGGTTAACATTCCTGTTAGATTCATGGCTTCATAATAAACACAGAAGCATGTACTACTTACTGCTGACCCTACAGCTGTATCAGAGCATCAATAAATTCTTAATTTCAATTTTATTTTAGGAATAAAGAAAATAAAGCTTACAGTGAAGTCTCAAAGCTGTAGTTCCACTAATGGCCTCTTGAGGCCTTAGACTCCTACATTAAACCACCCAACACTTCAGTAGAAATAAACACGTTTACAGTCTGCTACAAAAAATCTTTTGGTCTCTGTAGGTGATTTCCCCCCCTTATAAAAACTGTGTGGTGAGTTAATTGTTATACAAGTCATTCACTTTGATAGTGTTTAGGTTTAAAGTTAGTGGTGTACCCCACTGACTGTGCAGACAAAGGCGGCTGCAGCTGCTGTTTATTTGCTTGGCCTCACCTCTGTTAAATCAGGTCACTGAACTGGAGCATTTATCGGGATTTGTGCTGTCGGGGCCTTTTTGAGAATTTTAATGAAATTACCTCACAGTTGCTGACAGTTTATTTGATTGTTCATATGTTAAAAAAAGAATTAAAAAAAGAAACAAAAGAAGCGGCAACTCCAGGGTTAAAAAAATACTAATAAACTACCAAAAACTGTAATTCCTCTAATGTCCACTTGAGGCTGGCTCTGGCTCCAAAAAGTCAGTCCATCCCCATAAACGCCCATGTTTTTTCAGATTTGAGTTCTTGGTTTATTAATGTCAAGATCCTATTTTGAGTTTGTTTTCCTCAGCGTTTTCTGTCTTTCTGTATTTATGTTTAATGGGAGTCTTCTTATCTACTCGTTTGGTAATTCATCTTTTGGTTGCTTCCTGTTATACCTTGTTTGGGGGGTTTAGTTCACAGTCTAACTGTCTCAATCACCAGTATCTAGTTCACCTCTTGTTTCCAATCCTGAATTAGTCCGCACTGTATAGCCTAGTCTTTCTCTTTTTCCGATAGCCTATTGCAGGACCTACCTGGTCTCTCTTGTGACTTTCTCTGTGCCTCCCCGTGTTTTATTGACTGTCTAAATAAAGCTCACTTTTTGATTTAACCATCTTTTGGTCTGTGCCTTTTAACTGATTTTATGATAAAAGATGCTTTCAGAGTCCTTCAATGCAGGGTGGGGTGGGGGTGGGGGTGGGGGGGTGTTTCCATACATCTCTATATTCAGGAATTGCACAAAAGTGACCTCCGAGGTGTGAACACAGCAACCGTGTGATTGTTATCGTCTGCTGTTGGCAAGAAAGGACACAGCAGACGAGGAATAAAAAGGCACTTACAGCAGGGCAATAACCTCTCAACTATTTCATCGAGCTCTGGAAAGTTCCTCTCTACTCTTGTAACAGAGCAAAGTCCACCAACAACGAGGAGTAGGAACTCACCTGGTGGCCCCGCCTCTGAGCCCCGCTTCCCTGCAGTAAAGCATCATGTGCGGGGAAGGTGATGATAGGACGGGGGGAGAGTTGGCAGCATGCTGGTGTTTCTCTATTATTAGCAGGTAAACAGCTCTGATTTTAGACGAGCCGCTGCTACTGTTTTTTAAGCGGAGGGGTCTGGTGCCGGAGAGTCTCACAGTAACTCTCCCTCATCCTCCCTGACCTCATGTTTACACTCCCCTCATTCCTCTCAACCTCGTTTTCTCTCATCGTGACCTCAACTTCCCGCCCCGAATCCCAGAAATCTTACGTTTGAACCCCGAGCACTCAAGGTCACATCCTCTGAAAACAAAATGCAGGTTTAAAGTGATGAGGGAGGACTGAAGATATGTGTTGAAGAACAATCAGTTGCAAAAAAAACAAAACAAAAAGCTGCAACTATAACCTTTAAATCTGCACAGAATGACCTCCAGACAGCCGATTCATCAAGATTTCTGCTAATTGGTGGACTAAACAAACAAATGCCAACAAATCAGCCTGCAGATCATAATTACACCAGCCTAACACACTACTAAAGTCTGTCAAACTGACCTCTGGCTGCCCTGAAGCACTTAAAATCAACTGTTGATACCTGTTTCAAGCCCTTCTGTCCACACTATGGAAGCCACTTTGAGTCTGTGCTACAGACTCAACTCCCTGTCGGTTATCTGGATGCACAAAAAACTGCTTAAAGTCAAAAATATTTTAATGCAAACTTCTCTATTTTTTGGGCAAATTTGGGCCTGTATTGGGCCTGTAACTGTATTAGCCTCACTTGAACCTGCAGGACATCCTGCAGTCAGTCATGTGTAATAATAGGGGTGCACCGATACAACTTTTTTCCAGTTACATTACAATGCCCTCACCTTTGCTTCCTGATACCAGAGCTAAATTAATAACCTGTAACTCTCACTGTGAGGAAATCATTTTATGTCTGTCTATCAAGAGAAAATCTATCAGATGATGAGCAACTCAGTGTGGCTGCATGATGTATGAAATCAGTGACCTAATATAGTAGCATAATGAGAAACACTGAAGCCCCATCCAAACTTTAAGGTGACTAATGTGTTAGTCGTTTAAACGAGGGGAAAATAATTGGACTAATTGACTAATCTAAAAGACAGAAAATCCTCAGAAAACATTTGAGGCTGAGAACAATTTAAATGGATGAAGTTTTATTGTTTGTTTGTTTTAAATATCAATGTGCTGCAGAATAGCTCAGGTTAGCACAGCTTTACTTTCCACCTCAAAATAAAAAATTGGGTTCATTAACATTTGTTAATTTGTTGAGGGTGGCACTGTAGCTAGCACTCTTACCTTACAGCAAGAAAGCCCTGGGTGTGGCACATTATGTTTATTAGTTTTGTTTAGTTTCAGATTTTTGTTTTTAATTCAGTTCAGTTTCGCTTTAGTTTCCAGAGTGTGTTTGCTTTGTTTTCGTTTTTAGTCTAGTTTTAGTTCATTGTAATAAACTTGGAATGATAAACATACTAATGTGTGTCATAATGCTGTAAGGACACTGAACTGGTAGCATATCAGTCTGAACGAAAAAGATTTGCCCGAGTCCTGCAGTGTTTTTAACTTCAGTGAGTTAATACCAGCAGACAACATGGATGCAGTGAAGTAACACAGGCAGGTGAAACCTTCACCACCTGGTTTTTTTTAAAGCACTGTAGAGCTTTAAATAAATCCCAGGTTCCCGTCTACTCTGACATCATCCACGCCTTCGCTTCATCTACCCTTCCCCTCTCCGTGTCCTCGGTGACCGCTCACTGTCGTCACGCCTCCCCTTAGGCTGATGTTAAAGGTTAACATGAAGCTGAACAGTCACAGTATGTCAGTAGCAGCTGAAACACCTCATGGAGCCCAACAGTTCAGTTTCAGTTTGCAGGAAACCCCAGTCCACGAAGTTCTGAGGCTACTAAAGAGTCCCGTGTAAATGTTTTATGATGACTAGACGACTAAATAATAAACGCTAGTTGGGACCCAAAATCCTAGTTGGTTAAACGTGTTATGTATATTATTATCAGAATGAGGGGTGTGCAAAAACCACACCTTTCTTGTAATGTTTTAAAGTGCTCTTGAGCAATAGATCTCCAGCTTTCTGAAGGTCTTTCAAAGTTCTTGCTTGGACATTTGCTGCTGTTTCACTCATTTTCAGTCCAGTCCTTGTACTTGACCGTTTTCAGAGGAATGTTTGTTTGTTAAGCCACTTATCTCTGACCTATTAATTATTCAAGCATTAAAAAAGGCACCTAACTCAAGGGATGAGGCAGTGTTGTGTCTTCACATAACAGACAACTTGGCAAAGAACCCATTTTAAATCAGAGCTTTGAATGTCCTTCAAGAAGCCTGGAGAACTATTCCTGAAGACTACTTAAAGAAATGAGAAGAAAGCTGCTTCAGAGAGTTCAGACTGTGCTGAAGAATAAAGGTGGTCACACCAAATATTGACTTTCAAGCTCTTTAGAATTGTGCAAACTCTCTTTTTGCCTCATATGCTGTATTTCCATGTATGTTTGCAGATTTCAATAAATCACTGCACTCATTTCCCATTTTCCTAGCAAAATGTAAATAAATTAGGGGTGACCCAAGGCTTACAATACAGCAGAACACCACTAAATTCTTGTTTCAGAGATTTTACGACCGCACGTGCCACTAGCTGACTGCACCATCGCTCTATGATGGGAAGATGTAGTGTCACATATTTCAGTGTCATTTAAAATACGATGTGATTAAAAGTTTCATATGGCTCACAAATAAACACACAAATATTTATATTGATGGGATTTAATCTCATCCATTAGATTGGGCTCAGTTTGACTGTTTCCTGTGTTTTGTGATTTTTTTTTAAACACTCATCAACTGGACATTTTCTTCCCATTTAAAACAACTTGTAAATTACTCGCTAGCATCTTCATTAGTTTTAAAGCAAAGTGAGGTGTCTTATCATATTTCGCAAGATATATTTTTAATCTTCTGACAATTTATACTGGTCTCCAAAACCCTCAGAGAACAGCTCTGTTCTCGCCACCATCAGGAGAGTCCAAGGATGGGGATTATACTTGCTTGCAGATGCACAAACACAGCTGCAGACACATCAGACGAGAAGCAGTTCCCATTAGACTTTTTTCCAAGTCCGCCTGCAAAATCGGCGCACTGTAGCACAGTGCCTCAACAGATGTGTCTGTGTGGTCACAAATAACTGTCAGGCACTCACATATCTGCATGGAGCCTTAGATTCACCCACTGATTTCAAAAGGACCCTTACAACTCAAGCTGACCCTTGCACTCTCTACGATTTTATAGTCAAGTTCTGTTTGAATATTCTGCAGTACACAGTGAATCAGGCGAGTTCACACCAGACGAAAGCTGCTAAACTGATCTGTTTCAGTTCCAGCTTGATGCCTCGCACACTTACACTGCGCTGCTCTAACGGGCTAATAAATTACAGGAGTCGGTTGCTGCAAACTGCATCGAGCGTGTTCACATGCCGACAAATGCTGCTGCTGCCGTGTTTTGTGCCCATGCTCTCATGTTGCTCGCAGGCTCATGATGTCTTTGTGGGACGCCACGCTCCGCCGGTCCAGGCTGGGACTCGGCCCAGAGGCCAGCAGCTGAAGAGGGAGGAAGCAGCCAGGCCACAGAGAGCCTAATTACAGACCCAGACCAGGGACAACCCTGTGGAAACTGTGTGCAACTGACAGAAGACGCGGGAGCAGGAGGATCTACTGTACGTACATGGATTTGTTTTGCTTTTACTCCTTACATAAAGAGGACAAACTGCGGCTGCAGATAATGATTATTTTCATTACATGATTAATAATGTAGTCTATGTCAAAAAATAGCAGCATCACAAGTTCCCAGTGCCCAAGAGATGTTTCCACAAAGCCAAAGGTATTCGGTTTACAGAGATACAGCCATAGCTGTTCAGAAACTGGCTGCTACTGGTTATGAGAATTTTAACTTTTCATCAGGTACACAATTGCAGAAATATGTCCTTGTATATAAGCTGCTTTCAAGGTAATTTGGCAAATTTTTCTTCCTCTGTTATTTCTAATGTATCTCTCTCTCATAATAAATAGATGGATGGATGGATGGAGCCTCTTTCAGTTGTTGTCTGTTTTAGGGGGTTACTCTTCAGTCTCCTCTTTAGCAGGTTTAGCCCTGATGATCTCTTCTGTAGTTTTGGCAGTGTGTTTTGGGTCATCATCTTGCTGCGTGATGAAGGATCTCTCAATCAGGTTGGTTGCATCTTTCTTTAATTTGACAGACAAAATGTTTCTGTAGACTTTTGAGTTCATTGTACTGCTGCCATCACACGTGACATCATCAATGAAGATTTGTGAGCCCATCCCACAAGAAGCCATGCCTTCACTCCTGCCCTCTGGAGGTTGTTGCTGATGTTACTAAAAGTTGTTTTGGGGTCTTTCTTTACAGCATTTTTCTTACAATGCTTCCGTCATCAACTGCTGCTGTTTACCTTGATCAACCTGTTTGAAATCTGTTGGTATTGACATCTGTTACTAAGTACACCAGTGACGACTTTCTTCTTCAGGACATTTCAAACGGTTGTACTGGCTATGGCCAATGTTTGTGCAATGGCTCTGTTTGATTTCCATCTTCTCTCAGCTTCACAGTTGCTTGTTTTTCACCCACAGACAGCTCTCTGGCTTTCATCTTGGTTAATCCTCTAACTAGAAATGCACAGTCTGCACAGGCAAAACCCAAATCTGAAACTAAGCGTAGACATTCAGTGCCATTTACTGTCAATGTAACAGGACACACCTGGGCAACAAAACACACCTTATGAGTCACATGTTCCAACTTTACTTTTGCTCACAATAAAAATTAGTGGGTTCAGACAAAAGGTGCCATCTTCTGAACTGTGTATCAGATCCAGATGTAAATACATGGAAATAAAGCTGAGATCCTTTGTCTCATATTCATCTTCTAATGTCAGTGCCAAATGTTTTCAGTCTACAGCAAAAATAAAGGGATCACTGTTCCAAATATATAAAAAGACCCCACTCAGACATTTTAGTTAGTAAAATAGCATGGTCGCTTGACGGGCAACCAAGCAAAAGACTCTGGAATCGACTGAATTTTGAGTCTTTAAATATCACCAAGAATATCAGGTTGAATATTGTGAGCAAGAAGCTAAATATTCGCCATCATCTTTCCAGCCTCGCCTACTTACCACACAGGCTCTGAATTCCTCAGGTACGTGAGACAAAGAGCTGCACGTTGCTCTTTATGAGCACAGCGGTCAATGATTTACTGAGGAAAGACGGAGGGAGAGAAAAACCGTTCCCACCTTCCTCGAGTCCTTTTTTCCCCTCCTATAATCTCATTTTCTCAGCCTCACATACGAAATTATATAATCCATTAAATCCTGTCTCCCGCTACGGCAAAGAGAAAAGACATAAAAGCTAAATTAAATGGAGGTTTCTTCTACTGAAATCAATGTTAACGTGGTGAAGCAGGTGAATAATATACAGTCGTCCCTCACTATATCACAGTTCATCGCAGATTTCCCAAAAAAAAAAAAAAAAATTCAAATTCTGTATTGCGGAGTTTTTGCTATATCGCAGGACTTTGCGGTGTATAGGTATTTATATAAATCCCCATAACTATGTTGATCACTCGGAAGAAGAGGGTCAGTTACGCCTACGCCTTTAGTGGAAATAGGAATTATGGCCGAGGGTGAAGATACTGCACCACCCGATGAAGCGCCTGATGAAGTGGTGCCTTCAGAAGAGCTGTAATGCTCTTCTTGGCTGTGCAGTACAGTTCTTTCATCTCACTGTCATCACCCTCATCACTATCAGTACTGCACAGCTACATAATTCATCATCTTCATCATTCAAGTTGTAGTGGGAAAGGTTTACAGGAGTGTGGAAAGGGTTTATAAAGCCTTAAAATATTTATAAATAATAAAATAAAAATAATGCCGCTACTTCGTGGATTTTTACGTATCGCGGGGGTCTCTGGAACATAACCCCCCACGATAGGGGAGGGATCACTGTATACTGTAGATGAAGTTCAAAGTGAAATGTGACAAGGTAATTACATGTACATAAAGATTTAGGCAAAAATAGGCTCACATACCATTCTTAGAGATGCAGTGACCCAATATTTGGAACGGATGGTCTGATACTGACACATAAAGATGGATCAGTTATGAGTGATTACAGGTTGTGAAAACAGCGATAACTTAATTCTGCGTTGTTCTGTGTTTAATATGCTACTGTTAGCCATTGGCTTCCATTGAGGAAACAGGCATGAAATACCTCTAAAGAGGAGGAAGCTAACGGCAAAGGTTTAACATTATGGAGGTGTTTCATGCCTTCTAGAACAGAGCTTTCTTTTTTTTGACTTAAACTGTGGTTCACACCACTGAAAAAGCTCCAGCAATCCTTTTCTTGTCGGCTTTTCCCTCTCTGTGTTTGGTGTAACATTTGTTGGGAAGCTTTCTTTGCACTTATGGTAGCTCAATGTGTTGCTATTAACTCGATTAATGCCATTTCTCTGCTCCACTCCATGTGTGAGGAGGTGCCATAAATAACAGCAGGAAAGACTCCGCAAATGAGCTGAAATCCTTGGATGCATTTGTTTGCTAAAGTTTAGGGTTTAAGTACAGATAAATGAATAATAACCAGCCTTTCTCACAGTGAGTAACAGAGGTTGTTAATATAACACCGGTTTCACATCGGTACTTCATTTCAGCGTCATATCAGAACTAGATGTGTCTTTTTATTTTCCCTTATTTGCAGGCAGTGAACTGATCAATATATGTAGCTTCTTCTTCTTAAGGTCATGTTCAGCTGCTAAAAGTCAAAGTGTGTATTTTGGAATCCATCAGGCTCTGTGGTCAGTGGATGCAAAAATTAAGTTTCCTGCCCTGCTCTTAACTTAGAGCCTCTGGTTAGAGCACACAGATATTAGGATTTGACTCCTCCTGTTGTACCAGCAGTGCAGGGCTTCACGTGGAGAGCTACATAGCATTTAAGGATAATTTTGTCACCAATTTGAACACATAACCATTACAGCGCTTTTACTGGTGATGGAAAACTGCACATCCCTTCACTGTAAAGAAGAAAGAAACGGTTTCTGATTCATTGTTTGTAAGCAGTTTCGAGCAAACGCAACTGAATCCTGACCAGGAAAACCTTCAATTTAAGGAAGAAAAGCAGGAAATTTGGAGTAAGGAATGTTAAATTTGGAAGCCGCAACATTTTGGCTCAATTATGTGAGTCTGTGCAGCTCGAGTGAGGTGTTTTGGTCAGAAGTGGCCACTAATTGTCAGTGGAGCTGTGAAGCCGCAGTCTCATGAAACAGGAAGCGGGCATCGTTCCCAAACAGTGACAATTCAGTTTAGAGCCGACAGCTGTGACGCTGCTGGTGCTGCGAGTGCTGCGCCGAAAACTGCAGAGCATGCGTCACCATGACACACACACACACACACACACACACACACACACACGTGTAAAAGATAATAAACAGGCCCTGTAACACACACACAGGCGCGCCAGCTCTGAAAAACCAAAAGCATGCATCACAACCTGCTTTATGTGACACTCCCCTCTGCCAGGTCATCAGCTGCTGCCATCTGACTCACACACATCTTTGGATTTTTATCTTTGTGTGGACTCTGAGGCACATGCTTATTTTTCAGGTCCCTCATCCTAACCGTCACCTGAAGTTAACCTGAACCCTGGAATACTAATGAACCCTCAAACAAGTCTTTGAAGGTTGATCCCAAAGCAAAGATGGGTCGAGAAAGCTTCCCAACTTTATGTCACCAAAAATATCACGTGACTCTTAAAAAAAAAATAATGCCCTGACCCTTCCTGATTTCTTTTTACAAAAAGGTCCTCATATCACAAATAAACATCCTCCCTTTATTTTATACAGAAATCCTCATAAAAAGGGGTTTTCATTACTTTACAAAATGCAGTCACATTATAAAAGAAATACTCCTCACTTTAGAAAAAGCCATAATTTTACAAAAAATGTTCGCTTTTTAAAACAAGGGTCGCAAATTTAGAAAAAGTTTACACAAAAACATCCATCCTTTTTACGAAGGCACTTAACTTTACATAAAAAGTTCCAAACTTTACAAAAAAGTCTTCAGACTACAAAAAAAACGTGAACTTTACACAACAGGTACGAGGGGCGGCAAAGCATATCCTCACTCTGTAAAACTGAAAATGGTCCTCACAGACACACACACACACACACACACACACACACACAGTCCAAGTTTAGGTCCTAAGGGAAGCTGATGTGATCCTAAAAGGATCTGAACATTTTTTTCACCCTCCAGCTCCATGACCAGCTTTAGCCTGTGCCCAAGTTAAACCCCAGTGTGTGTGAGTGTGTGTGCATGCGTGTGTATGTATCAGTGGGAAGCACAGACTAATTCCACCCATGTAAATGTTGACCTGAGCTGGGTGGGGTGTTTGTGCGGTGACCGAGTGGGGAGGGGCTTTGCGTGGAAAGCTGCAGTAGAAAATAAAAGCTGCAGCTCCTGTCATCATCATCTCCCTCTCACTGTCCCTCTGCCCTTCACTCCCCTTAATGTGGGAAACCAGAGGCCACAAATGGCACAAGTATACACACAGACACACACACACACACTCTTGTGGAAATGGTAAAAGAGGGGGTGATGAGGCGGATGATTTCTGAAGATATTTGTCTGTGCTGCTCTCTGTTGGCACTGTGCACGTAAATAACTGTGTAAATGTCAAAGAAGTTCAAGTTCAAGGAAGAAAAACTGAAGCTGAAACTGAAGCCGGGTGGTTTTTACAATAACAGGAGACACATAGAGACTGAGTGTTGTACCTCGGCTCTGATCTGTCTGTTACTGTGACATTTTTGGAAACGGGCTTATTCATTATCTGGCAAAGAGTTAGAGGAGATTAATCCCACTGTGACGTCAGGAGAGTAAAAAGAAACTAAACACAAGCATGAAAGGCTGCCGTAGACGTTCCCATGGAGATACAGATGCCGACACAAACACAACACAAGGATGGCAAATTCACACACACAAGTACAGGTATGCAAAGGCCCTACCCTGATAGATAAATACCGCGCACGCTAAACGCCTCCTGATTCACGCGGCCCTCTGCGTGTGTGATTCTCCGTCTGACGCATCGCTGCGACATTTTCCCTCAGACTTTGGACTTTGGTCTGAGGGCGGCCTGGTCGCAACCCGGTGTAATTTGCCATGAGAGAGAAAACTTTGATCCACTGCAGCATTTTTCTTCTTCTTCTGTGGTTTCTGACTGTCCACTTATCCACCCTGGTCCAACACCGTGATCACCAAGGAATAAAAAAAAGAAGCAGAAAACAGAGCTGCTACTGTGACCGTGATGTAACTTTCCATGACTCATCATGGTACCTGAGCTGGAGCTTTTCCACCACCTGAAACTGTGATTCTTTCCTGGTTTGCCCTTTTAGAGAAACAGCATCAACAAACAGGCTACTTCCTTCCCCAAAAACCACCTGATGACACACAAACGGCACTGCAGCATCTTCCTGCAGACTCACCTGAGAGGGGAAATTTCCCTGCGATCTATAAAAACCCCAAGACGTGCGCGGAGGCATCTTTAACACTTCTGGAAACACTGCATCTCATTCACAAATTAATGTGTGCTTACACCGCACATACAGATCTTTAACCAAATCTGTGACTCACCTGTATTTTCTTACCACAATTTGTTTGAACAAACTTAAAACTTCTGCAGACCATGTGTACGCACAAGTGGTGAAGGTCCAAAAAATAGAAATAAATAAATAAACAGAAGACATTAAATGAAATGTAAAGAATATAATATGGACCGAAAAGCTGCAGGCTGAAGTTTTAATTTATTATACCTAGACCTTTTTACATAGGACAATCCAAAAGGTAACAAATTCAAAAGGTGTTTTTTGTGGTTCATGACACAAAAACAACCAGCAGACAATAAACTAAAGATTTTAGTAGCGGGATGTCAGAAAGATGATGAAGAAAGAAAAAGAATCAGGATTTTGCACTAAGAGGGTAAATGCACCTGATTAACTGATCGTCAGCGAGTGTGAGCACCGGTTTTGGCCGGTCTGGAGCATTTGGGTGTGTGTTAATACAATGCCACAATCTTTCCCAGCAAGTGGAATTCCCAGCAAATTCACCCCAAGGTAATATTTCCAGCTTTAAGTCCTTTTACTTCTATTTAATCCGCTGTTGTTTTTACCCTGATTTCGAGGTCCAGGGTTCTAATCAGAAAAATGTCACCGGCCGGCGTGATCGTACAACCGGGAGGGGGTTCCAAACAACCGTTGCTAATGCTAATGGCCGAGTCACTAATAATTGTTACAATAGCGATCCGCTCCGGTAGCACCGCCGGGTGATCAAGTGCTGGCTAGAACCGAAGGACAGAAAGGGCAGCTCTGCTCACTTCCAAACTTTTCAAGACACCAGGCCAAAATAAGTAAATAAAGAATTAAATTAATGCAGCCAAATAGCGTGCAGACCTTTCCTTCCTTTTCTTGAATAATTAATCCAACAGCCTCAAATCCATTGTGTTAAAAAATAAAATAAAATCACAAATAATTAAACGTGACTTACTTTGATTTGCCAAACTTGTGAGCTGCGCTCACTGCCTGAAAATCATAATTTTTTTTTGGTGCAAACAAGATTTAGAAACTTGGGTTGAAACTTAATCTCACATTAATCAACATTTGGATAAACAAAAAAAAAAAAGGGACCAAAAATGTATTTAAAAAAATGTATTTAAGCAGAAATTTATAATGAGGTCAAAACCCCTAGTGTCTTCTTTTCTCTCTTAAAATAAATATTTATTTCCATCTCTTCCTTTTTAGTACACACAGTATGTCTAGTCTATCTAAAGTTGGAGAAATGCCAAGGCAGCTGAGATCTGAATATCAAAAATTGAATGGAAACTTTGTGAAAAACACACTGAAGTGTTAATGTAATAAAAACATAAAAGTATCCAGGGAGGGAGCAGACTGACCCATCCTGAAGAATTCAACAAGTACATCTGAAATACCCAGCCCCACACACACACACAGTAAAGGTCAGGGGTCAGTACAGTAAGACATTAGAAATTCCACACCTGAACACAGTAAACAAACACACACACACACACACACACAAGAACTTAACCTCACTTCATCCTGACTGGCAGAAAGTGGCACACGGTGATTATAAAGCGCCGTGGTTTATTGTGAGGAAACTCACCACAGCAGGTTAACGATGAGGAGCAGAGTTGAGAGGATGGTGCACTCAGACCACAGGCTGTGTATGTGTGTGTGTGTGTGTGTGTGTGTGTGTGTGTGTGTGTCGCTGACCTCTCACCTTTGCCATGAAGTCCTCTCTGTAGGTTTGCTCCTCAAAAACATCTGTCTGCAGGCGCTCTGGGTTCAAACAGACACACATCTGAACTGTGATCACAATGTCATGACACAGATGAACATTCAATCCAAACATATGACTCCAAATCAGGAGATCAAGACCCTTCACAGCGTCCAGTGATGAGACTGAAGGGTCACAAAGGGATCTGCACTTCTTTCAATATATCTGACAAGCAAAAAATACAACTATCAGCCTATATGGCTTAAAAAAATTGAAGCCTATGTGGAAGTACCAAAATCTGCAGTTCCTCTAATGTCTACTTGTACAGTCATGGAGGCTTAATGCAGAAGCAGTGTGCGAAAACTAATTCCACACAATGATACAGCAGCTTGTAGAACCACCTTTAGCAGCAACGACTTGAAGTAACTGTATGACTTTATCAGTCTCTCACATCACTGTGGAGGAATTTTGTGCCACTCTTCTTTACAATGTTGCTTCAGTTCATTGAAGTTTGTGGGCACTCATTTATGCACAGCTCCCTGAAGGCCACAGCATTTTAATCAGGCTGAGGTCTGGACTTTGAGTGGGCCATTGGAGCACCTTGATTCTTTTCGTTTTCAGCCATTCTTTTGTAAATCTGCAGCTGTGTTTGGGATTCATGTTGCACCTTTAGCTGTCAGACAGATGTCCCCACATTCGACTCTAGAATATTTGGGTATACAGAGGAGTTCATGGTCGAATCAATAACCACATGGTGCCCAGGTCCTGTGGCTGCAAAACAAACCCAAATCATCACCTCTCCACCACCGTGCTGACAGCTGGTATGAGGTGTTTGTGTGATATGCTGTGTTTGGTTTTCTCCAGATATGGTGCTGCGCATTATGACCGAACATCTCCACTTTGGTCTCGTCTGTCCAAAGAACATTATTCCAGATTGTTCCAGGAGTCTTGTGGTTTGTTCAGATGCGGCTTTGCAAACCTAAACCATGCTGCCATGTTCTTTTTAGAGAGAAGAGGCGTTCTCCTGATAATCCTTCCAAACAAGCCATACATGTTTAGTCTTTTTCCAATTGTATTGTCATTAACTTTAACATTTAACAAGCAACTACTTCTCTATTATCATTACTGATGTTTTTCCTCAAAATCGCGCCATCACCCACCTGAAGGCTCCACATCTGCAAATTGCCAAAATGCTGAATGGTTGAGCAGTGGGTCAGAAAAGGGAAAGGAGCAACACGTTTCTCTGTTCCAGAGCTTACCAGGAAAAACATTCAAGATAAAAAAGCACAGACAGTGGCAGCAGTGGACACTTTCCCTTATTTTTAATTTCACTTCAGCTCTTTGTGTGTTATAACGTCACTCTTCTCCATGTCTGCCTGATGGACCAACAACAGCACAAGGAAGAGTAGCCCACAGACCAGTTGTACCACATACTTCGGACACTTCCTCCATTGACAACAGGCACCTTCTGCAGGTAGACGGGGAGTCCATAGCTGCCCATGGACTGTCAACGCTAGGGCTGCAACTAATGATTATTTTGGTTGTCGAATAATCTGTCATTTTTTTTATCGATTGGTCGATTAGTCAACGATTATTTTAATCTGACCTCACCTGTTCAAGCCTGCCCACCTGTTACATTACCTTGTTGTCTCTTCTCACAATTAAAATAATGACCCATAAAAATACGAGTTTGAAAC
>JAVDPK010003083.1:287715-297822 GCA_034780415.1 Cichlasoma orientale | reverse complement strand
TATATGACCAAAAATAAGGAAAAGCATATTGCATCCACTTTATATGACCCAACAAATATTCCCATCAGGATATATGTCCATTTATATCACCTGATACATGCACGAGTAATATTACACTGTTGTATTCTACCATTTAAACAGTACATTTGAAACCAGGCAGCAGGCCCATAGGTACTATTAAACTCAGGAAAGAGGAGATAGAGCTCTAAACGCTCTCCCTTGTTCGCATTAATGTCCTCTTTTATTAGTCCACTTATCCCTCTGATGGCTTTCTACGCTGCACCCGTATAACCTTTCAAAGTTTACATCTTCATATGTACCAAGCACAGGGTGCAAAAGCTTTATGGGTTTGTCTTTGCCTTGCTTTGTACTTTAAAGGTGTGAAAATTAAATTAGATTCAACTCGAGTGGAAAAACAAGCACAGCAGAGCAAAGCAAGGTGTTCACAGTCCCATTAAAAGTGCATTTTGGAAATAACTTACTGTCTACCTTGCCTGCTGGCACACAGGAAATGCACAAAAATGAGTTCTGCATGATGGAAGACTTGTTTCAGGGACAAAATTAAAGCTTTTAAACAGTTTACAGCGGAGAAGCGCAGCTTTAAGAACAAAGATCCACACATCTGAGGCTTTCTTTGATTTGGTTTGGTTGATGATAGCGTGCAGTGGTGTTTTCTTTGATAGCTCTGCAGAGAAAGCTACAGCTTTGACAGAAAACAGAAAGATATGAGACAGAAAAATAACTACTCACCACAGAAAGTTGCAAAAGTTCCCAAGTTGATGCAAAAACCCTACCAAAAGACAAAAAGCAACCATATAGGGGAAAAACAAAACAGACAACAATCAACAACAGCATTGATTGTGAGACTGCAAAGAAACTTAAAGTAACAAAGAAAAACTCCAAACAGCCACAAAACTACCAACAAGATAAACACACAACGAGATACAGAAGAAGGTGACGTCAGCGACTATAAAGACTCAAAGTCACAATAGAAAACTTAAAAAACAAAAAACTAACTCGAGAAAAAAATCACAAAATAACCACAATGAGATGAAAAACAACTACAAAGAGATCCAAATGATGAGAGTCAAATTTTAAAATGATGTAAAACAACCACAGAAAGGAACTAAAAAGGCAAAACAAAACACAAAGAGTAGAAAAAAAACCACAAAAGACAAAAAGCAACAGACAGAAACCAAAAAGCGAAAAACAACAAAAAATAACTAAAACAAGATACAAAACAAACACAAAAAGCAAATCAAAAAACAACACAACTCAAAAACGAAGCAAAAAAGTAAAAATAAAACACAAATGGCGACAAAGCCAGGCAGAAAGTGTAAATGTAAATGACTGCAAAGAAAGAATTGTGAAATCAGAAGGAAACGGAAACATGTAAAAAGTGCTTGAAAACAGCTTTAAAGAGTCTGCGCAGTACTTTCCTTTAAAGAGCTATAAGTGAGTTTTTGCAGCATGGTGCTACTTGCAGCCAGAAAAGGTGGGCGGAAAACCTACAAATGTTATAAATGTCTCGGTATTTCTTTGGAAATTGTGCACTTTGGGCAACAAGGTGCTAAAGTATTTTCTCCTGTCATGACTAACTGTAAATCAGCCCATTGCACACCACTCTGCTTTGGCACGGCGTTTGTCTTGATTAGTCTCGGCTTCCTCGCCTCCTGCGCGGCTGCTTTAATTAAAGATGTTCCAGTGCGATTAGTAGCATTTCATTATTTACTGAAAATCAGCACAGTATGAAATTAACTATATTCTTAATTGGGGGGGAAATAAAACAAACCGGTGATAGATGCACAAATTGGGAATAGTGTGGTTAGTGAGAATTAGAAATACGAATAAATAATGAAGATAAATATACCAATTAGAACTACAGGGGGACAGTGTGAGGATTAAACACAGATTATTTAGTTTATGTATGGGTTCACTCTGCTACTTGTTTACAGGGAGATTTCTTAAGCTTCTTCCTTGAGCTTGTTAGTTAAATATCCACCTACTTATCTATAATTGGCTGAGAAAATGACTGCAGGAAAACTAAAGAGGTGTCTTGGATATTCAAAAAAAAAAAAAAAAAATCTAGAAAAATACCAATATTTTCTTATCCCATGGCATTAAATTCTGCCGCTGGCATAGCAGAAATAGTACCAACTCAAGATAGTAATAAATGTTTGGCCTGAATTCAGCCCTAATCCGCAGCCTTGACTAATGGCACTGACTTGGGAAACTGTGGCAGCTTCAGCGTAGCCACAGCTCCACCTCACAGTTTAGGCTCACACATCGTAAATGCTGGCAACCAGTTTGGTGTCATTTGCAGCTGCACAAGTGTGGAAGCAGGTTGCTTTCAAACATACACAAGCTTGGAGATTCTCGGATAACATAGAGGGAGATTGTGCAACAGCTGGGAAAGATGAGATTGTTTAGTTTCCTGTTTTGAATTTTTTTTTTTTAAATTTGATGAATTCAGGTGGAATGAAATGTGGTTAATGAACATGAACGTGATCTCACATGTTGAGGTGCGAAAACAAAATATCTTTCTTCTAGACAAAACGGCTCTTAAGACATCATTACTATCTATATACTAAGAGGCCCAAAGTGCGTCGAGACGATATCCTCCACACCATTACACCAGCAGCAGGATGGATCCATGCTTTCATAGTGTTTACACCAAATTCTGACCCTACCATCTATCATCAGATCAGGCAACCAGCCTGGCACCAACAACCCTGCCACCAAGTCTCTAAAATCACCTTTCTTCCTCATTCTGATGCTCAGTTTGAACTTCAGCAGGCTGTCCTGAACACATCTACGTGCATAAATGTAGAGTTGCTGCCATATGATTGGCTGATTAGATATTGGTGTTATTAGGCAGCTGAACATGTGTACCTAACAAAGAAGCTGGCGAGTGTGTATATATGAATATATATGACTGACCTTTTCATCCATTAGTGAGCCCTTATTTATTTTTCTTGGTAACAATAAGTGCACTCGTGGTTAACTGCTTAATTTAAAAAAAGAGACTTGAGCAAAAGTTTGTGAAATAAACAATTTCTATGAAAATAAAAGATAACTTTGAACTTAAGCATACATTAATTTTATCCTTTACTAAAGAGCATGAGTTGTAAACAGACCTCCTGCATATCCGAATTTCTTTTTAACCTTTGACATTTGATGCAAAGTGAATTGAAATCGAATAGAAAGCAGGCCAGTGAGCGTTTATAGAGATAAAAGCTTCATGTGCTCAATGAAGGCGATTGTACCCGACAATAAATATGATTAGTCTCATGGAAACCGGCCAGCTCATCAACTATGAATCAGCATCATGCATTTTTAATGGGGACAACAGTTTACTGCAGCGAATAACGAGAAATCTGGGGAGAGAGGCTGAAGGTTTAACATGCTGTATGCACGGATGGTGGGAGGCAGAGTCATGGCAGCGTTCATTAATCTTTCACATCCTGTCAGGAGCTGATTTATGAGCTGCACATGTGACCTCTTACACAACCCGATGTGTAAAATAAATGATTGATGTCAACAACGTTAAAGCAAGGGTCTATACTGTACTTCTGTTTTACAGTTTGCTACAGTAGGAGTACTTAGTGGATATTTCCTTGTAGCCACTGAGGCTGAGAGATTTAACGTTAAACTGCATCTCCTATACCTTTATCATTGGAACGCACATTTAAAAACAAAACAAAAAAAATGCAGGAAATTACTGCTTGAAGATAAATGTTAGTTCACTTGTTGCAAAAAGGAAGGATGTTTGGATCATGTACAGTCATGAGAAAAATGTTTTTACAGGAATCTGCAGTCCTGTGAAAAATTAAGTACATCCTTTCCACTTTTATAGGCATTTAGAGGGTAAGTAGCAGCCAGGTGCTGCTAATCAAATGCACCTGATTAACTGATTATCAGCGAGGGTGAGCACCTCTATAAAAGCAGATCTTTTGGTAGTTTGCTGGTCTGGAGCTTTCAGGTGTGTGTTAACACAATGCCACAGTCTTCCCAGGAGTGGACGTCCCAGCAAATTCACCCCAAGGTCAGAGAAACTTTAAAAAAAAAAAAAAAAACTCAAGAGCTACATCTCAGCCTCTACAGGCCTCAGTTGGCATGTTAAAGGTTAAAGTTTGTGACAGCACAATTAGAAAAAGACCGAACAGGTGTGGCTGTCACCAGGAGAAAGCATCTTCATGGCAGCACAGCTTAGGTTTGCAAAGCTGCATCTGAACAAACTACAAGACTCCTGGAACAATGTCCTTTGGACAGATGAGACCAAAGTGGAGATGTTTGGCCATAACGCACAAAACCAAACACCAGCTATCAGCATGGTGGTGGAGGCGTGATGATTTTGGCTTTTTTTTGCAGCCACGGGGACCTGGGGTCCTTGCAGTCATTGAGTTGACATGAACTCCTCTGTATGCTGGTCTTTTGATTCGGGGAAGCAGCGCTCAGGTGTGTCAACAGGTAAAGGATGAGGAAAGTGGGGATGTCGGGCGGATGGAAAATGTCAGTTTCTAGAAACTTCCCAAGAGATGCATCGCTTAGCCTCAGGGAAAAAGCGAGCCGGGCTAAGGTAGTATTTATATACATCAGTAAAAGTTCATTTTAATATTCAACCTATTGATTTAAATATCCATTTATATGTAGAACAATTGCAGAGAAAGCCAGCAAAGAAAATTCAAATTAATGTGCATTTCCATTCTTTACTTTGTGTTATATTAGGAGCTGGTTCATCACGTTTGGTGGAAATGGAGAAAAATTAAGTAAAAAAATTAAAAAAAAAATGTTAACAGTATGTGAAATCATTATTAATATTTTTTTAAATTATAAGAATATTTTTTAATGTCTCTATTTTTCTTCATCATACCTGTACTATTTAATTTTTCTGTGGCAGATATTCTATGTTCTAATATCTTTAATTATGGATTTCAATAATTTTTGTGCAAAAAGAAGGGGAAATGGTGGTTCACTGAATTCTCAACTAATTGGAAGGTTGGTGTTTTTATCCTCAGACCCTCGAAGTCCACATGTTGAAGTGTCCTTGGGCACGATACTGAACCCCAAATTGTGCCTAATCAGGGTGTGATATACGCGTCTGATATTTAGAAAGCACTTAAAGGCATAGAATAAAGCACTGTATGAATGTGTGAATGTGGCTTGTAGTTAACAGCGCTTTGAGTGCTCAGTTAGAAAAGAAAAGTGCTATTTAAGAACCACTCCAGCTCTGCCTGAAAGCTTCTGCAGCAGTAAATCTTGCCCTGTTAGCCAGGGTCCAAATCAAAACATCAGAAATTACAATAAAATCAAAGCCTATAATGTTCAAATACATGCATAGATTTCTGCAACTTTACGTTATCTTCACCAGCTCAGCAGGCCAGTTCCTGTAAAACTCAATTCGGTCATTTAAAGGTCGAGTCATATCCTCAGCCCCATCGTGATTGATTCCCTTAATTAATTTTTCCTGCACGTAGTCTATTTTTTAAACATTCTTTACATTAGCTACACTAAAAGTTATTTTAATTTTAAAAACTGTTTTTATTGCTGTTCAAATACAAAGCTGCTGGGTCTGAAAAGTGAAGCCAATATGGAAGTGTTTAAAACCTGCATTCTTCCTAAAGGCCAGAAGGGGGCAACACTTCTGCAAAAAGAAGTCTGATTGTTTAGAAATCTATGGGAAAATGAGCCCACCTCTCAATCTATGACCTCATTAAACACTTTCCTGGTGCGTTTATTATCTCAATCGCCACATTTAACTCAACTTTGTGCTAATTTTTGTAAATTATGGTGCCAATTAGAATAAAAAATGACAATAAAACAGGGTGTGGCTAACGCTCTGTTGTACCAATATGCATTGTCCCTTTGGAACACCCATGTTTTACATACAGTCTGTGGTTCTATTATTTAGAAATAAACACTGGTCTTTTTAGGCTCTTTGCATTAAATAAATAAATGGCCATGAAATAAACACATTCACCAAAACATTCAGATGCATGTTGTAACGTGGCCGCCTCCTCTAAATCTACCTTTGGATTCCTTACAGACATCCTATAAATGGCATTTGGGTGGGAGGATTTTTTGAATTATTTGTTATTGTGCTGTTTGTAGAGCCGTCAAGGGTCTTTCTTTGCACTGGTCTTAAAGTGAAGTCTACTCCTTTTGTGTACACTGAGGGGAAAAAATGAAAGAAACCTGACTTTCAGCTGAAATAAAGGCTCAAACAGGAGCAGGTTCTTGATGGGTCAAATGTGAACGTGAATTCATCAATGTGAGTCCTCCAAGAAAAGAAAAAAAAAACACACACACACTGAAAGAAGCTTTGATGTGCTAGAAACACTTTAACCAAAACGCCTGCAAAATCTTTGCCTGAAGCAAATTTGCATTCTGATGAAGGAACGTCTTCGTATGTGGGAGGCACTGGCAAACATCCTGGTTTATGAACTGTCTGTCAGCTGAAGCAGCACATAGTTGCCACAGAGAGAAAGAGAAGACGAAGGAGAGTAGAGAGGGAGGGAGGGACTGCTTTCAAAAAGCACTGAGAGCATTTACTGCCAGAGAGGGAGAAACAAAGGAGGGAAAACAGATTGTGTGTTTAAATGTGTTGCCTCTAGTGGAGCTTCAGTAAAGACGAGGAAGAGCGCTACTAGTGAAGAAGCTCTGCAACCTCTTAGTATTTATTACCAGCACCAGATTGCGCTGTGGTCAGCTCGGAGCTGAGAAGCAGCCGAGGGGGAGGAAACTTTGCCAGAAATTAGATTTTGTTTATTGGTTTTTCGGGGGTTGTTTTTGTGATCCTACTTTCAGATAAAGGAGCATTTCGAGGAATTCGTGGAGCAACGATGAACCAAACTGCATCAGTCTCCCATCAGATTGAGTGTCAGCCTGCGAAGGATACCAAGGTAGGGATTGATTTTTCCTTTCTTTTTATGTTATGGATGTTTTCCATCTTTATCAACTCTTTCTTCTCATTCTCAAAGTTCTCACACTTTAATTAGCACTGCACCACAGTAACACTTCTAACGCTCATCTGAACCAGCTCATAAATGAAGCTGCCAGAGTTACTTTTAGCTTTCACGGTCTCCTGATAACTGCTGCTTTTTTTCTTTTTTCTTTTTTTTTAACCAAGCTTCCCATTAATGCTACATAATTCTTCAAAATGAGAAATCTGAGGATTTTGCTTTTTTTTCAAAAGGTTATATCAACAACTGCTAAGATAGAGAAAAGGAAACTACACCCACTCCCCCAATCTTAAACTTCACTGTGAGCACGACAAAAAATATATTTTGCCTTTTTATAAGTAACCTTTATACAAATATACACTAACATAATTAAAGTATCATAAAAATAGCAGAAAATAGCCATTTTAATATGAAACACACTACCCTTTTTGATCTCAGTTGCACTGATTTTAGTTATTTTTGAAATGCTATATATTCTGTTGAAAATTTCAATAAGGAAATTATACATTACACCTTTTAAACTCACTATAAGAGTGTTCATTCAGCTTATTTTCTTTTCTTCTTCTTTTTCTTTACTGACTCAGGAAACTTTTAGAAATGAAGTGGTCTCCACAAAGTTCCAAGAGGTTTATTAGATGTTTTCTTATATTTGCCATCAGCTGCTTGTAGTTGATTGTAGAAATTGATTGCTAAAGCCCCAGTCACGCAGGTCTTGAAACTGGTTGGTCAGTGACCCCATGGTAACCACTGGTTGCTAGGGAAAAATCTATATTCTCCTACCAGTTGGCAAGTGGTTGCTGGAGATTGCTGGCTGTTGCTGTTTTCTCTGTAGGGTCTTAACCTTATGATGTAAATTGCCTTTAGGCAACTGTTTGTTGTGATTTGGTGCTATATAAATAAAATTGAACTGAATTGCCGCATCGAAAGCCTCCTTGTGATTGATTTGGTTGCTAGTAGTCTGCATGGAAGACACCAACTTGTCTGCAAACACTTGCCAAGTACTCACCATGAAACTGATCTGTTTCCCTTCAAAGTAATTGGTTGCACTGCTAAGGCACAGCTGTTTCTTTGAAGACAAGAGGTCCGGTCTTTAGTGGCCAGATCAGTCACCGATCTCAACCCAATAGAGTAGCTTTTATGTTATAATTTTCTTTTTTGCCACAGCTGCTTTTATCAGCAGTGTAGGGGGGACAGGAAATGGGGAAGAAACTGGGCAAATTGGCGACAAGCCGGGACTCAAACTCGCGCCGCCCACACCGCAAAGCGGCACATGAGTGTGGTCCACCCCTGAGCCACCCAGGCGCCTGGTAGCTTTTAATTTATTAAATACAAAACTGAGGGCAGAGAGTCCCACAGACAAGAAGCAACTCAAGGGAGGAAACACAGCATCTGGTGATATCCATGGGTGCTATACTTCAGGCATTCATTTAATGCAAGGATTTTCATCCAAGCATTAAAAACAACCCTCATATTCAAAATTATGTTAATTTGTCCTGTTACTTTTGAGCCTCTTAAAATGGGCTGTGCATAAAAATGGCTTTAATTCCTAAACAGTTAATGCAAAAATATTTGTAGAACCCCTTGAAATACCATTAGACTGCTCAAAGAAGTCCTACCATTAATTAATGCTTTGATCTTAAGTATGATCAATATTTTTTTTTTTTTTTTTTTTTTTTAAAGTGTGATTTATCTATCTCTATTAATAGGCTACGTATCATAGACCTTTATGGTGGCAGTAATTAAACCATTACTTTAAAAGCCATCACTTGACCCAGTTGTCTTAGCTAATTATAGGCCAATTGCCAACCTTCCTTTTATTTAATAAATTAAGTTCCGTTCAAAACAGCTAACTGATCATCTGCAGAGGAATGGTTTATTTGAAGAATTTCAGTCAGGATTCAGAATTACATCACAGTACAGAAACGGCATTAGAGAAAGTTACAAATTATCTTAATATGGCCTCTGACAGTGGACTCATCTCTGTGCTTGTTCTGTTAGAGGGCAGTGTTCGATACTGTTGACCATATTATGTTATTTCAGAGATTAGAGCATGCCGTAGGTATTAAAAGGTACTGCATTGCAGTGGTTTGAATCATATCTAACTCCAGTTTGTTCATGTAAATGGGGAGTCTTCTTCACACACTAAGGTTAATTATGGAGTTCCACAGGGTTCTGTGCTAGGACCAATTTTATTTACACTATACATGCTTCCTTTGGGCAGTATTATTGGAAGGCATAGCACACATTTTCATTGTTATGCAGATGATACCCAGCTTTATCTATCAATGAAGCCAGATGACACACATCAATTAGTTAATTTGTAGGAATGTCTTAAAGACATAAAGACCTGGATGGCCTCTAATTTCCTGCTTCTAAATAAAACTGAGGTTATTATACTTGGCCCTACAAATCTTAGAAACATGTCTAACCAGATGCTTACTCTGGGTCTCTAGGAATATTGTGAGGAATCTTGAGTCATTTTTGACCAGGAATTATCCATCAGTGCACATATTAAACAGCTATGTAGGACTGCTTTGTTGCATTTGCGCAATATCTCTGAAATTACAAACCTCCTGTCTCAGAGTAATGCTGAAAAACTAGTTCCAGCAGTTATTACATCTAGGACGTCTATGTTGTGCTGTTTTTGTTTTGTTTGGCTTGTTTGTCCCCCCCCCCCCCCTCTCTCTCTTAAAGTTTTAGAGTTCTCTCACAAAGTTGGAAAGTTAGACCTGTACATAGTTTCTTGCCTGGCAAGTTAGCACTACCTGCAAGGTCTTTTACAGTATCTGATCCCTCTATACTAACAGAGCTACAAAAAATTTCTGAGACTCCTACATTACTTTGTTTTAAAAAAAAAAACATGAATGTGATGATCGGCATATCCATATGTAGCAACTTTGGAATTCCATAACCACTGCATAACACAGGGGTCATCAACTACATCAATATTTAGTAGATCCTCCTTTTGCAGCAATAACAGCCTCTAAACTCTCCCTATAGCTTCCAGTGAGAGTCTGGATTATGGTTGAAGGTATTTTGGACCATTCTTCTTTACAAAACATCCCCAGTTCAGTCAGGTTTGATGGTTTCCGAGCACGGACAGCCCGCTTTAAATCACACCACAGATTTTCAGTAATATTCAGGT
>JAVDPK010003083.1:258556-287615 GCA_034780415.1 Cichlasoma orientale | reverse complement strand
TTATCTATCAATGAAGCCAGATGACACACATCAATTAGTTAAACTGCAGGAATGTCTTAAAGACATAAAGGCCTGGACCTCTAATTTCCTGCTTCTAGGTTCAGATAAATCTGAAGTTATTGTACTTGGCCCCACAAATCTTAGAAACATGGTGTCTAACAATGTATGGTTAGACACCATTGGATGGCATTACCTTGGCAACACTGTGAGGAATCCTGGAGTCATTTTTGAGCAGGATATGTCCTTCAATGCACATATTAAACAAATATCTCTAAAATCTATTGCATTTATTACAAGAAGTATATAAGTATTTATTACTTTCAGAATAAGCTTAGATCCATTAATGTGTGTGGCAAGATGTTGGAGATCTTCTACCAGTAGTGAGTGACATCCACTTTGCTCTTGGGGGTAATGTGGTGGTGGTGAGGCGGTGGCGGCTGATTGACAAGGCTGGAACCATCATCGGTCACAATCTGGAGTCATTTAAGTCAGTGAGGGACAGGAGGTCACTGAACAAACTGCTTTCCATGATGGACAACCTTTCTGTGACAGGTGAACACACCTGTCAGGCATAAAATTTCATGCCTATATTTCTGTATCAAACCTTCTTGCAGCTGTTTCTTAGATTTATAGTGTACGTCTGTCTGTCTGTCTGTCTGTCTGTCTGTCTGTCTGTCTGTCTGTCTGTCAGTTCTAGGCTGGACTATTGTCTAGCTTTCAGCTTTCAGGCCCCTCCTCTCTGGAACCAGCTCCCAGTTTGGATTTGAGAGAAAGACACCCTCTCTATTTTTAAGATTAGGCTTCATATCATAAACTTTCCTTTATGATAAAGCTTATAGTTAGGGCTGGATCAGGTGACCCTGAACCCTCCCTTATTTACCCTGCAATAGGCCTAGGCTGCTGGGAGGGAAGGGGGTTCCCATGATTCATTGAGTATTTCTTTTTCATTCACCTCTTTTACTCTGTTTATACACCACTCTGCATTTAATCATTAGTTGTTATTATTCATCTCTGGCTCTCTTCTACAGAATGTCTTTTGTCCTGTCTCCCTCCCTTCACCCCCAACTGTTTGCGGCAAATGACTGCCCCTCCCTGAGCCTGGTTCTGCCGGAGGTTTCTATCTTCCCACTGACACCAAGTGCCTGTTCATAGGGGTCATTTTAATTGTTGGGGCTTTCTCTGTATTATTGTAGGTCTTTACCTTGAAATATAAAGTGCCTTGAGGTGACTTGTGATTTGGTGCTATATAAATCAAACTGAATTAAATTAAGCCTAAAATTCTGCACTTCAATCACATCTCGATTGATTTAAAATCCACTGTGATGAAGGCAAAAACACACAAAATAATTGTCTTGTCCAACAAATTATGTACCAAACTGCAGCTAACATTGCAAATCAGCTGATGGTGGCGCCATCAGTGTTTACATTCTGTCACAGCAATACAAGCAAGAACGCCAGTGTACACACCTTTGTCTGCACAGAGATATGACAGTGAAGTGTAGTTTCATAGAAAGAAAATAATTCCTACATGAAATTGCTCACAGATGGAAAGAGTCATTACTGCAGTTTTTCAATTTTTTTGTTGCCACTTTGAGCACTTCAAGCCGGCCTTCTTCTTCTTCTGTACAACTCACAGCAAAGCAGTCCAGATAGATAGGTTGCAATACAGTCCGGAATAAAAACAAATTGATTCTGGGGTGAACACTACCTTTAAGTGATCAGCCATACAATTTAGAAGCAAAATTGGAGCATTACTATGACAGCTCCAAGGACCTGCACTGACCCCCAGACACATAAAGTGTGAAAAGAGTTGCACTCTTGCCTTTAATGTTAGCGATGAAAGTAAACAGTCTGGCTCAAAGTCTGTGTGGCAGACTTTATTTGTGAGGTTTCTTGGAGAGTGACACCTTAAAGACCCCAAAGTGCTGTCAGCCAGTAAAAACATTCGCTAATATTGGCTCAGGTTGTCAGTAAAGTCTGATACTGGTTCTTTTTTTATCCAAGGTAAAAAGTTGTTGCCATCTTGAGGGACGAGCTGACAAACAGAATTGTTTTATCTCCTTGATACCGTGTGACTTTTTGACACCATCACCAATCATTCAAGGCCTCCAAGAATGTTTAATTTTATGAATATTTATATGGAATGGGGATAACAGAGCCTTTGTATTTTTACTAAAAACATGGATTGCTGGAATATCGCATCAATGGCAAGAATATGGACAGAAATAAAACGTTTCACAAACATCGTCTCCTTGAATCTCAGTTATAAATGTATTAATATACAGTACTGTGAAAAGTCTTGAGCCACCCGTCATTTCATTATTTTGCTAGAAAAGAGTTTGTACAATTCTAACAAGCTTGAAAGTCAATATTTGGTGTGACCACCTTTATTCTTCAGCACAGCCTGAACTCTCTGAGGCAGCTTTCTTCTCATTTCTTTAAGCAGTCTTCAGGAATAGTTCTCCAGGCTTCTTGAAGGACATTCAAAGCTCTTCTTTGGATGTTTCTGCCTTTTTGTTCTGTTCTCTGTCAGGATGATCCCACACTGCTTCAATAATGTTGAGGTCCAGGCTCTGGGGAGGCCAATCCATGACTGATAGTGTTCTACTGTGTGTTTTACTATCCAGGTGTGATTTTACTGCGTTGGCAGTGTGTTTGGGATCATTGTCATACTGAAAAATGAAGCTGTTGCCAATCAGATGTTTTCCAGATGGTATTTCATGGTGGAACAAAATCTGATGGTACTTTTCTGTGTTCATAATTCCATCAATTTCAACAAGATCTCCACCACTGGCTGAAATGCAGCTCCAAACCATGACAGAGCCTCCACCCTGTTTTACTGATGGCTGCAGACACTCACTGTTGTAACTCTCTGCTGACCTCCTCTGTACATGGTAACAATTTGAACCAAAAATGTCAAATTTGGATTCAGAGCTGTTGCCATTGATTTTCAGTCCAGTTCTTGTGTAATGTGGCATACCTCAGCCTGTTCTCCCTGTTTCCCTTCCTTAAGAATGGCTTCTTGACAGCCACCCTTCCACTGAGACCATTTCTGATGAGGCTTCAGTGAACAGCAGATGGATCAGCTGAAGGTCCAGATGCAGGTCCTGTGTCAGGTCTTTGCTGGACTTTTTCCTCTTTCTTGAGGACATGACTTTCAGATACTGATGATCTGCTGTAGATAGTTTTTAGGTCTGATACTTCTTCTTTTGTCCTCCGCTTGTCCAGTTTCCTCAGAGTTTTTAAGGACGCACTACACACCATGCTGAGAGTTTTCAGCTACATTAACAGCTCTTTGGGAATCACCTGGTTGGTGCAAACATACATTTTATTTCTGTCTGTGTTATCTTTTGGTATTTTTAATATATTTAACTGAAGAAGTGGGAACTGATGTGTTTTTGTGACAGGTTGCTAGTAACAAAGTGCCTAAAGATACAATTAAAAAGTGGTTCTTTTCTTAGTTGTCTGTTATGTGTAGACACGACACTGGTTCATCCTTTGAGTTAGGTTCCTTTTTTTATGCTTGAATGATTCATAGGTCAGTAGTAAGTGGCTTAACAAAAATGGTCAGGTACAAGAACTGGACTGCAGCCTAGAATGACTGTGGCTGGCCCATTCAGTACTGTTCTTTCCTCCTATTTATTTCCAGCCACTTTAGCTTCTGCTGCTATTTTTTTTTTAATTAACTAAAAGAGAATGGATCAAGTTGAAGAGAGAAACTCCACCAACTATTGTTTTGGCAGAGCAACGGAGGGGCACCATCCATGAGTACAAATGCTGTGCAGGTGTACAGATTCACATGTCTGTCTATCAACAAACAGACCAATAAAATACTAGAATTTCACTCACAAAAATAGAGGCAAAGACTTTTTTGGGTGATCTATACCATATATCAACTATATTATTACTCAGATAATCTATTAAAGTGCTCTGAAAGGCACCATCAGCATATACACAGTGGAGATCCGCAGTTTATCTACTTGAAGTAGTGGAGGCGAGTCCTAGCAAAACCCAATCAGCTGATACAGGTGCCTGTAGCTGCATACCTGTCAATGAAAGTGGCAACACCCCTAGCTGAGTAATTAAAAAACATCCATTAAGGTTGAAATTAGCTAGAGAAAGCAGACGTTTACTATACAGAACAGGGAATTTATTTCTTCACAATAAAGGAGAACATTCCTAACAAAGGGTTAAATTAAATTTTAGTGGTTACACAGCTTATAGAAGGAAGCTCAAGCTCTTATTTGACAAGACTGGTTCCTGTATTTGTCAGCGATATTAACTGATCAAAGTGGGGGTGGTTTTTTTTGTGACTTCCTCATGTTTTTTTCATTAATATTCTCAGTAAAATACAAGGCAGAGACACATCTCCAACATTAAAGAGCTTCAATGGTTTATGCAAAGCAGTTCTCAGCTGCGGGCAGATTCCCTCAGACAGGGAGAGGAACAGCCAGCTGAAGTATAATCCCGTGCTGCTGCAGCCCCACATCAGCAGGATGGGAGTAATCTGGCAGAAGGGAGCTTCAAAAAGAGAAAGTACTTATGCAAAGAAACATGTCAAGTATTTCCCCCGATACATGAGAAATATTGCGTCTGCTGAAAAAAACGTGCTCTTTCTACCTTTAGCCTGCTGCTTTTAAAGTAGCACTGATCAAGATTTTTGTTTTAACTTATAACTTTAAAGCAAATATTGATTGCAGAATGTAATGGCTTCGGGATAAAGACAGACATTATTATATTGGTCCAGTGCCTCACTTTCACTATGTAATTCAGCCTGCTATGTGATACAAACCCTCCCAGGAAAATTTAGGCTTGATCGCTCAACCTAAACAGGAAGAGGGTGTTGCTTTTGTTTTCTCTGGTTGCCATTGGTAGCTGAAATTGTTGAAGGTAGAACAACTGAACTAAATGTGGAAACTCTACCCTGCAAAAAATAAAGAGCCAAAGATTAAGTGGGAATAAAAAGTTTCCAACACATTCAAGCTGCCACTTTACATCTCATAAAATATTGAAAAAACATACAGGCTGCAACATGAATGTAGATTTGATCTTTTTTGTTTTCCATAGCACGAATTATAGAATTGGGCATAAATCTAATTTTAGAGTAGAGGTTATATTGGGTGGTGTGGCTCGTGTGGGCAGACCACACCTCCCTGCGACTGCATGTGCATGACAGCAGACGCGTGTTAAGTCAGAAACATCATGAAAAGGAGAAACTGCAGTGAAGGTGGGTTGTAAAGTGGATTGCAGATGCCGAAAAACTTGAAGTATGCTAATGCTGTAGTAACATCAGGGAAAACAGTGTTAGCATGACCTATATTATTGGGACTGTGGGCAATCTGTGGGCAGCCATCCCCGCTGGCCATTAGAAGGACGGTCGGTTTAAGGGACTTCACTTTTCAGATCCATAAGCTACTCTATGTCCATCTCTTCAGTAGAAGCAGCAGTACAGTCTCTGGTTAGGTTGTCTGCCTACACAGGGTCTACTGGGCTCAAGAGTCCCCCCGGAGAAATTCACTTCCTGCCAACTGAAGCCCAACAGAGCAGCTGCGGCGACCTCCAATTCACGAGCTGTAACCAGACCAGCTTCACAGTGTGTCAATCACAAGTGTTGTGGGGGAGTGAACTCTAAATATAGTCATGAAAATCAGAACTATCAGCTGAGGTAGACTAAGCTGGGAACATTAAATATGCATCATCAACGTCTTTAATCAGTGTTGAGGTCCTTTTCCTGTTTTCCAGTCTTGTCCACCGTCTCTAATGGGTTTATTGGTAGTTTGCCACATGATCTGTATTTCTGAGGAGATATGGCCAACAGATATTTGCTGATCAGCAGCTGATTAAAAAGGCTCGGCGCTTGTTTCAGCTTTGAACCGCTTTGAGTTCCAACTGGGCTTCCAACTTGAGATCAGCACACCAGACATCTCAAATTAAAATCCGCATGCATTTACTGTAAAGGGTGAGCTGCTTTACTCCGACTCATTACCTCTCCCTCTCTGTTCTCTCATTTTCAGCTGCTGCCGTGATCATGCTTGTTGTTGCTAAGTAACTTGTTATTTCAGGACATTTTTTTTTTATCATATATATGTATCAGTCAAATCCCATTTGCACAGGGTCAGGAGAGTGGGAGAGCAGTCATACGCTGGTGTTTTCAGTGAGTCAGTTGTAGGAGCAACAAGCATCACTGTAAAAATGACAGGACGCTGAATGTTTTCTTTCATCTGAAAAGATTGAGCTGGCACCTTGGCAATTTGCTGACATCTGAAAGAAAGCTTGTTTTTCTTATCTATATTCCTCATACAGGATCCAGTATATCATAAATGGTGTTTTTGAAAAGCCTAACCTTGAAGTCAAAGACACAGCAGAAAGTCTTTTGTGTGTAGGAATTTACAGATCTGCCACGGGAAAATCTAAAACACTCAGCCTGCCTGATAAATGCCCTTTAGCAAAATATTACATTATCATCTGCTTATTCAGCCTTTATTTTACCTCACAGTGAGGTAAAATAAACGCACACACATCCAGACGAAGTAATGCTTTTTGAAAATTAAAGCAAAAAATCATTATTAGGCCACACTGAATGGGTTTATATCATACTAAAGGGGTCGTACTGTGTAACGTGTTACCGGAATCTGTATTTCAGGGCTTTTGCTCAGGACGCCACACAGATTGTTCGTGCGGCGTCGTTCTGGGCGAGAAATGACAGCAGCACACATTCAGTTGATTGCATGGCAGCAGAAAGACATTCTGGTGCCTCTAAATGTGATAATTTTAGATATAGCTGAAGTCACAGTTAAGATGTTGTTCATTTATATGTGCGTTGATGACAGCAAGGTTATAAAATCTGGATTTTAGTTGGGGCAGATCAGCCTAGAAAATGGCAAACATGTAGTTAATATGTTACCTTTTAGCCACTATTTCCAGACACAAAGTGGCAAATAATTTATCTGAAGCTTAAATATGTGTTTGTAATTTAATTATAGTTAAATTTGATTCTTTAATACAATAGTTTTGATATTTGGTGAAATTTGCTTGGAAAATATTTGTAGTGATTTGTAAGAAGTACTTGCCCCTTTCCTCTTTCCTGTTTTGTTCTTGTTTATTTAGTTTGCATATTTCTCACACTCACATGTTTCAGATCATCAAACAAATATTAATATTCGAGAAAGATAACCCGAGTGAATGCAAAATGCAGTTTTTAAATGATGGTTTTGTTTACTAAGGGAAAAAAAGCTCTCCAAACCTACCTGGCCCTGTGTGAAAAATAATTGCTTCCTAAACTTAATAACTGGCTGTGCCACCTTTGGCAGCAAGAACATTAGTCCACAGAATAATTTCTTGGGGATCATCAAGAGGTTTTTTCAGGCAAATGTGAGACGAGCCTTTGTGTTCTTTTTGGTCAGCAGTGGTTTTCTCCCTGATCGCTCCCATGGATTCCATTTTTGCCCAGTCTCTTTCTTATTTTTGAATCATGACCTCTGACCTTAACTGAGGCAACTGAGGCCTGCAGTTCTTTAGATGTTGTTCTGGGTTCTTCTGTGACCTCCTGGATGAGTCGTTGATGCGCTCGTGGAGTAATTTTGGTCGGCAGGCCGCTCCTGGGAAGGTTTACCACTGTTCCAAGTTTTCGCCATATGTGGATAACGGCTCTCACTGTGGTTCACTGGAGTCCCAAAGCCTTAGAAATGGATTTGTAACCCTTTACAGACTGATAGATTTCAGTGACTAAGTACTCTATAGAGGAGAGGTCCAGTTCAGGGACTCTAGTTAACCAAGATGAGGCCTAGCAGATATAAAACTAAAGCTACTGGTGTCAGCACATCTGTCAATGAACCCCTGAAGTTGCATCCACAGTTGAAGTGATCTGCAACAATGTGGTGACCAGAGATCTTAAAAAAGCAACTGAAATTTGGCAATTTCAACTGACTACGGGTGAAATAACTGCTGGCAATGTGAAGTGGGAGGGACCCAACATAAACCTTTGTCAACTTCCAGGTGAGCCACTGAAGTGACTACCAATGAGAGCAAAGAATACCACTAATTGACATATGACCTGGTAGTAAGTGCATTAGAGGGTTGCCTAGGCAACCAGAGTCTGGAATGTCCACAAGCAACTGGTCCTCAGCTTCAAAGCGATGCACGACGAGTGAATCGCTTCTGTTGTGGACGCAGCTTAACTGCAGTGTCCAGATGAATGAGAGTTGTTATGGTTGTTATGGAGGGAGTAAGCCATCTATAAAGGCTCAAACCAGGCTGCAAGCATGCTTGCTTCTGCTGTGAGATTGGGCATTTTAATATGGGACTGACTTACTTTTGGAGCCAGCCTCAAGTGGCCACAAGAGGAGCTGCAGTTTGTTGCACCATTCTCATTGGTTTCATATTACAGGCCCACAGGATAAGGCCTGGGAATGAAGTACTTAGGTGGTATATGATTTTCCTTCAGGTGTAGTAAGTGATAAGTAAATCAATTAGGACTGAACAACTTTTGCTGAATAAAATATCGGATATGAAAAAAACACCAGGGATGCTGATGGCCAATGAGCAGAGCCAACCTACCTGTTTCCAGTCTGCATGCGGCCTTCTGCTGGTACAGAAGTGGCAACAAAAAAAAGCTCGGTTTAGGAAGGACTGAAACCAAAAGGATTCAACAAGCTTTATTCTGTTTGAAGCAACAAGCTCAGAACTCCCAACCTAGAAAGCTGTGAACCTGAACAGATTGCCACCATAACAGAGTTTAGCAGCCTGTGCGGTGCTGAATAATAGTCACAGTCACTGAATATTAACATTAGTCTCGTGCCGTCACTGCCATCTGTTACTTTGGAGATGGCCATGAAGTAAAGAAGCTCATTTCCATGTGAGCAGTGGAAGAAGTGTTGAAGATGACTAATCCATCATCATCATCATCATCATCACCAACTTTACTGCTATGAAGATGCTGATCATGGTAGCCTTTAGCGCACCTCAGCAGCTAATTTTAACCCCGCCTACTCACTCAATAAAAGGCCTGTACATAATTTTAATGGGGCCATTTGATGTTTAATAAAGGAGGAGGAAGAGCAGCTGCTTGGCTAGATTCATATTTCAGATGTGTACGAATAGGATTTGCAGTTTAGAATTCCCAAGCGCAGAGCCGAGCTGTTTGCATTTGCACGGCCTACACTGTTATCATGTGAAAGCCCGGGCATGTGTAATATAAAGAGTATCACTAAGTTCCCGACAGTGTGACGCTCGAGAATATTAACAGTGCATCAAGCCGGAGTGGCAGAATGGAAATCTGTGAACAGCCAGACTTAATATTCACTGTTGCCTGCAAGCATTTGTTCAGCTTTTGATGCACACGCTCAGAGATGCTTTTACTACAACTGCAACAGGTATTACACTTACAGAAGATGGCCAGGCAATCATCACTTTTTTTATTTGTCACATTAAGTTATCACATCTTTTATGTGCCAGATTGGAAATCCTGATATTTTATTTTCTTTGCAACTCAGACCCTCAGAATCATTTATGTATGCAATTTGTAAGTTTCATTTTAATGTACCAAATCAGTCCCAACATTAAAACCAGCTGCTGCTTGGCAAAAACTGCTCGGGTCTGGCTCAGGAGCTGTTTTTGAGGCAGCTTCCAAACCACAGACATCATAAGAGACAGACATGGCAATTAGACAATCCTGAATTGAAGTCAGTGGGAGAATTTGGCAGCAGCAGATATGGTGGTAGAAGGAAGAGAATAGAAAAAAGAACACTTATTTTAATGGGTAAAATCAGCAAACTTTATCAGTGTTTTTATTTGGCTGGTGATTCCACATGTGTAGTTTTTTTTAGTCTCCCGTGACTGTTGAAATTAAAGCTAATTTAGATAAAGCTTCAGGGTAACTGCACAAATAGGAGCCCAAAAACCTTTCAAAAGTTGTGGGACTTGCTCTTAGAAGGACTTCCTTCAAACTCCGCAATCTGATGGTGCATCCTTGGGATGTATCGGGCCAGCTGTGATCCACCAAGCCTCCAACCAGAGTTATTATAAACCTGCGTTATTTTCACTTTAGTTTTATTTAGTTTCTATGATAGTTTTGCCCATTTTAGTTTAGTTTTTATTGGTTTCAGAAACTTTGTAAGTCATTTTATTGGTTATATAAATTCAGCAAATTTGAACTTTGACTACTGCATGCTGTTAACACGACCTGTGTGCCTAATAGAAACAGTCAGGAGCAGGCAAAACGGAGGGGGAACTGAAAGGAAAGTTGATACTATATGTCCATCCATCCATCCATCCCAGCTGCCATGGGGAAGATGCAGGATACACCCTGGACAGGTCGCCAGTCTGTTGCAGATCACTGAATTAATGCAATGCAAATCTGAGTTTGGCTCAAGACCACAGGAGGAAAACCTGTCAGGATTCTGAGGTGAACCTCAGAAAACTTAATGTAGTACTAAAAGTGAGCTTTAGGCTATGCAGCTAAACCAAAGTCTGGTACAAACAGTGATGTCGTCACAGTTCATTTCTACGAGTGCTGAGGGGCAAGTACTTGCTGCAGTATTCTCCTGACCGAAATGTGTCGCCACTCAGACAAAACCTCCACATCAGTGCCGGCAAAGGAGGAGAAATCAAAACTGAGTTATTTTAAAATTCTTTTTAGAATGTCTCATCTTTTCAAACTGTTGCAACATCTCACTCCGTATAATCTGTGAATATCTGAGATTCTGATAGATCATTAAAATGTTGATAAAACCAGACACTTTAATTGTAAACTCTTGTTTTCAACCAACCGCGGCGGTAGCAGCACAGCCAGGTTACAAAAATCAAGATGTGCATGACTGGCAGAAATGGCGGCCAGCGACGGCGGATGTGACATCAGTTTGACATCAACTTTGTCATACGGTGCCGTTCACGAGGCACTGCACTACAGGTATACACTGGCCCTAATACAAAAGTAAATACTGGGGCAGAAGGCTGTAAGCACAAGGAAAACACAGAAGGGAAAACAGACAAACCTACAGAGAGGAGAAAAGACAAAATAAGACTACACAGAGGTCTGACAGGGCCTAAGTGGGAACAGTTAGGTGGGGCAGACACTCAGGAAATGAGAGGTAATCTGCCATACGCTATAAAAAATAAAATAAAATTAAAAATACAGTAAATATACTGTTTAAAAATGAAGGAATTTTCTGTATTAAAAAATAAAAATAATATAAATATATTTTTTTTCTGTATTTTTTGCCACACAATGAATTTTTGCCATTTAGAGAAACTTCTGTAAAGAAAAAAAAAATTATCAGTACGTTTTCTTTCTTTTTTTTTTTTTTTATAAAAATGATTTATTCATTTTCTTTTTAAGACAGCCGAGGGTACCTGGAGAGAACCCGTGGAGATGCAAGAACGTGCAAACCCCACACAAAAAGGCTGCCGGCATTACTGAGCCGCCCGAGAACAAAAACAAGAAGCAAAAACCGCGTTGAGAAAACTAACCTGCAAAATAAATTAGAAAGCAACTGAAAGACAAATAACTAACACTAAAAGGTGAGGACAGAACCAGGGGAACACAGAAAGGCAGGAGATGGAGAAACTAGAAACACAAAGGGGCACAACAGCTATAACAAGGACCTTCTGTGTTTTAACAGACACTTAGCTTGTTGTCGGTCAGCCATGTGTGAAACACAGCTTAGATTTGATATATATTTTCCCAGCAACTGTGCAGCTCTACTAAAGCACTTCAGGATATGAGGAAAGGAGGTACAGAAAACAGACACCCTGTGGATGATTTTGCTCTGTCCTATATTGTCTGCTGATAGATCTGGTGTTTCTATTCCTCATGTGCTTCTAGTATGAATTTTATGTCGTAGACTGCATTTATATTTATTTTGGATTGTAATTTAATTTAGACTTGGTATCATATTTCAGTTAACTAAACCATTTTTCATGCCTGGTTTTAGCTTTTACCATGAGTTAACTTTAATAACCCAGGCACCACCCCACAGGTCCCCCTCCACCAAGAAGTTCGAGCTGTTTTGGTGGTCCAAGTTGAACTGCACATAGACAGCTAGTTTAATGTTGCTGGTGTGTATCAGCAGCATATCTACTGCTATACAGTCACTTATTATGATACAGTAGCATATCCGCAATGAAAGATATATCACTATTTTGGGAACATTATGTAAATATTGTATAGACATGTAACAATGTAGTTATTACACATATGCGCACTATAAACAGCTCTCTCTGCTAAGTGACTGATAGCAGAGAGTTTGTTTGGAATGAGTGCATACAGGAATAATCAATGACTGCACATCTGTCTTCTGTCAGTAGAGGGCACTCTTACACAAGCTTCCTCTCCACTACTGTCACTACTCCGACTGGATTTGTACCTGCATCCTGTGATGCAACAGGATATCAGACCTGCTGCTGAGCTCTAGTCACTTCGTAGACATAAATATATCAATAAAAATGAAAAACAAGACACAAGGGAACAAAAATAGAGAATCTTCCCTTAAAATTCATCTACTTGTATAACATTTCTCATTAAAACAAAATGAAGCATAAATGCATACAAATTAAGCTTAGCATCGAGGAACATTTATTACAATGGCCCTTGTCCTTGTTGCATGTCTCAGTGTTTAGTTTCTGTGTTATTTTTGGGTCAGTGAGTCACATTGTGGCTCACACACCAAGTACCACCTCAGGAATCATCTCAGGTTAGAGCACTCTGAAATATAATTGCCCAAACCAAGGTCACTGCTGCAAAGGCTGCAGCAGAGAGGCCTCACAGTGCTCACATCACCAGATTGGATTTCTCTTTGCTCAGCCTGCACACAGCCAAGCACCACGTCTAGAGACTGAGCAGCGAACACGCTGATAATTCAAGGCTAGAATCGAGCAGCCAGGTCTGCTGCCATTGTCTGCATACTGAAGTGCATATGTAGTGTGGCGAAAGTGAGATATGAGATATCCACTGATATCCACAGAGAGAACGAGAACAAGAGAAAGACTAAAAAAAAAAAAATTGCACAAATATTTTAATTTCTGGCACCTTTGAGGATTTAGAATCGGTTTCCTTTTCCCAGTTTTCACGCTTTGTTTATAATACGTCGTGTTTCACTTCTATAACAGATGTTCGTCCATCTTGGTTTATTAACAAACCTTTTGATATAATACGCTGTGATGTCCTCACAATTATAAATCCGAGCCTAGCTTCTGGTATAGTTCATGTGTGTTTTAAGCATGCAGCAGTTCAGCCATTCTTAAAAATAAAAAAAAAATAAAAAAATCTGGAGATGGACATCCTGAGTAATTGACTGATCAAAACTGCCATTTTTTGGCTAAAGTGCTTAAAGTTTTTTTTTTAATTCAACTGCCATCCTTTCTAGACAAGAACAATATCCACGAGAGCTTTCGATCAGGTTTGAGGGCTTTTCACAGTACTGAGTGTGCTCTTTTGAAAGTAACACAAATTTGAAATTCGACAAAGCAAATGATGCTGTGGCCAAGAGCCGTTTCTTCCAGCTCAGAACACTCTTGAGACTAAAATCTTTTCTACAACCCCCGGATCTTAAAATTGTTACGCGTGCTTTTGTTACATAGCCTGGACTGCTGTTCTGCACTGTATACTGGAGTTAGTCAATCATCTCTTGCTTGTCTACAATTAGTCTAAAGTGCTGCAACCAGATTACTGACTGGGGCAAAAAAGGGGGCTACTGGACTTTGTTTCTTGAAGACGTTTCACCTCTCATCTGAAAGGCTTCTTTAGTTCTCAAACCAGAAGGTGGAGAGACCCAGGTATTTTCTTTAACCATCCGTCTTCCCGGTCCAAAATGTGAACGCTGGCATCCTCAAAAGAGTGCCCTTTCTCCTTTAGATGATGGGTTAAGTATTTATTAATAAGTAAGTGAATTAGCAGATCTAAAGTTTGGAATCTGTGGGACCGGGCTTGTGCACAGGAGTTCTGCAGAGGAGGAGAGACAGAGTTAATGATGGCTCAGAAATTGGAAACGATCTTACTTGAGTGGGAGGTCAGTTCAGTCCCAGGAGGCGCTCTAGGGTGGCAGGCGAGTTTCCAGAGCTGTGTGAGCAGAACCGATGGAGAGTGGGTAGGCAGGTGAGTCCTTTCCTTCGAGTTCTGAGTTTCCTAGCTGAAACAGGCAACAGTGGCTGAAGGCTTCACAAGTCCAGAGGTCAAGGAATTCCGGAGAAACAGATGATCATCTAGTGTGTGACTGGTAACTGTAAAGAACAGAGAGACTTAGAACTGACAAGCAAGAATCCTAATTGCAGGTAACAGGATTGGCCCAAGCATCACCACTGGGGTGAGGAACTGAGGCAATCTCTAGGTTTTAAATGCCCAGCATATGATGAGTTAATCTAGTACAGGTGTGGAAAAGATGAACCAGAAAGGAGACTCCGCCCACAGGTGGCTCAAATACCTGATGCCTACCTCACCTCGCCGCCTATGACTAAACGAAGAGGTTAAACAAGCACATGTCCTCACTGTTCACTGAAGCCTCATCAGAAATGGTCTCAGTGGAAGGGTGGCTGTCAGGAAGCCGTTCTTAAATTTCATCCAAAGAAGAGCTTTGAATGTCCTTCAAGTAGCCTGGAGAACGATTCTTGAAGACTAAAAGAAATTAACAAAAAGAAAAAAAAACTTGTCTTCTGACAGCAAGTTTTTCAGGATTTTCTGATAAAAAAAAAAAACCCAAACAAAAAAATAAACAAATAAACAAGCTTGAAGAGGTGTTGTACCCAACTAACTTCTAGTAGATTACCCTTTAGCCAAACACCTGAAGCGTCTTCCAACAGGACCGGGTCTTCAATGTTTGGCAGTCAGAGAAAAATGCAGTAGCTGCAGGCAAAAAGTCCAAACTGTGACAGGAAAAGAGGCACAAATTACCATCAAAACATCCACAGCAGAAAGGTGCAGCTTACTGAAATCCAAAGTCAGCACATGTACCTCTGTCTTCAAAGGCCTGGCAGCTTTGTGTTTAAGGTCTTAGTTCAGGGTTTCCTTTAGAATGAAGTAATGGAGCACGAGAAAGACGGTTTATTTTCAATAAAAACATGCCATATAGAATTATAACAGGATATTGCTGTAGACTTAAGGCTATTCAATCCCTGCAAACAACTATTAAGATCATCAGTAGCACTGTTAGCATTCATCACAGAGAACAGCAGGTACCCTCAGTTTGTACCACACACCACCCCTTTTAATCACCACAAAATAAACATTATGAGTTTCCAATGGTGCTACTAAAATTAGCCACACACTGTTCTGTAATGAGGTCCCCTGCCTATGGAAGTCAAAACATGATTTGGGAAAAGTTGTATTATTTGATCCCCCTTATTGTGAGTTACATTCCACTCTTAAAAGCCTGTACTGGACTAATGCTGCACGTTTCAGCTACTGGCACCCAGTCATCAGTACTGTCCAGTATGGAGCTAAGCAAAAAAAAGCACAGAGAACACCAAGATAAGGAAGCTCTGTAATGCCTCTGACTAATATAAGCTTTTCTCTTAATCGGTAATGAACTCTGTGATCCATGACTGCTCTCCAGGTGGTAATATGAGAGTTTAAGGAGTCAAGAAGAAAAGTGCGTGTGGAGAACTTTAACTGAAGTCTTTTTTTAATCTTTTGCTTTAAAAGGACCTGATGGAACAAACCCACCTGGGCCAAGTTGTCTTAAAGGGTTATATTTATAATATTTAGAAAATGTATAACTTATTTTATGCTCATTGGCTCCCTAGATGAGAAGATTGATGACACATATATCCAGAAAATTTATAGCTGCAGCCTTCAGCTATTTTTTTTCTGTTCAAAGGTAACATGTAAATGAACAAGTACACTGCATTTTGTACCATTAGATAAGGCTGTGATCATTTATTGAGGCAAGGACCATTTCTCACACGTCTGGCTTGTAACATTCACGTCGTCCTTATGCTTTGATTGCACTCCGTTGCAGACACAGACACAGAGAGCTGGAGCCCCGACAGCCGAGTAGTCATTGCAGTGATGCTTCTTTGAAGTCCACTTGAAGTGGGCCTCGGGTGCATGTGCGGTTGGTGCATCGTAATGTAAATTCTCTGCAGACAAGTACACGCGGACGCAAAAAGACAGCAGGTACGTGGACGTCCGCATGGACCCTCGCACTCGTTGGAAAGTATAATTGAGGCTTTAGGCTCCAGGCCAGACCTAGAGACCAGTCACTGACCTCCTGGCAACCACCGTTGCTAGGGAAAAATGTTGGCAGGTTACTGCTGGCAGTCACCAGGTGAAAATGGTTGCAAAGAGGTATACTGTGCTGCAAGAAAACCTTACACTACAGGCTGTGATTGCTTTGGTTGCCAGCAGATTGCTTCAGTCGCTCATAGTTTGCATGTAAGAAAACTTGAAAAAGTGCGAACGGTCTCCGTTTCCAATTTGCATCGCACTTTTTTAGGTTTCACTACTGCTCACTGAGTAGTTGGCGAGTGCAGACAAACCAGTATCCTTGGGCAAGGTGCTGAGCCCCGAGTTGCTCCCAGTACAATCATCAGAGTGTGATTGTGTGTGAATGTTAGATAGAGAGAACGGTACTTGTCTGACTGCACTGTGCCAAGTGTAAGGTTTGGTGGGGGGGGGGGGGTATGGTGCGGGGGTGTTTTTCAGGAGTTGGGCTCGGCCTCTTAGTTCCAGTAAAGGAACTCTTAATGCTTCAGCATGCCAAGACATTTTGGACAATTTCATGCTCCCAACTTTGTGGGAACAGTTTGGGGATGCCCCCTTCCTGTTCCAACAGTGCAGAAAGCAGGTCCATAAAGACATGTATGAGTGAGGTTGGTGTGGAAGACCTTGACTGACCTGCACAGAGTCCTGACCTCAGCCTGAAAGAACACCTTTGGGATGAATTAGAGTGGAGACTGCGAGCCAGGCTTTCTCATCCAACATCAGTGTCTGACCTCACAAATGTGCTTCTGGAAGAATGGTCAAAAATTCCCATAAACACTCCTAAACCTTGTGGAAAGCCTTCCCAGAAGAGTTGAAGCTCCTATAGCTGCGAAGGGTGGGCCCACATCATATTGAACCCAATGGATTAAGAATGTCATATGTGTGTGAATCCAGACGAGTGAATACCTTCGGTGTATATAGTGTTTATAAGAACTGCAGAAAAATAGGTGCCAATCATCGAGCCTCTGTAAGAAGTAAAGTTTAATTTCCGTAGATGTTCCACAGCTGAAAGAACATAAACAAAGACACAGGTGATCTTTGCTCGCAGAGTAAATGCACGGGTCTCATCTTGAAACTTTAATGAGCTTATTCAGACAGTGTCTCACTCTGTGTAAGACAAGTTCACTGTGTCTCCTCCTCCAGAGCAGTAGCACCTCATATTTTAATTTCTATAATCTGTATTAGCAGGCTGGGCTGGCTTTGAACTCCTGCTGTGCAGCAGAGTCAGCGGCAGGGTTTGAATCCCTCCCCGCGGACCGAAAGCCCTCCAGGCTTTTCTCCGCTGTCTGTCAACCTCTCTTTCTCGCAGCTTTGATTTACAGATGTCATGAATTTGCAGCTTCTAATCTTCTTACTGGCAGATTTAACAGGAGGATTATATTCTATTGTAGTTGGTTTGGGGTTTTTTTAGAGAGAGAGAGAGAGAAAAATCACTTTTCATTTTTTATCTGATAAATGAAATGACTTTACTTCAGGTTGGAAATAACGGGAAATATTTAATACCATAATAAAAGATTTTTCTTAAGGATTTTTTTAACCAATTGTAAACACAGAATAACTGAAGTAGGCACAGGAGAGTTGAAGGAACTCATAGCTTATAAAACTTGTGCCTTCTTCATAACTTTGGCAATAGATCATTGAAGAGCTCAGAAGGTTGTTTAACTCAATTATAAATGTATTTTCAGACACCTCAAGGTTTTTTTTAAACATATGTATATATGTATTCAATCCTCTGCTTGAGAATTTTTCCTTTTTTGCTATTTTTCCAAGCTGCTGTGCTTCCAAACCAGGTAATAATAAAACATAAACATGTTATTTTGTGTGCAAATATAGACATAAAGAGCTGATAAGAATGAATTCCTGGATCTACAGTAACAAAAGGCAAAAATCGTACCGCATCAAAGACAGATGTACACATCTGGATATTGGATATGTCGATAGCTGGTGTTGTAAGCCACCTCTGTTCAACGATGATCATTCACAGTGGATGTAGATGGCCTCTATCTGTCTTCTTGGTCCAAAACATGAACACTGGCATCCTCGAAAGAGCGTCCTTCGTCCTTCAAGTGCAGACGCACAGCTGAGTCTTGTCCTGTTGTGGTGGCTCTCTCATGTTGTGCTATGTGTTTGTTGAATGGTTGTTTGGTTTCTCCTATGTAGAAATCCAGCCAGTTCTAACTGCACTGCCCAGCATACACTAGATTGTTTAGCTTGTGTTTGGGAGTTTTGTCCTTGGGATAAATCATGGTTATGGTTTTGCTGGATCTGAAGTGCACCAGGATGTCGTGCCTGGAGAAAATTCTCCTGAGTTTCTCCGACAAACCTGTTACATAAAGGATGACAATGTTGTTCCATTTGTCATTCTCGTTCTCCCTGGTTGGCGTCTGACCTTCTTTCCTGGGCATTTTTGCTGGCCCAGTTAAGATAACCACATGTTTTAAGAGCATTTTTTTAGTTTTAGAACCGAAGAGAGGCGAAAGTGTCTTCAAAAAAGTCCAGTTGCTTTCTTTTCAAGCCCTCAAGTTTATTTGTTCCATTCTGAAAGATAAAGAGGCAGCAGAAAGCAATTCTTGAAGGAAACATTCTCATGCTGGAAAGGCCAGAGGACATTTAAGAAGTGCCTCGAACTGAGGTTGCGGGAATGTCCTCGACATCAATTTTGGAAATATTTTTCAACCATGACTAGATGTCGAGGAAAGACCACCAGCTGAGGGGTATTCAACATCAAAATGTTTGCTGGGTAGGAGAAGGCGGGTGAATCTCTTCCAGTACGCTTGAGCAGTTCGAAACTTGACCCCAAGAAATTTGTGGTGTCTCTCTCTCTCTTTTTTTTTTTTTGGTGGAAATACAGGGAACTGCCTCTGTGCCACTGGAAAATGGTTTAAAGAAAGCAGGATGGTTGATTGGTGGCGGGCTGGTGCTACAGGCGTGGAGCCCATGGCAAAGGAGATCAATTTTGGCAGGGATGATGTTCTTTTAAAGCGTTAGATACCGCCGTTGACTTTGGCAGTGGCTGCGATGTCTGAGTGCCCTCACAAATGTAACTGATAACAGCAGCTTCTGCCAGTGTATCTGCGTCTGTGTCGTCTTCCCGCGTCAGAGCAGGTACTTCTGTGCCTTTATGCTGAGTTAAAAAATCAATTGAAAGACATTTGTTTTCCTTGAATGGACCTCAACTTGGAAATTATAGCTGCAAGCATAAATTAATCTTTAAAATGTGTTTGTTGTTGATGCTCTTACTTTTTAAAATGTTTGTTATTGATTTTCTTGTCAAACAAAGATTTTGATTTTTTTTTATTGCCGTTTTTTATAAACCAAAACCAGAGCCTGATTTGTTCTTTTAACATAGAAACCACAATGAATTCAGCTCAGAGGCCTCCATCGGGCAAATTCCCCCTGACACAGAATTAGATTATCAGACTAACGATGCCAAGTGAAACTGGGTTGACTGATTTCACTTGTGAATGACACCATTTTTTAAGTGATAAAATCAGAACAGAGGGGTTTTGTGTGTGTGTGTGCGCGTGTGTGTGCGTGTGCCAGACATCTGTTTACTCTGAAGAGAAAACCCAGACAGACACGCTGTTGGCAAGAGCAGGAGATCTTCACTTTTTACTGAGTTGCGTTGCAAAGCAGATACTTTTTTTTGTGTTTGTTTTTGGACAACCTCGCCCATTTTTGCTTAGCTTCGTGCTTCAAATCCGAGAACGTCAACGCGATGGACCCAGAGCTCAGGTTCGTGGAGGTGAGGTGTCGGTACGCTCTTAATTTATAGATGTGGTTGTCAGCAGTTCACAGCTAGAACTCTTGATTTGATGTGTGTGTGTGTATATATAAGATCCACTCTGTTATGTATAATATGTTGCATAATGTGGCAAGGTGACAGACCTCCTCTGAAGCGGGTGACGTGTCCTTTATCGTGAAGCCCCGTGAGGGTCTGCTGCCTCCAGGGAGAGTAGAGACTCTGAGAAACAGAAACACATCCTCCGGGACTCAAAGTGTGTCAGGCTGTTGTTGTGAGTGATGATTGGGCTGCAGAGCATGTTTCTGTGACATGTGAGTACAGGATGGTGAGATTATATGGTGAAGACTTCAGAAATGGAAAAAACAAGAAACGCTTGCCTCGGCTCGCTTTTGTTTGCAGCCGAAAGACAATTTCTTGAGATGGATTTTGTGCGGTTTGGATAGAATGAAGGACAAATGCAAACATTATTTTTTGCAGGGCTGCAGATAAATGGGAAAAAAGAACGCTGTGAGGATTTTCCCAAAGGTAAATATGACATTTTCAGATCAGCCCGAAAATGTAAGCACACAAGGCAAAATTGCCACAATTGAGAAAGCTTGAATTTAATCAGCTTATTAAATAGCTGCTGACAAGAGGTTATCTCATGGCATCTAATAACTGTCAGCTTAATGTAAATGTAAGAAACATAACACAAAAAATAGTTAAGTCTGCAAAAAGCACACAGAAAGGATAAGAAAGAAAATTCTCATATATAAGACATCAGCATAATTCTGGCTGGATATTTAACTACTCACAGACCCGGCTATTAAATGTAGTCCATGAATTTTCAATAGGATCGCGGTCGGGGCTTTGAGAAAAGCATTCCAGCAGCTTAATGTTAGCCTGATTTATCCACTCCAAAACCAGTTTTGATGTGTGTTTGGGATCTTTGTCCTGTTCAAATGCCCAACTGTGTCCAGGTTCCAGTCTAGCTGTTGATTTGAGGTGAAATTGAAGAATTTGGAGGTGGTCTTCCATCTTCATTATTCCATCCACATTGTGCAGTTTACCAGTACCACTGGCAGCAAAACAGCCTCAGAGCATGATGCTACCACCACCATGCTTGGCAGCTGGTACAGTGTTCTTAGTATGAAAGCCTCACCACCTCCAAACACACCTCTTGTCATTGTGGTCAACTAGCTCAATCTTTGTCTCGTCTGACCATAAGGCATTTCTCCAGAAGGCATTTGGCGTGTCCATGGGGGGAACGTGCAAACTTTAGCTGAGCTTGAAGGTGTCAATCTTGGGGCAGGGGCTTCTTTCTTGCTTGGCACCCTCTTAGTCCATGGTGATGTAAAACTCACATCACTGTGGACAGTGATGCTGGTGTTCCACCAGTTTCCAGTTCATGGCAGGCCTGAGCCTTAGCGGTTCCTGGGTTGTTCCTGAACATCCTGACCTCTCATCTGAGGGTGACATTTTGGGTCTTCTTCCAGACCTTGGCAAAGTGCAATTACAATGCAAAACCTTCCTAAGCTTTGAAACTGAGTGGGAGTTCTCGTTTTCGATCAGCCTCTGTTAGAAGTCTGCTGGTGAAGCCAAAACAACATGTTTGCCTCCCGGTGGCTGGCTGCAACATAAAGGTCATAAACCATGCCCCCTTCATCTTAACAACTGAGACATCAACCAAGCTGCTTACAGTTCATGGCAGGCTTGAGCCTTGGTCATTTTGGGCCCATCCCTGCAACCAAATATTCATGCGGGTTAAAACATGCTAGGAGCCACTTCCGTCAACACCTCAGAAGAGATCTCACTTCTTTCCTAGGCCTAAAGTGATAAGTAACCTCTCAAGTCTGCGCAAGTGTCTCCTTCCAGTTTGCATGTTCAGAAAAACTCGACATGCGAGTGCGTCATAGACATCAGATTCCCAAACCAGTCCAGTCTGCCCTTTTCATTGGACTCATTGGACCATGCAATGTTTTTCCAAACTTCTACTGTCCAATTTTTGTGAGCCCGTGTAAATTATCATTGACTTGCTGCAGGAGTACATCCTGGGGCATTCTATGCAGATTGACTTGACTTTAACAATGTAACCGTATAGATTCACTTTTGATTCCTTGATTTATTTGACTAATAACTAATATGTCTGCAAGTCAAGACTTATGAGTCTCTTGAGAGAGTTTGTGGCATAAATCCTCAGCTGCTCAGCTGAAGTCCAGCAGACCCTCGCGCTGGTTAATGGGCCAGTCAGTAAACCTTGACCTACTTTGCTCTATCTAGGTCAAGGTGGTGTTTCCTTGTGTTTGTTTGTTGCCTCAAATCTGTGTCTCTTTGTTTTATTGCCCATTTTAAATGTTTGGAGAAACCACAGTGGTAATGCTACAGACTCATAATTTAAATAGACTTCATTTCAACCAGTTCGGCGTTAGATTAAATGCTGCACTGTGCTTAAGGGCGAACTGTCGCTAAGATAAATGTAAAATTATGCAAATGTAGTGCTGAGGCCCATTTACGTAACTCTTAGTCATGTAAGCTTTTCATAGATGCTGTGCAAACCAACAACTTTGGGGTAATTCTATAAACTTTGTTTTCTCATTTATGCACCATAGTGGTATGGAGTTCTTATGAAATCCCCGTGTAGATTAAAATATCCACATGCATCATCATGGGCATGACTAATATGTTTTTCAGGTACATGGCTTTCATCTGCCAGCAGCACTACACTCCTACTCACAGTGTATTGCCTTTGTGCCTGAGCATGCTCAAGTTTTGAAACATTAAGGCTCAGTTTTTACAGTCTCCCTCAAAGCAAAGACCCTTAATATGATTTTGATATTTTTCTTTGAATTAAATTATTTACAGGTTGAGCTTTGTACGTGTGGTGTATTCCCTCGGGTGGACTACAAAGTGTTGTTGCCCATGAAGAAAAATGAATGCAAAAACCAAGGATTTTAATTAAAATTATTAGGCTTTAACTTAGATTTGATATGAAAGTGTCCACATTATGCTAATTTACAGGTTTAGAATTTCATTTTGGGGACATAATGGACGAGAAAAAGATGCAGCACATTCTGCTGCTCCCGATTTTAGCTCCTGTCTCTTAAAAAACCCACGACTGACAGTCCCAATCAGCTGTGATCAGTCAAAAATTTTAAGTTTTGCCATATTAGAAAGATATTCTGATTCCCAACTTTCTCCAATCATTTCAGTATGTGTGAAATAAATGCCGAGTTAAATGTAGAGTTTGCCTTCAGCCTATTTAAATGAATAAGCAGTGCAGAGCAGCAGGCTGTAAAATGGGGAGAACGTGACGGCTGGTTTAGATTAGTCTTAACTCGCTCTATTTGAGGCTCATTTCATAAAAATATGGAATGAAAACGGGTTTGAGGTGCACCAATTAAGCATAACAATATGACCGCATGCCTAATATTGTGTTGGTCCCCCTTTTTGCTGCCAAAACGGCCCTGTACTGTATAGCAATTACTTTTTCACCACACTGCATGGCCAGGACCTCACTGTAAGTGAAGACTTGTCTTTCTACTTCCAGCTGTTCAGAAATCCAGCTGTTACACACAGATCTTTATAGCGTGAACTGCTTTTTTTAAATAAAGCAACGCTTTTCTGGAGGGCTCCACCTGACTTTCATGTGAACAGCTGTTTCAGTGCCACCGCACAGCTCCCAACAATTCTTAACAGAGGAGATCACCCTCATATCAAAATATATTGCTTCTCCATCAGTCGCCTCTCAAACATCCCTGACCCTGCGTTTACACCTTATTGATTTTGTTAGCAGAGCCTATCCCAGCTGTGGACAATTTAGGATTTAGAACCATCAATTAACCTCACATGAAAACTAACACAGAATCAATCAGTAATGATATAACAATCGATCAGCCTATGAGAACTTCTGATCTGCCCCTCTCTGTTAAAGTTACTGCATTGCACTGTTTATACAAATTTGACATTTCCTGGATCTCATTCAGATTAAAAGCCCTCTAGTGTCTCCCTCATCCGAAACACTTCATTTCTTAAAAAGGCTTTTATTGTGAAACATTTGTAGGAACTCTGAAAAACATATTAGTCATGCCCATGATGATGCATGTGGATATTTTAATCTACACGGGGATTTCATAAGAACTCCATACCACTATGGTGCATAAATGAGAAAACAAAGTTTATAGAATAAATAACCCAACACATATACATGTCATAATATCTGTGGCTTTAACAGTCACCCTCTGACAGCTGGTTACAGTTTCACATATTCTATGAGAAAATAAGTGATGGGCCCATTATGTCTACATGCCAAAAGTGATGCCACATCTGTTGGTGCAAGTCATAATTTGGTGTTGTTTGGGCCAGTCGTGCACTTCTCAATATTTGTAACCTCACATGGGTGCTGTGGCCAACACTGCCGGGTTGAAGACATGAGTGTGCAGTCATGTCAGTTTTTACTGCCAGTTTAATGATCTATCAGTACAGAAGCTCAGAGAGTCACAGGTTATACAGACGGAGATGTAGCAACAGTTTGAAAAGATGAGACTTTCTGGTTTGGACTTCTACACCTCCTGCACACGTGGAGGCTTTGTAGAGTCGTGACACTTATCATTCAGCAGAATACTGCAGCGAGTACTCATGCCCTTGGTGTTGGTATAAATGGAACCGAGCTGTGGTGACGTCACTGTTTGCCAGAAACTCAACCAATGTGGAGAAAACAACGATGGAATAAGAACACGGGAAAAGAGAGAAAACGGTGACAGAGGATACATCGAGGGAGCAGAGCTTTTAAGCATTCAGTTTCAATTCAGTTTTATTTATATAGCACCAAATCACAACAACAGTCACCCAGAGGTGCTTTATATTGTTTACAGACAATTACACACAATATTTGATAGATATTAGATGTAATTAATTAATTAATAACCTACAATATTAGAATGAAGCTCCAACAATCAGGCGACCCCCTGTGAAGAAGCACTTGGTAACAGTGGAAAAGAAAAACTCCCTTTTAACAGGAAGAAACAGGCAGCCTCAGGGAGGGGCAGCCATCTGCTGCGACCGGTTGGGGGTTAGCGGAGGATGAAGAAGATGATGATGATGATGATGATGATCAGACAGGAAGAGATGGAGATGAAGCTGTGTAAAGAGGACTTTAAGACCTGTACATAAAAGCAGTCTAATTTTTGATCATGTGATCAGTTATAGCTGATTAATGTATGTAAACGACCACTATTCTTACATGCTCTACCGTGCATGTGCACAGGGGCACGGCACACTGTGCTACTCTATCACATAGCACCACACATGCATTTATGGTGCTCCTGCCTTGGCCATTTTATTTGTCAGATAATTTAATCAAAGCACTTTATTTTACACCTCTGCAAATCCAAAAAGGTTAAAATCCCTGCTGCGGTCGTTAAGAAAGAGGAGCCTGTACTTAGAGTGCTAGGTTGTGTTTATCTCTGCTCTGAACTTGAGTATTTTTAACATGGGCGTCTATGACAATTGACTCACTTTTGTGTCCAGCTCCAAGTGGCCTTTAGATGAACTGCAGGTGGTACTTCTGCATTAGCTTTATCTGTCAGCCATGGGGGGGTTGCTGCTCGGGAATGACAAGCAGAAGTTATAATTGGGTGGGAACCAGCGGTATTTTCTGTCTTTTAGTAACATGTTGTGTATCCCAGAGAAAAGCAGAGAAGCACTTCTCCTCAGTCTTTTAAAACTTCAAACCTGCTCTTATCGGGAACCTGGTTTAAACATCATTCTTCCTTATCAGGAAACCACCAAACGTCAGACTCTGAGCCCTGCAGGTTTCCATCCTGGCAGCAGGTTAATTACACCTGACGTCCCAGGTGTAAACCAGTCCCTGATTAGACAGCCGGAGTAAAACCCTGAAGGGAAGCCGAACCGTTTTGGTCCGTGACCCATTAACACAAAGTTAACAGGCTTTTTGGTGTTAATCCCAGCGCTTTAAAGGTTTGGATTATGAGTTAACGCCCAGTCAAAGTAAAATTGGTGTTAGAAGGTGAGGAGAGGAGAGAGAGAGGAGGCTCACTCAAAAATCAAGAACAAACATGATCATCATGCTGATGATAACAGTTAATAGCAGCACACTGCAGAGCACACACAGGAACGCTGTGCAGAATTATATTCATCCACGTGAATGCACACATGCACAAATGCCATCATATACAGGCACTGATGCACCAATGCCTTAGGGACATCAGTGAACTTCCCAAACGTCAACAGAGGTCACAGAGGGAGGGATAGAGAGAGATCATTTCCATGTGGTCTCTGATCCCTCCTCTTAAATATTTAATGGAGGAGGCAAGAGAGTCCAGTCGAGGCTTTGAGGCTCTTTCCTGCCGATTTTTCTTTCATCTCCCACCACCCACCATGTCTTCTGTCCTCCACAGTTTCCATCTTCTTCATCCTCTTTCTCTCTTTTCTTTTTCAACCCGCTGCCTTCCTCTTCCTGCTCGCTGACCTCACACCTCATCAAGACGCTGCTCATTCACTTTACACCAAGCACGCACGCACACACACGTGTAGCTACACGTCTGATTATTGTTACTTGCTTTACTGTAGACCTTGAAGATGGGCTCTGGAGAGCTTCTCTATTCAAAGATGCATTAGGCTGTGGAAGGCAGTTGAAAGGATAACATTAAAGGATGAGGATGGAGAAAAGATGAAATTATGCACTGAACACAGCAAGCATGCTTGCCATATCCATAGCAGCCTTAATCAAAATGCAAATCAACCAATGAATGTTTGGCTGCTGCAAAAAGGGCAAATCCTCTTAGTTTTAGTCTAAAAATACGTCTGATAGAAAACCTGACCATAAATTAAGCCTAAAATAAAATTTACAGTTAAAAAAAATTGAGGACAAAAGGATTTCAAATATAGCAGTCAAATTTGATCGTTTCCAGCTTTTAAAACAGGAAGACAAGGCAAAAACTGCAAATCACAGGCCCAGCTTTGTTCTTTTGTTCTTTTGGTGACTTTAAAGCTCGTCCATAAAATTGGACAAGCTTCAAAAGCACTGCATTTCCAACAACACATCTCTTTGTTGGAACTTGTGCTGCCATAGAGGGCATTATAAAGTTTCCCCCATGCCTCATAATGACTAGAAAACTGACCCCGATGTGTCCAAATCTGTGTCTATCAGCACACATGTCGAATAATATCACACACTCCCAATAAAGAGGAGTGAGCTGGTGAATCAGAGCGGAGATCCAGCAGAAATTTCTCACGACAAGCTAATCAATCATCGCGCTGCACACTGGGAGGGTAAAACTGCTTTGTCATTCGGCTATTTAGTTTCCTAACAATGCTTCCAGGCCTTTACGCTGCATGTGTGGACCATTTAAGCAATTTCCCAGCACTACATTATTATTCTGGGAATCCACCGAAGTAGTTTTGCATAATTCACACTTCAGTTTATGTCTCTCTCTGCAACAGATCTTCTTAGCCCCTAAAAACCCTTTTTTTTTTTCCTGATCGGGAAACTTCTGGAAGCATGCCGAGGGGCAGCTCCACAGACTTCATCACCAGATCTTGTGGGCAGTTATAAAAAAAAATGTGACAAACTGACATCAGTGAAAAGAAAAGAAGCCAACTTGAGCTTAAAACTTGAGCTTGTGGCTCACAGAGATTGTTGTTACATTATGTGAAAGTTTGATGTATTAAATATGGAGAAAATGTATTACAATATTTAAACATTTTCAAATGCATAAGTGCAAAAACAAAGTGTAATGGATAAAAAAGAACTTGAGTGAGTACTTTCAGCACAGCCAGCTAACTAGCTTTAGCTCAGTGTTAGGCCTCAATTATACTTCATTACAGACTTGGACAGCTGGAAGTCCCACAGCCGAGTAGTCATTCCTCTTATACTTCTTTGAAGTGCGCTGCCTGGGGTGCATGTGAGGTTGGTGCACTGTAATAAAAATTCTCAGTGGATGAGTCCACGCAGTCACAAGAACAGGTAGGCTTGTGGTTATCCGCACAAACCCCTGCCCTCACTTTAGGTCAATTGGACCAAAGCAGAGCATCCTTTTAGCTTCAGGGCTCGTGAAAGATTAAGATGGTGTGATCACTGAGGCCGAGTCACACAAGACTAGCGACCAGTCAGCAACGATCTGGCAGGTTGCTGGCTATTGCTAGAGTGAAATCATACGCAAAGAGGGTGCGGCACAGAAAAACTCCTTTTGATTGCTTTGGTCGCTAGCAGATTGCTGTGGTTGCCCTGTAGTTTGCATGGAAACACCAAGTTTTCTGCAAACGCTAGCCAACCAAGCAGTAGTGAAACTCAAAAGTGCAATACAAACCAGAAATGGAGAACATGAAAACTGCACCTTTTCAAATGTGTTGGTTGCTGCGGTAAGGCTGAACTTTTTCTCTACTTCCAGTCTGCATTACGCTTTTTCAAGTTCCGCCGCAGCTCAGAGAGTATGTGGCGAGTGTTTGCAGAGAAGTGGGCGCCTTCCGTTCAAACTATGGATGACCGCTAGCGGCCAAAGTTATCAAAAGGCGGGTTTTGTTTTTTGTTGCAGCATCTTTTTTGCAACCCTTTGTTACCTAGTGACTGCAGACTGCCACTGGTGGTGAGGTGTCGCCAACCAGTCTCTCAGCCTGTGTGACTGAGGTCTTAGCTTAATTAACTACCATTTGCTTCCACTTATCCAATTCAGGGCCTTCTGTGTGATGCTGGAGTTTTCCTGGTAAGCAGGTTTTTGAGCTGAAACACTGTTCTGTGATATTTATCCACAAGGATAAATTTGAAACCACGTATGCTGCAGTGAGAGTCTATAAGAGACTGAATCATTGTGGTTAGTGCATGGTAATATCAGTGATTCCATATTAGCTCTAATGTTTTGCTTTTGAAGTGGAGGAAACATTTTGAATAAAAAAGTTAAATCATTATGATGATTATTGCAGCCCTGAGAGCACTTATTAAATGCAGGGAAGACTGACTGGCCAGATCTAAGGGGGGGCAGGGCTGAGTTAAGACTATTTAAACCCTAAATATATAAATGGGAAACAGATCTGGGTCTTCTTCCCATCCTTAGATGTACACACACACACACACACACACACACACACACACACACACACACACACACACACACACACACACACACACA
>JAVDPK010003083.1:197388-246217 GCA_034780415.1 Cichlasoma orientale | reverse complement strand
TGTGCTGGATAACGCCCCCCCCCCCCCCCCCACACACACCCACACACATACTCACACACTGTCCTGTGTTCACACTGTGCTGAACGATCTTGACCTCCCTACACATCCATTTGTGTCAGCTTCTCGGCTCCTCTCTGTCATGCTTGCTTTCTCTTGAAAAGCCCATCAGCAGAACACGAGGTTCGTGATTTTATCCCTTTTGTGGCTTATTTCAACAAGCAGACACTCTCTGTTCTCTCATATGTGTTACAGATATGCTGTTTACTTAGCAGCTATTTTTATGGGGCACTGCAGAGCTCGGGCACTGATAGCGATCATACTGCATACATACTGTGCCAGAGTTCAAACTGAACGGGGTCCCACCTCTTCAAGCAGACTAGGGCTTCTTAACTGTGAGCAGGCAGGCATTGGAGCTGCTCTTGTCGAATTGATCCATTCGCCTCAAGTCAATTTGAAAAATGATGACAAGAGGAAATAATGGTATTGAATTGTGATGTGCTTTGACATCACTTCTGTGGAGGTACACATCAGGCCACAGTGTAGTATAAACTAATGGCATAAACTAATACTGAGTTGTGCACTACAGTCATGTGACAGTTTTCACAGGACTCTATGCAATCCTGTTAAAAACAAATTACGCTCTTACTGCTTCCACAGGAATTAATGCACTTGATTAACTGATCATCAGCAAGTGTGAGCACCTCTATAAAAGCAGATGTTTTGGCAGTTTGCCGGTCTGGAGCGTTCAAGTGTGACACAGTCTTCCGAGGAGTGGACGTCCCAGCAAATTTACCCCAATGTCAGAGAGACTGCAAAAAGCCAAACAGCTCCATCTCAGACTCTACAGGCCTCAGTCTGAAAAAACTGACCAAGTATGGCTTGTTTGGAAGGGGAAGCCTCTTCTCTCTGAAAAGAATATATCAGCACAGCTTAGGTTTGCAAAGTTGCATCTGAATAAACCACAAGACTTCAGGAACAATGTCCTTTGGACAGATGTGAACAAAGTGGAGATGTCTGGTCATAATGCACAGAACCAAATACAGCCTGGAACTGGGCACCTTGCAGTCATTGAGTCGACCATCAGCTCCTCTGTATGCCAAAGTATTCTAGAGTTAAACGTGAGGACATCTGTCCAACAGCTGAAGCTTGGCTGAAACTGTGTTATGCAACAGGACAATGATCCCAAGGACAGCAGCAAATCTACAACAGAATGGCTGAAAAAGAAAAGAAAAGTGCGGCAATGATCCAGTCAACGTCCCGACCTCAATGTGGCTGAAATGCTGTGGCGGGACCTTAAGCGAGCTGTGCATAAATGAATGCTTGCAAACCTCAATGAACTGAAGCAACGTTGTAAAGAAGAATGGACCAAATCTCCTCCACAAAGATGTGAGAGATTGATAAAGTCATACAGAAAGGTGGTTCCACATGCTGCTGAATCATGAGGTGTAGTTAGTTTTTTTCACTGGACTGCAGATAAACTGGCTACAAGCAATTCCTGATTTACATGCTACTTCTGCTAGCATGCTAATTTTGCTGAGATGATGCCCAGAATAATGAAAAAGTTTACTAAAAGTGCAGCTTTGCCAAATTATCTTTATTAACTATATTTTGCCTTTATTTGAAAGGCACTCTAATTCCCAATAATTTCAGTCCAGTTTGGCCATTTAAGAGATCGCAACCAACATTTCAAATGGAATACTTATTGAATATTTAAACAGTCCAACATGACTATGCATATTACTGAATTGGTGGTCTGATGCCCGCCCAGGAAACTTCTTCAGAGGCAGTTTTTTGAGTTTGAGGTCAGATACTTTAAACTCACAGCAAGTGTTTGTTTGAAGCTGCAAATTCAAACATGTTTTCCATCTTCTGCTTGTCTGAAGATTGGTGCTAATTAGAGACCAAACAGCTATTGCAAATGAAGATTGTCAGGATTCTTAACAAGTGAAAAGAAACATGAGCTTTCAGCTCACCTCTCCAGCTCTACAGAGGGGAGAAGGACTGCTGGAAAACATGCAGTTTGATGTGTTTGATGTACGAACAAGGCTTCACGCTGTCTTCCCTTTATGTTTCTCTCTCTCTCAACCTCAGAAGAAAGACCATTTAGTCGGCATGTGACAGCTTCCTATTACAGTCCCCTGCAGTGTCACTGCTGGAAACATCCGAGCGCTCGTCCGCAGCCGTCTTCCCGCCCAATGCGAGGTTAAAGTAAAAGGCCCGCTTGCATCATTTCTTTCTCATCTTTTCTCTCTCTTGTCAAAGTCTTGGCTGCAGGTTCAAATTTCATCATCGGAGGCTGGAGTGAGAAATGATGTAAGCTGGTAGCTTCTTGAAAAGTTACAGTTTCGGTTGTCTTGGAATCCTTAAGCAAACTTTCAGCGTAAGAGCAGAACATGTAAAAGAGCTCAGATTTCCCACTGTAGCTTCGGCTCGGTGGATAATCACCGTTCTGTCTAGACAACAGGAGTGTCATATGACTGTAAAAGTAAAAAAAAATCAATGCAGATTGATGGACGCTGGAGATGAACGCTGACAAGCCTGCTGTATTATGTCTCACTTCCATTGAAAATAGTGAATTCCTTCTAATATTTTCTAAATGCAGTGCAGACAGCGGGAGAAATGAAGGTTGTGGTATCATTTTACAAACTGATCCGTGTTGTGTGCTTCTGGCCTTTATTTCTGTTTCTTTTTTAGTCAGTAATGTTATTCTGAAAAGGAGGCATTCATATAAAATCAGCACTAAACCCACTAGATACAAATTATTCAAGACAGCTAGCAACACTGAGTTACACTAATTAGTTCTTCTGTATATTCCTCTTCATTTCCAAGTATTGCAGAAGATCTGTAGCACTGCTCTGCTTTGAATATCAGTGCTTGTCTTGTGTGATCTATCCTGGTGAAAAGCCACACAATCTTCTTTATGGGTCGCCTTAGCAGATCATCTACCGCCATCTCACCATATCCCAGCATCCTCCTCTGTCACACCAACCCTCTGCATGTCCTCCTTCACAACATCCATGAAGCTCCTCTGTGGTCTTCCTTTTTTTCCTCCTGCCTGGCAGCTCCATCTTCAACATCCTTTGTCCAATATATCCACTATCTCTCCTCTGCACATGTCCAAACCATCTCCAGCTGAGCCGTCCGTCTGATATACTCATTTCTAATCTTGTCCATCCTCGTCACTTAGCATCTTCGGCTCTGCCTCCTCCAGCTCGGCCTCCTGTCTTTTTGTCAGTGCCTCCGTCTGCAAATCATACATCACAGCAGGTCTCAGACACAGTCGCAAAATAAAAAATAGTCACAGAATCAGTGAATGTGCAAATGATTTCCATTTCCAAATCTCGACTACAGGATATAAGAGGGGTCACACGTCACACTCGCGCTAGTCAGTCACAGCACAGCTATAAAAACGACGAAGCTTTGGTAGGTTTGGTCGAGTTTTTCAGAACCGCTTCAGCACCACGAGTTCTCAATGTTTATTTATTTTTGCAAATTTCACTCCGGCCCCGTGGAGAAGACCAGTAGACTTATTGTATTTCTAAGTTCTCCCAGGTGTCTCAGATCTGTAGAGCTCGAGGCTGTTCATTATGGCCTCACAGTTGTGGAGCTCTTACCGACTGAAGTTATATACTTTTTGTCCTGGTTAAAATAAAATAAAAAGAAAACTTGCTGCTAGTATCAAACTCAAAGGTAGGAAAACGAGGAGTCGAGCCATCGTGCATTGATCAGCTTCAGTGCTCCAGGAATTATCAGAGTTTTGGGGTTCTTTGTTATTGCAATTTTGTGTCATATAGTCACAAATTCATATGAAATTAAAAAGTAAATGAAATTGGGAGAGCTCATCTTGATGCAAAGATGTAAAGCAAAAATCAGTTCATGGACGCTGTGGTGCGAGTTTTCAGCCTTGAGGTACTCGGTCTCTCAGTCTCTGGCTGCTCTTGTTTGATCTTTTTAAGACGGTGATTTGATCACGCTGTCAAACATGTCCGTCCCAGACCTCCCGTAGGTGTTTAAACTGCATTAAGATGTGGTCACTGTGAAGGCCATAGCAGTGAGCCCCTTTGCCCTCTGTCACTCTGAAAGATTCAAATAAAGGGAATCAATCAAATGAACTTGATTTGCAATAACCCTCCCCTCTACCAGGGCAACTGGACCAAAATCAGATCAGCAAAGTGCCGCACACAGTACGACAGAGCCATCAGATTCCTTTAATGCAGGGGGTAAAGAATCTTTGTTTTTCCCTCAATTTGTCTGCCCATAATTTATTCACAGCGAAGGTGCAAAGTTTAAACATTCAAGACGAGCACCAACGTTTGGGATGTACAGTTAGATTCATATTTTGTCAAACAAGAACACAATTTTTGTAGTTTTGCTTCTCAATACAACCACAACAGATCTTAAACCAATCAAGACGTGAATGAAGTGCAGAATTTCAGCTTAATTTAAGGGGTTTAATGACATTTTTGCACGAACTGTTTAAAGTATAAGGATTGTTTTTAATACTTAAATGCCACCTTGCCACCTTCGCTTGCTGCTTGTTTGTGGGTCTGTGTGCCTTCAGTTCTGTCTTTAATAACTGAAAAGCTGCTGTGTTAGGTTGAGATCAGGGAACTGACTCGGCCACTGAAGAATTTCTTTGCTTTGAGAACCACTCAGGTTGTTTTTGCAGTTTGCTTTGGGTCCGTTTTCTGATCAGTTTTGCAGCGTTTGGCTGAATCTGAGCAGAGAGTACAGCCCTGTACACTTCACAATTCATCCTGTTAGCAGTCGCTTTATCAATAAATACTAGTGACCTGGTTCCACTGGCAGCCACACACGCTATAACACCGCCTCCATCATGTTTGACAAATGATGTGGTCTGCTTCAGATCATGAGCTGTTTCTCTCCTTCTCCATACTTTTCTCTTCCCATCATTCTGGTACAAGATCATTGTGGTTTCAACTGTCCAAAGAAGCTGTTTCCAGACCTGTGCCGGCTCTTTAACATGTTTTCTGGAAAAGTCTAATCTGAGCTTCCTGTTCTTGAGCGTAACCTGTGATTTGCACCTTGTAAGCCCTGCACTTCAATCACATGGAGACAAAACTACAAAAAATGTCTTTGTCCAACAAATTATCTGCTTGATTGTAATAAGTGAAGAGTTGTTTTTTGTATTGGATGCGGAAGAAACAATCTGTGAAACAGAGAGGCTTGTGAGGAGCTGCAGGAGAAACCACTAATTGGTCCATAGCGCCTCCAGCTCACAATGAGCAGCCAGATGGTGCCAGATATCACAGGACACCTTCACAGTTCTTGTGGAGCCCGTTTCTTTGTAGTTCAGAGCTGTTTTGGAGGGGCGAACATTTGAACCAGAACACCAGACTGATATTTTAGTGTCAATTTGTTAAAAAAAAACGTGGCTTTCTCATTTGGTATGGAAGAAGTTGTACATAAACTCAAATTCAAACTCAGCCCAACAACTCAGCCCAACACATCACTTCTGGCTGAATGAGAGCAAATCCCACAGCGCACGTAGAGGCTGTTAGGGCTGCAGATTAATAGTTACAGTGTTGGAGTGGCTCGCACGTGGAGACAGTGTTTCTGACTTTCTGTCTTTGCAGGAGTTTGTGGACGTCAGCCCTCCGCAGAGAAACTGGAAGGGCATTGCCATCTCTTTGCTGGTGATCGTGGTGGTCTGCTCGCTCATCACCATGTCTGTAGTCGTCCTCACACCTGGTATGTCAGCCTGTGGAGAGACACTTAAGAATTAAAATCTCTTCTGTTGTTTAGCGATAAATCTGTCGCAGTAACCTGGATTTCACTGATTCGTTGTTTTCCAGCTGAGCTCCCCGGCAGCAGCAAGTCCAGGCTGACTGTGGCAGATCTCTACAAACCCGAGTTCAGCACTCACAACCCAGAGGCCAGCTGGGTTAGCGGTGAGTACAGTGTGTTCACCTCACGTTTCATGAAAAATCTCAGGTAAACAAACCTGTGTGCTGCTGAATATCTCAAGTCTGAGGTTTGAAAGCCTCCAGGGAGTGGCAGCACTTAAGTCTTCTGTAACAGCAATAGAAGAAAAAGTAAAACTCACATTACAAAAACTGCATATAAAAGATGGACTCACTCACTGTGCTGTCGTTCATTTGGCGCTTTGGCCATCTGAAAACAGATTACTCCCTAACATGGCGCGTAAACAAGAGCACATTGTTCCCGTATGTACAGGAATGATACTCCATGATGACACACACTGAACGCTAACTTCATTTTCACGTGGACCTCCTTTTGTTTGTCTTTTGTCCTGTCTCCCTCCGCTCACCCCCAAACCGTCGCAGCAGATAGCTGCCCCTCCCTGAGCCTGGTTCTGCCGGCGGTTTCTTCCTGTTAAAAGGGAGTTTTTCCTTCCTTCTGTCTGTTTTCTCTGTATTATTGTAGGGTCTTAATAATTTTAGCATCTGTGGCTTTTATTTGACTTTGATGCAGAGGAGTAGCATGATAGGAAGTCACATTTTAACTGTGAACGAAGATCACGAGGTAAAGCCTCTGCAGAGGGAGGTGAAGATGATGTAGCTCAGGAAGCCAGGGAGGAGGCGAGGAGGATGTGTGAGGAACGCGACATGTGATGTAACACGGGAGAATAAAACAGTGCGACTGTGTGCCAACAGCCATTTTTAGAGGTAAACTTTTAAAGCTTATTTTCTTGAATATTTGAAGAGGAATAATTTTAGTGAAGCCATCATAAATTACCTTATATTTCAGCCTAATTAAAGAAAAAAAATAAAAGTTAGAAAAAGAGGTTTGTGCAAAAAAAATTATATAATAATATTAAATATTATTGTTTTCTTCCTTATTTATTTACTAATTATTAAGGAAGTTATTATTTATTTCCATTTTGGTGTGTATTGTTCTATTGCTTTATTTTTACTGTTTGTTTTTTTTGTTTTTTGGCCAAATAAAATAAAATAAAAAGTCAAGTGAATTGTATCCAAAAATGTAAAAATAGAAACAGTAGATTGAAGTGTAAATTTGATTATTTAAAACAACCATCCATCCAGTTCCGCTTATCCAGTTCAGGGTTGCAGGGGGCTGGAGCCAATCTGACATGTCACAAACCACTGCACTACCATGCTGGTTAATTTAAATTACATTTTTAAATTAAAGCAATTTTTAAATTAATGTTTTATTATATGAATAAATTATTATTTTAAAATATTAACTAAATCAATATCTACATTAAACTAAATTAAAATACATCCACTATAAACTTAAATTAAATTGGAGTTCATTTTAAATAGCATTTATATATTTGCATTGGGTGCACAGTCGTAATATATTTTCCCAAATTTTGTACAGTTGCTGCTGTAGCTTTTTCACTGGCTGCTCCCACCTGTTGACGTTTAGCTGCTAAGCGCTCCGCTGTACTGACCAGCGAGGCTCTAACTGTGTCTGCCAGCTGTTTTCTGTGGAGCAGGTAACACATTGGTGAGCTTTTAGAGCTATGAGTACAACTTCCAGCTGCAGTTGAAATATTGTGCTGCTATAGCTGGTTGCGGCTCAAAAAACTCAAAATAGAGCACCTTTGTTTAAATTAATAAAACATTCATTACTTTATTGCTGGTTAAAAGGACACACATACGTTTCATCATTTCCTGTCATATATGTACTGTTACACTGGTGGATGTTCATATAAACATGGCCACAGTCTATGTACAAATAATCTCTGTGAGCCAAAGCTCAGGCTTCACAGGCTCCAAACAGCCCGTTTTTTCTAGTCTTGGCTCAGTGTGATGTCACTGAGAGCAGATATGACTCATATGGTCATCTCAGGCACAGAAGCTCCACCCACCTACAGTTTGAATCAATTTTTTCTAAGGGGCAGCCAATCACGGGGAATGTTTGCTCAAAGGGAGGGTAGATGGCTATAATAGCTTGTTTCAGGCAGAGGGTGTAAGATAAATAAGGATCAGTTTGGCCTGTGATTCATGCGCAGCTACTCTAGTAGATTCTAAGCATAGATACATGGAGCTGAAAATGAGCTCAGCAGATCTACGTGAAGGTGAGAGAAGTGTAGTGGTTAGTTACTAATAATCTAACCCCTTTTTATCTAACCAGAACAATTACATTCTTCTAAACTTCAAAACATAAACACATTTCTGTTATAGCTCCATATTCAGAGCTGGCCGGCGTAAATTAGTGAACTGGTGAGTATTTAATAAAGTATTTTCCAGATAAATTCATCTAACCACAGGATGGACACTTTCCTCCTACCAGGGGAGAAAAGCCCAGTTGAGAGAGCCGTGGGTAAAAAGTTCAGAGCTCTGTGGGAAATGCATTAGCAGGAAATGAGAATCTCTCCACCTGAGGTTTCATTACAGACTCCAAACATTTGTCAGTGAGCAGAGGGGGTCTGTAATCATTCAGTTTTCATGATAATTAGTTTAGTTTTAATATCCCCTCTTTGACGAACTTGGGGTTCATTTATTCTCGCCGAACTGCCTCAAGCTTCTCTAACTTTCACCATTTACATACTCTGTGAATCACTCTTTAGAGCTTTTTTTTTTTTTTTTTTTTTGTGAATTCAGTCCCCGATTTTATTTAAAATTAGTCTGCCGCTGTATAAACACATACGCTATCTGAAGTGACTCCTGCTGACCTGCATATCCAAACACAGATGGCTTCTCTGTGTTAGAGCTCAACAGCCTGCAGTGACTCACCGTAAACATCCACCAACCCCGTGATAAACTATGGTTGAGGAATAATAATGACTATAATTGTAAAAAGCCAGAAAAAGTCATAGAAGGTGATCATTGTTCATGATGATAGGGCGAGTTATGCAAATGTTTGCTGTTGATAAGTTGTTAAAAATACAGGGATTTTTACACGTCTGTGAATCCGATTTCCCGCTCATACGAGAGGCGTTTAAATTGCCTTATGACCTGGTCTACACGACGAGGGCGTCACAGTGTCGCAGGGAATCGAATAATTAGTAAAAACACAAGTTGAAAAATAAGACAATGAAATTAAACAAAACACGCAACCTTAAATAGAAGAACTTGTCAGAAAAGAGTGGTTTTTGGAAAGAATAAGATCACGAATACAAGCGGCAGAAATGAGCTTCATCCGAAGGGTGGCTGACCTCTCCCTTAAAGAGAGGGGGAGGAGTGCGGCCATTCGGGAGGGGCTCAAAGTAGAGCCACTGCTCCTCCACATCGAAAGGAGCCAGTCGAGGTGGCTCGGGCATCTGATTAGGATGCCTCCTGGGCGCCTCTTGGGTGAGGTGTTCCTGGCATGTCGTACCAGGACGTGGCCCCGGGGCAGACCCAGGACACGCTGGAGAGATTATATCTCTTGGCTGGCCTGGGAACGCTTTGGGGTCCCTCCGGATGAGCTGGTGGAGGTGGCTGGGGAGAGGGACGTCTGGGCTTCTCTGCTTAGGCTGCTGCCCCTCACGATCTCTGACGCACTGGCCTGGCTCTGTTCTTCATACCATGTAATGTGAAGGCCTGTAACCAGTTTGGTAAAATGACTTGACCGAGATGCTTTATAGTGATGCTTCTGGTGAACATCAGCATGGCAGCAGGTAGTGACACAGACAAATATACAGACAATAGGGTTCAAATTCGGCTGATAGAGGCCTTCTTTTGTCTCAGCTGCAGCTCAGCTGGCCTGTTACTAATTGTGACATTTGTGTTAAAGTGTCCTTGAGTCAAACGCCGAACCCTCCGTTTGTGTGTATGTGGGAGAGAAAAAAAATCTGTCACTGAGGATAATAAAAGCCAATTCACAGCTCTCAAACATTGCATCACTCCCTCCACCTGAGTTCACTGACCTTTCTCCTCCTCAATCTTTCCCCGGGCCGCGTCGCCGCGACCTCCTCATTACATTTTTCACCCGTGTTGCATAAGACTCGGGCCTCCGGCGGTGTTCCAGCACAGCCTTGATCTGTGGTGTGGTGTCACACCATCCCTCTACATCCTCAAGCTCGCGTTTAAGTTTAAATGCGGAGAATCTCGAAGGCTTGCGTTGTTTAACTGGCTCCGTGACAGCGCGACAGATTGTGTTTGCGTCCCAGCTCGGAGAATGAAAGAATACCAGAGAAGCAGAATGTAAATAGCAGCTATACATGGCAGAGCTGAAGGGAAAAAAATGTGACAGCTAAATTATTGCTTTTATGGTACATTCAGAAGCGTCGATGGATAAATACACCCATAACACCTTTCTGGAGACTTGCTGGGTGTGACAGAAGGTGAGGGGAGAAAAGACAGACACAAGGACAAAGATGGAGAGCGACGGTGGGAGATGGGCCTCCTGCTCTGGATGTGAAACACAGATCCACCGCCTGCTGTGTCCTTCCCTTCCACAGGGAGATAATACTAATGGCTAGTCTTGTGGCCTGTGGCTTCTCATAATGGGCTCTGGATGTTAAGGCTTCTAACACACACACACACACACACACACACACACTTGCACACACACTGATGTATGTGTAGATGAACTCATGAGGACTTTGCTTAACTTCCTAAAGACAGGGAAGCTGGTGTCAGGCTAACTGTGGTTGGTTGTTTTGGTTTTGTTTTGTTTTATTGGTGGTGGTGGTGTGGTGGTGTGGTGGTGGGGGGGGGGGGTTGTTGTCATTTTATTAATTTAATGATCCACCAAGTTGAGAACTCATTTGCTACATAATTTACTTGTACAATATAATTCATAGAGTGCGTAATGGGACCTGACAGTGCAAAAAATGTCAGTGACTGCTAATGACACATCTTTAGTGGCTGCTGATTGGTGCTGAAAAGAGATCATCAATCATGTTTAAGGTCTTTTATAGCATTTGGTATCAACACCTGATAATGTAGAGGCTGCAAACAGAAGTATCCTTCAACTGATCTGTGTTTTTAGGTTTTACTTCATTAGCGAGCTCTTCCGTGATTACAATCACTGAAAATGGGATTTGGAGAGTGGACCACCATCACCACACCTTGCAAATACACCAACAATCATCAGCTGTTGGATTTAAAATGTTAACAACCTCTAGTGCACACAACTTTGATCTAAAATTGGGTGTCATGAGAAGTTTGAATTTATTTTAGATTTTCTATAATCCACACAGGGTCAAAAATATACAGGCTCAAATATACGTATGCATACACCCCCCCCCCCCCAGTAATATTTAAACCAAGTAAAACCCAGTAAAACCAAGTATAACAGAGGTCTGTGTGTATCTGTGAGACACACAGACTTTCAGTATCTAATGTTTTTTCTAAAGTGACATGGGATGTGATCTAAGACTGAAAAGAGTTTCAGCCTCTGAATGGAACGCTCCACATGTTCCACGAGATCAGCCTATTGTTATTGTTCACATGGCTATTACACAATAGGGAGCCATACCAATTAGAGCCTTTGGTGTGGTCTGTCTTTTGTACTGGCTGCGCACTCTGTGTGTCTAGCCTCTATGTGTTAGAGATAATCAAGCACAATCTTACAGTTAGGAAGCGATCTGGCAGCGATGCCTGATTCTTGGCTCTCGAGGGGATGCTGCTTTCCAGCGTGCCAACATACAAAATACACAGAATAAAGGTTTAAGACAGTTAGATTGTTTTCTTCGCACTGAATGGGACAGCATATAATTTCATTGTGCTTTTGGCATCATGCCAATAAAAGATTCTGATTCTGAAAATGTCATAGGTCTACATGACTACAATTAAGTTTGAGCTTCATTAGGTTTAGAAATAACTGGTCAGCTAGGGGCATCATTTGGACCGTCCAATCAAAAATGATATTGAGCTCAAATTTGGAAAGAAGGGCTTCTAAAAACAGCAGCAGCATCAGGCGATCTAGTATAGTACCAGACCATTTCAGGACTGTCAGAGATTTGACTGAATGAGAAAGTCTTCTCCTGCTTCTCTGCTTGTTTTTTTTAGTTTTTCATTCTCTTATCTTAGTATGTCATTCTCAATCTTTAGCACCCGAATGGTGGACGTACCTGCAGCAGTCGTCTCTGCAGCTGCATTGTCAGCAACATGGAGTTCATCTGATCTTTCACTCAGATTTTCACCACGAGCTGGGACCAGTGCTTTTTTTCTGTTTATGGACAGGGTTCATCAACCACATCCACGTTTCCTTTAGGGAAGTGCCAGCTGCACACCCCGGAGCTGCAGGAGTTTTTTCACGCTTGAAGTGTTTTAAAAAAAGGGACAGAGAAAATTCCCATCATTAGTTCTTCATTAGTCATGTTTACTACAATAACAGTCACCATGATTATTATAATCTTGCACATCCCTGTGTTCTGGTTTTTAAGCTTGCCATTAAGATAAGTGCTGACAAAGTTGGCTCAGATAACCAGCTAAGGTGCAGATATGGCGAGTTGATCCTTAGCTAGCTATCTCAGCTGGGAGGCACAAAAAATGACACACAAAAGGTGGCGATGTCTTTGCAGCAAGAAAACACATTTATGTGAGGCTTAATTGTTAAAAGCCACAGCTTCCTTGTCAGAGGGAAAGTGGTAAAATACCAGGTGTGTGTGTGTGTGTGTGTGTGTGTGTGTGTGTGTGTGTGTGTGTTTTAAATTTTATTTAGACTGGATAAAACAATGAGGAACTCATCACTGTGGCATATTGAACGCAGGAGAGCAACAGCCGGCTTGGACCCGAAACTGAAATTGGCATCACTGAACAAGCAAATTGAAACCAGCGATGATGAGTGATGATTACAAGCGCTGAGAAACACTGATGAACAATGCATACTCATACAGTAGAGACTTGTCAAGCTCCTAAAGCACACACAGCTTTATTATCCTGAATTCACAAAATCAACTTCATTTTGTATTCAGTAAGACTTGAAATTAACAACTGAGCCCATAAAGACATCAGGAAAATGATCAAGTCTTCTTTTTGCAAACCTGCCAGCCATTAGAATGAATGCAGATTTAAGGCACTCTGCATTAGCTTCACTTAACAGATTTGGAAGCTACGTCCATCTCTTAGTGTACGATTAGTGGAGACTGAGATCTTCTGCACTACTTACTGGGCATGTAGCTGCACACATCTGTTTCCAGCTCCTCGTATCCATCCATCTGGGTCTGAGCCAAAGCAGAGATACTCTCCTTCTCTCCAGCTATCTCCTCCAGCTCTTTCAGGTGGACACTGAGGTGTTCCCAAGCCAGCTGAAAAATGTAGCCCCTCCAGGCATGTCCTACCAGGAGGAGTCCCGTGGTAGGACATGCCTGAAACACCTCACCTAGGAGGCGCCCATCTTTTTTTTGATGTGGAGAAGTAGCGGCTGTACTCACCCTGACTCTAAGGGAGAACCCAGACACCCTTCAGAGGATGCTCATTTCTGCCACTCGTATCCGGCATCTCATTCTTTTAGTCACCACCCAGAGCTCGTAGATGCGGTTAGTAGTATAGATCAGCCCAGAAAGGGCACGTCACCCTTTTTCAGCTTATTATATAATTTCTATAGTTTGCATTATTGACTCACTCTTTTGGCTGCTGTATGCTGTAAAATTTTCTCAACTTCTGGAGCAGATTAAGTATTTCTTCTTCTTTAGATTTAGACTTACATCAACATATGGTATATGTAACATTAGGGTTTAGGTGTGGTAGTCTAAAGGGGTTTGGGAACAATACGATATTTTCAGCGGTTTGAGCTTAAAAACATTGTTTGCGTCCACCCTTCCTCAGCGTTCGCTCTGGGGGTGCGTGCTCTAAGCAATCAGGAAGGAGATTTGAATGTGTTTGTTTTGCTCTGGTTTCCTGATGAGGCTGAGATTACATATTCTTTTAATGATATTCAGAACTTGTTTGGCAATGACCGAACTCAAGTAGCTGCAATCTCACGGCTTAATTTTTTTTCTGTTATTATTATTGTTATTGTTGAAGTGTTTGCTTTGTTTCACTCAATTTATCAACTGTGTCTTGAACTACTTTTATTAGTGTCCCTCATGCTGTTAAATGAAGGGCGAGCAGCTATTGAAGCCCGACAGAGCTGTAAGAAGAGGAAATAAGTCAGAGGTTGCCAAGGAAGCAATTTCCATCATGTTTGAATTACACCCACAACATCTCCAGGAGGCCCAGCAGTAAATTCGAGCCCAGACCTCGCTCGTCTGCACCGTCTCCGGGCTCTCATCGCACCTGATCGACGTTAGATTTACACCACGCGGCATGTCAGGCAGCAATTTCCCAACTTCATCATCAATCTCAACGAAAAAGCTAATGGGACAGGCGACTCTGTAGGGCTGAAATGTTCATTATGGCAAAAACTCAACTCAAAAATGCAGCCTCTGCCAGAGCTAGCTGTTAGCTTTACAAATGTGTTCATCATTGAGACTGTGTTGGAGACGTTTCTCCAACAATGTAACCATACCATCTCCCCCTATACAGGCTCCCCCTCACTAAGCCTGCTTTGTTGGTTTGTTTAATTGTGTGTTACGTTATTGTGCGTTAGTGATTTATTCAGTTGGTTCCTAATACTATGGTTGGTTTAAAAGTCAAGGTTGTGTTTATGTGCTTTTGAGCTGAGGATGAAGAAAACATCCAGCTGCTTATGTAACCGAGCGATTTTGTGTGTGTGTGTGTGTGTAGGTGTGTGTGTTTAATCAGTTATGGGTGAGTGCTTCAGCGCTCGGCTTGTCATACATGATTGCTAATGAGAGTTGTACGAACAATAGGCTACATCTTCAGTAAAGACTCGCATGAATAAAAGTTGATTATGTAACATAAATAATGTGAAAACAAAACAATACAGCTGCTGACTTCTGCTGTAAACGTTCAGGTCTGTAAATGTCCTGTGACTGATACACAGGGGCTTCCAGTAGCTAAGGTGCTTTCAAGACATCTGCAAAATGGGGATGCGGACACCTCGACATTATATTTTTATTCTGCATCGCATTGAAAATAAGCAGCTACTCCCAGGGTTGAAAAATAAGGCAAAAACCACAGTTCCTCTAGTTTCCACTTGAGGCTGGCTTCCAAAGTGCGTCAGTCCCCACAGACTCACATGTTAAAATGGAAAAAAAAAAAATGATTACAGCCTGGTACAACAAACAGATTCTGGTCTCTGTGGATAGTTTCCTTCTTTAATTCAGTTCAATTCAGTTTCATTTATACAGCAGTCACTGCGAGGTGCTTCATATTGTAAGTTAAAGACCCTACACTAATAGAAAGAAAACCCCAACAATCAGATGACCCCCTATGAGCAAGCACTTGGCGACAGTGGGAAGGAAAAACGTCTCCTGTGGGAGCTGGTTCCACAGAAGAGGGGCCTGGATGCTGAAGGCTCCGCCTCCCTTTTTACTCTTATTTATTCCAGGAACCACAAGTAATCCATTTTTGGCCATTTGACCTCATCCTGCAAGAACAACAAAGCAAAGAGGTCATGTGTGTTGAGGAAGTTGTTAATTTTTCAGCAGAAGTTTCTACTTCTAAATAAGATTTGACAAAATAATTGTTTAAGAAAAAAAATTTAGGGATTTTATTAGGTTTACAAATATTAAGCTTTGTTGTGATTTCACTGTTACAGGACCCAAGAAGCAGACTCAGACAACAAGATACAAGCTTTAAGTGTTCATTCACGAAGTGCAGCAGTTTAGAGAGAGAAATGAGCGGGCAGGAACAAGTGGCTACGCTGACTGTCAGGGAGGGTCTGCAGAAAGGCAGAAACAGAGTTAATACTGGCAGGTGGTGAGGAATCGGGGAATAGAGTTCATGGAAATTGAGTTCATTTGTCTTACTTGTGGCCTGGTGGGTTGAGGTGGCAAGGGAGTGTGTCGGAGGGCGGGATGGGTTCCAGAGCTGAGTCAGCGGACACGATGGAGAGTGGGCAGGCAGGCACGTTTCCTGAAAATTTGGGACACCACGGAGATGTGCGAGGATGTGGTGGTTTGAAGGGCTGCCGCCGGCCGAGAGTTCAAGAGGGGAGACAGGAGTTATCAAACTGCAAGCTCAGGATACCAAGGACAAAACACAGAGCCAGTTCACCACCATAGAGAAAGTAACGCTCTGGCAGGTGCGAGAGTGTGAGCCTGGGAACGTGGCTCCGCCCAAAGGCTGGGGCTGGAATGAAGCTGCCCACAGCCGTCCCGGATCCTGACAAGATTATTTCATTACAGATTGTAGAGGTAAAATATATTTTAGAATTCACTAATAAACAAAGAGTACAACAAATAATACAATACAATATAATTATAGTAGAAGATGAGTATTATGGAAAAGTTGGAAGTGAATTTTGGATAACGGGTGGTATTAGTTGGCTCATTGCTGATATTTTAAAACTGACCTCACAGCTTGCTGTGACAAACTACGAAACACATTTTAATACCTGAATTATTGTAAAAGTACAACAGTGAAAGATTATCACACCGTCCACATCTGCCTGCTCTTCACTGGACCTGCAGCCTCTCATTCAGGACGGGTTTTACCTCCTCAGGTCTGAAACCTGTCCGATTCTGCTGCTCCGCTCTGGATTTCACTCTTTATTTGCTCAGATTAATTCTTCACACTCTGGACTCTCCTCAGTTCAGCTACAGTTCCCCCGCTGCTCTGCACAGCCGGCAACCCGCCCGGTTCTCCTCTTGTCCGTCATCTACTCTGACCCCGCTCTGCTCTGGCTCGGCATCTCATGTGTTCAGCCTTGCAGTAATTATTCATCTTTTATCTAACTACAGTCCCCTATATATGTGTCTGTCAGTCACACCTAACTAGCTCTGGCTCATGTTACAGCAGCTTTCATATCAAAATGTGTGTAAACAGTCGTGTTTCTTTGGACTGTGAGAGGAAGCCAGAGTACTCGGAGTGAACTCAGATTCGAACCCAGGGCCTTTTTTACTGTGAGACAACGGTGCTAACCATTGGAATATTTCAACTTTTTTTTTCTAATTACAAACCTTAAAATATCTTAACCACTTATTATTGTGTTAAACTCTGGCATGCAGGTGATGCATATAATTCAAGACATTTCAAACTATTTAAATAGCAAGTTGCTGAAAGTGTGTTTTTGCTCCTGAGAAGGCGATAAAAAGTATTTTCCTAGAGCATCTTTGCAGTAAACAACCTACTATGAGAGGTAACCAAGAGAGTTGCCAATTTTAACACTAAAACAAAGACGTGAACAGCTGGGGCTCAGGAGATGGAGCAGATCGTCTGCGAATCAGAAGGTCAGTGGTTCAATAATACTCATCTCCTCCAGTCTGCATGTGGAAGTGCCCTCAGGCAAGCTACCGAGCCCCAAATTACCCTCAGTGCATCCGTCAGTGCAGTATAAATGTGTGGTAATGGGAGAATGTGACTTTGAGTGCTTACTTGGAGTAAAACAGCACTATTTAAGTAGCAGTCCATTAACCAAATACTTGCTAAATGTGGTAAGAATTATGCAAATTCATTGTAAGACAAGAAACTCAACATATATTCTCAGTTAAATATCACCAATTGTGGCCTTGTGAGATGAAGAGCACCACATTCCTGCAGGAGTGCTGGAAATCGGCTTCATGCCCATTTCAGACTTTCTGATTCAATTTGTTCAAGCTCTTGTTCTGCTTTATTTAAAGGTGAGTCCAGCATTGTTGCACATGAGATGAATTTTCCAGCTTTGGGGCATCGCATCTCAAAGAATAAAGAGATGAGTTTAGCTGCCTGTGGTTGGATTGAACCAGCAATATTACATATTTATACTAAAAAAATGCTGCTGTCTATTCATGTTTTTGTTTTTATTTGATCCATCCTCCGTGTGAACCTCACCATCAGTCTCAACATCTTTTTTTAACAATGCAAATGCGCATTAGCTTTTTTACACTGCATTAGTGCACATTCAGCCGGAAAGCTGCCTCTGCTCTTACAGCAGTGAGTGAGTGATTGGCTCTCCTGCAATCAGCCCCAAATTCTCTCTAAATGAGTTTCAGGAGGAGGGAAGGCGCGGGAGGCACAGCTGCTTCCGGTTCAGGATGGTTAACATGTCAAACAGAGTGATTTTTTTTTTCCAAGAAATTAAAATCAAAAGTTATCATTTATGTTATGACTGAAGCAGACTGAAGAAAAAGAGATTAAGAGTTTTTACTCTTTACTAATTCAAGCGGTCCTCAGTTCACCTCTCCCTGTGACTTCTCAAAACTTTTTAAATTAAGGAACGGGTGAATGTGTCCAAACTTTTGACTGGTACTGTATATTTGCTACAGTCACACTATAGGGAAAACAATGGTTGGAGACGACTGCACAACCAAAATTAGTGACCTTGTGATATAAATTTGCCATCTTGCTGCCTTTGAAATGGAGGTTTTGAAGATGGGGACCAGGTCTGTGACCAATCTGAGTCAGCTGCCATCTTCAGAGAGACTTTAGGGCCTCAAGACAGTCAGTCTGCCATCAATTTAGGTCAAGTTGGCAATTGCATGCAATCTGTTTGCCGTGATTAACAGTGATAAACTGGGGAAAATTGCAAAATCTGATGCGGTTTGTTGCCAATCTGCTGCTGTCTGCATACACAGAAATTCACATTAGATTCAGAGTCCAGCCTGAATCTCAGACTTGAAACAGAAGTTCTTCCACTAATAGTGATGTAGTTGCTGCAGGATGATGATTTACCTGCAAAAATTACATAGGCGCTCAGCAACCTTATAACCAGAATGTAACCAGTCAGTAACCAGTTGAGTTGAGTCCTCTACTGCAAAGAGATGTGTTGCAGAGTTGCATTTAGACTGATTGCAACTTGTTGGCAACCTGTCTGCTTTCAATCATTTGCAAACCTTTGGGATTGTGGTCAGTCCGATCGTCTGGAGACAGGTTGCTTCCTACAGTGTGAAGATTGAGGGTCTTTCCTAGTCCCAAAGAGGTTGCCATCCTAGGCTGACTGAGTAATATGGCTGTCTGAGGTACAGAGCACACGATCACAAAAGTCCACTTAAAAGAAACAATCATCAGCCAGCAAACTAGACTTTCTGAAGGAGACTTTTTCTTTGCCTTTAATTCATTTTAAATGAAGTGCTTGTTGTTTCCTGACTGAATAAATGTGGAAAATGTTAATTTTACTCCCCTGTACACTAATGACCCATGAAAGTCTGTGAGACTTCAGCAACCAGAAGTTCGGTCATCATTTTCAAAACTCATAAAAATGTCTGAACTAACTATTCAGCCTGAGATCAGGCAGCAGAGGTGAACAAACTTATTATTTTTCGCAGAGCAACGTCATCGTCTCGTGCCTTCCTGGTGCAGTCAGCTGGGATTGCTGCCTATAACAACTGCCCTTTTCTGCTCCGTGTCAGCCATTTCTTTCTCTGGCTGATCGGCCAGCAGCTTCTTATCAGTCTGGAACTGGGAGTCCCACAGGATCTGAGCCCTGGAGTGGTGTGTCCCATTGGGACATGTGAGCTTTTACCCAGCGTAGATTGTACTGTCATGAAGATGTGGACTGCCTCAGGGGCGTCTTTGCACATGTGCACCTTCAGTCCTGCCTCTGTGGATTTAACTGCGATTAGGGCCTGTTTTTGCTGCTATGATCAGAGCCTCTGTCCTTTTCTAGCCTCTGGTAGGACTTCTTGAAGTCAGCCTCTTCCTCCATCTGCTGATGGTTCATGAAGAGGTTAGCTCTTCATGATATTCTCTCTTCATCATCAGTCTGCAATGTTCTTGCTGTCTTTTGGTTCCACACTTATATATTGTGAGGAGCTTTGTAGTCATAATTTTTTCCTTTTATGGTTGTTAAACCAGTTTTTTTTTTTTTTTTTATCGGGATAATAGACAATCATTTGAAATGAACTCTGTTTTTGTTACAATATCTTTTGATCTGCATCCAATTCTAATTCTGACTTTATTGTTTTTATTAAGTGAAACACATTTTCCTGGCTCGTTGTTCATCTCAGTGGCTTTTATGGAAGCTGCTGCTGGTTTTTGTGTCTTATGTGTGTTTTTTCCCTCTGTCATCAGATTCTGAGGTGGTCTACAGGAACCGAGACGGCGACGTCATCAAGTTTGACTTTGCCCTGAATGAGACAGAAGTTCTCCTCAGCAACAGCATATTTGTAAGTATTTTTACACTTTTATTTAAACAGAGTTTTTTTGTCTCGCTGTATAGTTACTGTTTTGTATATTCTTTATATTTTTAGGTTTTGGTGCTATTTGATTGAGGTTCTTGCTCATCTTCCTTGTTAAGTAGTTGCCAGGGAACGTGATGGCATCATAATATCTCATATATATCATAATATTCAAGTTTGTGGATATAAATGAGATGTTATTGACTTGAAATGAAAATAAAGCAGTGCTTTATAGTTATTCTAGGTGCATAAATGCTGAAAAGGGTAGGTGAAAAAACTAGTAAGTGTGCAAAGGCAGGTGGTTGCTAGGCAACAAGATGGCATCAAAACCTGATCTAGATAAGAACCTAATATTCAGGTTTTGGGGATATAACTTAGATGCTAACATTGTGAACTTAAATGATATAAGGATTTTATAAGGCGCTATAAGTGCATAAAAGACTCATTTTAGCCCATTGGGAGGCGGTTGCTATGCAACATGATAATATAATATGTCAGTAATATAATAATAACATTGTGTGTTATAAAGGTACTAATATGAAGTAATGTGATTATCTAAAACATGATTTAAAATATTGTTTTAGATGAGCAGAAGACCGAGGATGGATGGATGGATGGAAAAATGAAGTATAGAAAAATATGAAAACACTTATGTCCAACACTGGTGCGCAATATTTACAGGCATTTTTGACTAATGGTGGGAAATGTGATCAAATTAACGTATTGAAAACTATGGAGCCCTGGTTTTCATTTTTTTTTTAGCATGCACAAATTAGGGAACTTAAAAAACATCTTTCAGGACTTGAAGAAAACAAGAGTTACAGATCTGGCGCAGCAAATTAGGGACTGGACTTTGTAATCTTACTTCTGTCCAGTCCTCAGCACTTTCTCTCCTCTCGTCTGGCTGCGAGATCCCCCAGAGGCTGCAGGAAACAAGCCTCAGCCCTGCTTTACCTGCAGAATCAGAATACAGTAGCTTTCTGGTGAGGAGGCCGGGTTCCTGGCTGTCTGCACTGCGGATGAGCTCCGGCTTTAAGATCGATCCTCTCCTCAGCTTACCTGCCAGAGAGGGTTTGACATCTGACATATAATTTTTAGATCATTCTCCAAAACCTGATGTGAGCGCACAAATGAGCATTCATCATGTCGCCACACATCAATTACTTGCAGGAATATAAAATTATGCCACTGCAGGCCTAAATTGGCTGCTTTCTAATTGCATCATTACAAATCCTGTTGCTGCTCCATCATCACAGTCATAAACCAATCAGAAACTATTTATTCCTCGCTGCCACAGTGAAGCATGTTTCTCCACCAGCATGTTTAAATGAGTAGCCTCTGTGTTAAGAAGGCATAGTTTTGACCCTTCTTGATAATTGCATAGACCACCGGCTTCAGCATCTAAACTGAGCACAGCTTCCATCAGTCAGCTGCACAAATGATTGCACAAAAACCAGATGAGAGACATTTTCTGACACAAAAAGTGATGCTAGAAATGATACATTTGGGGTTTTGTCTGCCTAATTATTTAGACTCTCAGAGCAGGCTATAAAATGTCTGTCCACTAATTTGTCTCCCAGAAATGTCACAACCTGGTGCGGTTCTCTTGTGGCTTTATGACCTTTAGCTTCCAACGTTAGCTCCTGCCTGCTGCACTGTTATGTTTGTCATTGTCCTGGGGCAAAAGCTGGACAAACCTATGAAATAAAACCTATAAAATATACGTTTCTCATTGTCCAGCCATCCATCCATACATTTTCACTTACTGTACTGTATTCAATTCAGGGCCACTAGGGGGCTGGAGCCTTTCCCAGCTGCCACAGGGGGAGAGGCAGGGTGCACCCTGGGCGGGTCGCCAGTCTGTAGCAGGGCCAACACAGAGACAGACATTCACAGCGATGGCCAATTCAGAACCACCAATTAACCTAACCCCCCCTAACTGCATGTCTTTGAACTGTTGGAGGAAGGCGGAGCACCTGGAGAGAACCCACGTAGATACACGGAGAACATGCAAACTCCACACAGGAAGCCCCGGCCAGGCGGTGGATTTAAACCCAGGACCTTCTTGCTGTGCAGCAGCTGTGTTCATTTTGTTATTGTTTTTAGATAATTGATTATATCTGGATGAACCCTTTTGAGAGGATTTAAATAAATATTCTCACAAGTGGTAATAGGATATAATGAGTGAATCAGTGATTGCATTGAGTTTTTTTTTTTTTATATTTGGCTGTAAGTATACAGCTCAAAAAAGTTAAAGGAACCCTTTTTAATCAGAGCAAAGCATCCAGTCAGTTAAACTTCTGGGATATTGATCTGGGCAGTTAAGTAGCAGATGGGGTTGTTAATCAGTTTTAGCTACTTTGATGTTAATGAAATTAACAACAAGGGTCAGAAAGGGTCTGGAGAAGCCGTGGAGAACATTAAGCTGCCTGTAACATTGTTCAGCACCCTGACTGCCATTAGATATCTGGATGAAATCCTTGGACACATTGTCAGAACCTGTGCTGGTGCAGTGGGTCCTGGGTTCCTCCTGGGCCACGACAATGCCCGGCCTCTGTGGGGAGAGTATGTAGGCAGTTCCTGGAGGATGAAGGAATTGATTCCCCTGGCTGGCACCCACGCTCGCGTGACCTAATTCCAACAGAACACCTCTGGGACATTATGCTTTCAGTCCGTCCGATGCCACCAGGTTGCACCTCAGACTGTCCAGGAGATCAATTGCCTGTCATCAATGTGGAATAAAAAAATAAAACATCTTTCTTTTTCATCTATCATATTTCTTTTTTCATCAGGTGTCTTTCAAGGTGGCCAAGTACTCCCTGTCTGCAGATCTGAAGTACGTGCTCTTTGCCTACGACGTCAAACCGGTGAGTTTCACATTAAAACGCACCATCAGGCCACTGCAACAACTCAAAATCACCTAAACGTCACATAAACAGAGCTTCCTCGTGACCACACAGCCCGTGAGGTGAGGAGTTCATCCTCAGTGATACAAAGCATTTGTTTTAGTTCCAGGCAGGAAGGCACTTACACTGTGCTCACATGCGTGAAATACTGAGTGTGCTTTCACTCATTCATGCACATGCAGGAACATGATGTTTTTATTTGTAATGATGCTGATTCGCTCTCAGACAGGCTCTGGATTTTTAAAACCACAAAAAAAAAAAAAAAACGGAAGCGAAATAAATTAAAAGCGTCGACTTTGATGCCGCGGATAATTTGGAATACGGCTGGACCGAGCCGCACGCACCCGCAGCTTCTCTGAAAATAAAGAGCAGCACCTGCGCTGAGCAGGTGCGTGTTTATTTGCTGTGTTGGGAGGCTGTGTGCTTTTGCCCACTCTGTGTGTCTCAGTATTTCTTTTTTTGTGTTTTTCTGTTTGTTAGCGGTCAGTCATCCACCGTGAGGCTCTCCTTTCTCCTCGCAGGTTTCCCATTGATTTTTAGATTTGTTTGCAAACCAATGCATCCAGGCTTTAGAAACTCTGCAGCAGCTGAAAAACTCTGAGGTGGATGTTTGTGCATCCTACCCGAGTTTTACTTTAAGGGCCTCTCAGTGGGAATGATTGGTGCTTGTTACAACAACAAAAAAAAAAAGCACACCTTAGAAAACCTTCTGTTTGGATGCTTCAGTTTCTTCAGTGTTTTTTTTTTCCAGTGCACTTCACTTTTTTTTAACATACTCTCCACTGATTGCTCCTGCATTTACGGGCTGCTGCAGCGCAGCTTCCCCTTAAAGTACAGTCAAAGCCTCTTACTGAGGTTTTCAGGCGCTCTCAGCTGAAGTTCTTTCAGTTTGGGCAGTTGAAGGAAACAATTTCAGCGTGAATATTAGAATGAACATTCCAATATTTATATTAGGCTTGGACTGCATGGTGAGGGCATCCAGAATATATTCAGATATATGGTCCTGCAAGATGAGTTTTCTAACCTTAAAGGCACTTTTGGGAGGGGGGGGGGGGGTTATGAAATGAGAAAACCTGAAGGAAAAGGTTTTGTGTAGCGGTTTAAAGTGAATTAAATCCTGCTTCATGCAACTTTAAAGTGCTGAAATTGCACAAACAGCACGATGACACATGAAACGTGATTTATATTGTATTATATTGTTTTAAAGAATTTTAAATTCTAGCCTCAAGAGTAAAGTGTTTTTAGGTATTACTGAAGATTTATTTCAGGTATGGGGGGGCCAAAAACACAAAAGATAATTATTGGGAGAGAGGTCTGGACTGCCAGTCGGACAGTATAAAAGCAAATGTTTAACAGCCCAAACCCCCACCGCTAATGACATCTCTGTACCAAGTGGTCGGCATTTACAAATGTGCCGCACGATGTGAAGTGGCTTGCAAAATGTTGCGACGGAGAGTGAAAAGACTCTTAGTACTGTTAATGTTCTTGTTCGGGTTGTCAAATTAGCATGTTTGATGTGTTTTTGTGGCTGAGAACAGCCTTAAGTTTAGCTACCAATGTTTGATGCTCAGGAGTCCGCATGAGAGATCTCCGTCTCATCATGTAATCCCTGGTAATGCAGTGGGATTACACATAAGTCCTTACTTTGTAAAATAAAAAGTAGACTAAAGTACAGTTGTGTGAAAAAAGGTTTTCGCAGCAGTCTATCCAGTCCTGAAAAGATTAAGTGCACTCTTACTGCTTCCATAGGAATTGAGAGGGTAAGTAGCAGCTGGGTGCTGATGATCAAATGCACTTGATTAATTGATTATCAGCAAGTGTGAGCACCTCGATAACAGCAGTGTCATGAAGTGCAGCAGACCGGACGTGGTCTCAGAATGCAGGACTCTGGAGACCAGAGTGTAAACTGAAGAGGCAGTTTTATTCCTGCAGACTTTCCAAAAATACAGAATACAAAACAGGGCTGAGCTGGAACCAGGAATACAAACTAGGAGCCTAGGGAAAAACACGGAAAAATGAAGCACACAGCAATGAAGGATGAGGCGACAATGAACAGCAGGAGACAGCGGCAATATAAACGCTCACCGGATAACAAGAGGAGAGACAGCAGGTGGGACACACAGCTGGAAACTGTAGATATAATGAAGTAAAACAAAATACAAAGCAGGCAAAAGACTGGCAAAGTAAAAACAGGATGTTTGCATGTGAACAAACTACAAGACTTCTGGAGCAATGTCCTTTAGACAGAGGAGACCAAAGTGGAGATTTTTGGTCATAATGCAGAAAACCAAACGCAGCATATCAGCACAAACACCTCAGACCAGCTGTCAGCACGGTGGTGGAGGGATGATGGTTTGGGCTTGTGTTCCAGCCACAGGACCCGGGCGCCTTACAGTCATTGAGTCGACCTTGAACTCCTCTGTATAGCAAAGTGTTAGAGTCAGGACATCCATCTGACCCAAATTTTGTCATGCAACAGGACAATGATCCCAAGCACAGCAGCAAATGTGCGACAGAATGGCTGAGAAAAGAACAGAATCAAGGTGCTCAGTTGACCCAGTCCAGGCCAGAGCTCAGCCTGACTGAAGTGCTGCGCATAAACAAAAGCGTGTGAAGAGTGGGCCAAATCTCCTCCACAGTGATGTGAGAGGCTGATAAAGTCAAACAAAAAAACATTACTTCAAGTTATTGTTGTTAGTTTTGCACAGAGTCCTGTGAGAGCTTTCTTTTTCACACGACTGTATTTTGTCCTTTTCACACTTGCCGACTTTATTTCACCAAAGTCCTTTATTGAATGGGTGGGAACGGTGGACCGGATAGCGTGATTCCCGATTTTAAAAATCTTTTAATGCTAATACACAATGCTTCTGTTGAAATACAGTGTACCAAAATTCACATTATTCATTCTGGTCTCTCATTGGCTTGAAGTGAACCTGGGGCCAGACCACTGGCCAACTGGAGATCATGAATATGCAAATGTTCTGTAAATAGCTTCTGAAAGAGGCCGCTGCAGGACAGAGGGGAATCTGGTCTGTAAGGAGAGATCGATGAAGATAAATTGAGATAACTTTTGCTGTGCAAAATGTCAGTATAATCAATATTTAAAAAAAAAAAAAAAGTCAAAAAGGGCAATAACACAAGATATTTAAACCAGAATGGATGACACGTCAGTTCGTAGCATTGTTGGGTCGATGAAGATGACTTTACTGAAGCATTTGCGAACGTGTATCATTTTAAGGCTCAGTCAGTCGGCCACAATCTGTGAAATGATCGATCTGTGATCCAGACTTCCTCCAGTCTTCCAGGCCTCGTTTGATGAAGGTGCACTACGGCTATTCTGCACGTCAACATCGGTGTTCCATCACAACCACAGAAATTATCGTGTTTCAGAATGAAATAAAGATCCTCCGTTTTGATCTCTGCTGCTTTTATTTTGACAGCTGTTTCTTGCACACCTTGGTATTTTAGTACAGATACCTGGAATGTATCATAACCTCGAACTTTTACACTGATTTAATATTGCAGACCAGCTAGTTTTGGTTAAATGTGTGATTAGAAAAAGAGCCAAATGCAGACAGAAGCATGCTGTGAAAAAAAGGATTTGATTTTAAGCTGATGCTTAGCAAGGAAAACAAATCAGCAGGTATCTTTTTTTTTTTCTTTTTTTTAAAAAATTTATTTACACTTACTTCTAGACCCAGAAACGAAGGCGTTTTCAGGTTGACACATACAGAAATGGTGTGCAAACTCAAATAAAGTTAATCTGATGTCCTGTTGTCCATAAAACATTCTGCCAGTCCGTGTTGACTGATCTGTTAAGGATCCACAGCGGCGTGGCAAACAATAACTAGATGAGTAGTTAAACTCCAGGCTCCGGTTGCCTCGGTAACCCTCTAATTTATTTACTACCAGGTCATACGTCAATCACGGGTATTCTTCACTCTCATTGGTAGCTGTTTAATCGATCGCCTGGAAGTTGAAAAACATTTTTTTCGGGCCCTGCCCATTTTGCGTCGTCAGCGGTTATTTCACCCACAGTTGCTGGTTTCTGGTTGCCATGCCGCTGCAGGTTGCGTTCAGCGTGTATGCAGCTTAATTCTTCTTTTATGACTCTGAGAATCACCAAAATGATCCAAATGGATTTAATGTTCTGTTCACCCAGAAAATCATCAGGATTTTTACTGAGGTCGCAGAAAAGGGTGCTGAGGGCTGTTTTCCCATGGGCCTGTATGCAGCTGGAAGTCTTTTTGCAACCAGAGGAGTCGCCCCCTGCTGGCCATTTGAATGAAAGCGGGGTTACGGCCTTTCTCTGTTTGCTTTTCAGACCTGGAAGCTACAAATTTTATACCACCTGTGCTACAAATGGAACTGCAAATTTATTAGACCACCATCCAGTGTAAGGTTTATGCCACAGCTGCCATAAATTAACAGTATTAGTAATTACCAAAATTATTTATTATGTTTTTATAATGGTTAATCCACCAGTGTGCAGAAGCTCTTTAGTAAAAATGATATTTCTAATGCTAAAATATAAATATTGTTGTTATCCACGAATTTACTGGTTTACACTTTTTTTTTAAACAGTAAAGCACATATTAATATTTTTTAATTACAGTCATTTACTTGCATTCCTGAGCAGAAAGTGGTTGAAAGTTGTGCTTGATTAATTTCTGACTTCTCAGAGAAGTCCCGTGTGTCGGCTCAGATTTGGCTTTAAAAATGTGAATTCAGTTGCCAAACATGCTTGTGGCAGATTTCTAAAATTTTTTTTTTTTTTTTTTTTTTTTTGTGTTATACATATTTTGTTATACATTTGTTAAGCCCTGTGTATGTATAGATTAAAAAACTAACTTTTTTGGGCTGCAGCTCCACAGGGCCGAGTTCATTCTGGGTCGTCTGGTAAAACTGGAGATTCAGAGAGTTGAAAAGATGAACAGAGAAAATAAGCAATGATACCGACACATCAAAGACACACACACTGACATGGATTTCCAATAACAATGCAGGAACCAGGATTTAAAATAAATATCAAATTAGATTTGAGAACTAATTTAGCAGCCACATAATTATTAAAAGTGTCCAAGAAACCAGGAAATCTTCCTGCTGAGACAGGGAAACTCATAAAGTTAGAATATTCCAATCAGACGCGAGGACGAATACCAAACTTTTCCCGCCGCAGTTTGTTTACCGCTTCTCGTTGTTTTCTTTGCTCAGCGAGGCCGACACTGCTGCGAGGTATCAGCGATGGATCAGTGTTTGCATTATGTGATGCTCCTGCTCTCTCATTTCAGATGTACAGATATTCATACACCGCCTCTTATATCGTCTACAACATCTACACGCGGTAAGCCGGTTATAACTTTCATCACCGCTCGCTCTCTGCGTGCGATGGCATCCAGGAAAAGACGGGGTTTGTTTTGATTTTTGTGCGTGTGTGTGTTTGTGTGTTTATCAGGGAGGTATTGGAGCTAAATCCTCCTGAGGTTCACAACGCTGTGCTCCAACACGCAGCCTGGGGAAGACAAGGACAGCAGCTGGTAAGGCCGAGTGTGTTTGTTTTCACAGCGCGTGACACTTTCTCTCATTTCCTTTCTTCTCTCCTCGCCGTCTTTTTTTTTTTTTTTTTTTATAAATTCATGCTGCACCACTGCTCCAGAGGGAACTGCGCCGCTGTGTGATTGTGTTCAGTCCGGCATAGGCCGTGTTTACACGTTTTCTGTTTTTGTCTGTGCTTAATTTCACATCCATGCATTATGTTGCACTCAGGGTGCTTCTTCAGACTTATTAGTAGAGCTGAGAAAGTCTCTTGGCCACTGTTTTCGTTTTAGCAAAGCATCAGTGCTCTTACTGTAGAAATAACCAGCACTGGATGATACAAGCAAGCGGCAGTTTTTCAGCATACTTGCAGCACGAAACAAAGCTCGTGTGTGTGTGTGTGTAACAGGTTTTAAAGTCCTGGTTGAAATTAGGTGAGAACGGCAATGATGGCGTCATTACTAGCAGGGTATATGAGCTCGAGTTACAACAGTTACACTTTATTTTTAGGCACTTTTTAATATATGCTGCTAAACAAAAGAAACCTTGGGAACCCGTGTAACCACCTTGCAACCTTGTAAAAATGGTCACCGCAACTGCTTGCAAGGAGAATCACCCCAATGCAACCAGTGAGATTATCCTGGTTGCAAGGAGGGTGTCTTCCTGTTTTTACTCTAGTGTGACTGAGCTATTACATGGGCAGCCACACTTCAGACAGAGATTTGAAGGTGTTTAGTGAAATTCCCTTAGACATGTCCACTCTAGGTGTTATTAGATATAAGAGCACATCAGTAGACTTTGGTCTTTAGGTCTTTTTTTTTGTGGTAAACTGCATAGAATTTGGCACTAGTACAGTTAGAAAACAACAAACTGAGCAGGTTTATCAAGTAAATCAGTGATTTAGATGTGCAACTAATGGAATTTGACAACAGAGCTGTGGAAATAAAATAAATACAGAAAAATGAATTCAGGAAGACTCAGGATATTGGTGAAGACGCGGCATCCTGTTTGTACCTGCAAATGCAAATATTAAAACACTGATGAAAGATGGAGAACAAACACTGCATGCTGGATTTTAATATATAAAAAAGACGAGATCTCATCAAAGAGGAAATCAAAAAGGAAAAACAAACCAAGTGGGCAAGCAAAAAGCAGCTTAACAGCAAAAAAAAAAGGAAAAACAAACTAAACTTGCATCTTTGTGTTTGCTGCCGCTTCATCCTCCTCTTCAGATCTACATCTTTGAGAATAACATCTACTACCAGTCAGATGTGAGGAGTAACTCTCTGAGAATCACCTCCTCTGGGATGGAAGGAGTCATTTTCAACGGGCTCACCGACTGGCTGTACGAAGGTGTGTGCTGAGCGAGCGCAGACAGCGAAAGGTCAAGTCCTTTGTGTCTTTTCTGGGTCTTTGGAGGTTTTTAATAACCAGAAGTGCAATTTTGTCAACGTTATATTTAAACTGTACTCGGAGGTTTTGGCTGATCCACCACAAATGCCAACTCTGATTTATGTGAATAACTGTGAAATGAATTCTTTGCAGACACTCAGATGAATCAAAATGAGCTATAATAACATCTGAATAAGTCCAACTCTTTGGTTTATGACTATATGTATATGTGTATATATATATATATGTATGTTTTCACAGCACTTTCTGTAGTCCTATAAAAACGAAGTCCACCCTTACTCCACAGGAATTAAGAGGGTAAGTAGCAGCCAGCTGCTGCTAATCAAATGCACTTGATTAACTGATCATCAGCGAGTGTGAGCACCTCTGTAAAAGCAGAGTTTGGGCATTTTGCTGGTCTGGAGCATTCAGGTGTGTGTTAACACAATGCTACAATCTGTCCCAGCAAATTCACCCCGAGGTCAGAGGTTCTGCAGAAAACCCAAGAGCTGCATCTCAGACTCTACAGGCCTCGGTCAGCGTGTTAAATGTTGACGTTCATGATGGTACAATTAGAAAAAGGCTGAACAGGTCTGGGTTATTTGGAAGTGTTGCAAAAGAACATGGCAGCGCAGCTTAGGTTTGCAAAGCTGCTTCTGAACAAACAACAAGTATATCATTACAAACACCTCATACCAGCGGTCAGCACGGTGGTGGAGGGGTTGCAGTCACTGAGTCGACCATGAACTCCTCTGTATACCAAAGTATTTCAGAGAGCAATGTGAGGTCATCTGTCCGACAGCTAAAGCTTGACTGAAACTGGATCCTGCAACAGGACAATGATCCACAGCTCAGCAACAAATCTACAACAGAATGATGATCCAGATCGGATGTCCAGTGAAAGCTTTCTGTTTCACATGACTGTGTATATGAGGTAGTTTACTGCAAATGCTTTCATGTGAACCTCTTAGTTGGTAAATATTATAACCAGTGACTTTAGATGAACTTTAAACTGTTATGTGGTCTGTGATTTAAAAAATTTTTTAAAAAAAATGAGCATGTTAGCATCCTAGCATCAACTTAAAGTTGCTATCGTGGCTGTAGACTCGCTAACCCAATTAGCATACACTTCCCCCCTTTTGTTTTCCCTCAGTTAGCTTTAGAGTTATTAAAATCACATTATTTTTCACTGCTTTAACGTTGATATTAAATCTACGTGATTATTACTCTGAGAGAAATACTCACGAGCTCAAGCCCAACTTTCTCCATCTCTTCTGCACTGAAAGCCCAGACCGCACGTTAATGATTGTTGCATCTAGAACATTAGAATCCAGCATTTAGCCTGACATTTGATGCCTTTTAAACTTCATCTGCTCACATGTTTGTGCTACAGAGGTCGTTTTAAGTTAAAAGTTTCAGGTAAATGGCTGAGATTAAAATATGTAATTGTTTTTATTGATGCTTTTCAGCCTAAATTATAGTCCTAGCAGCACACAGAGGACACTGTATTTTACATGATTGAGCAGTTAACCTTTTAGAGTCTGACTCATACTTTTTGTTACTGCTGCAAATTTAAAGAAACATTTCCAGGTGATTAAAATGAAATAAATTCATGTGTTGCAATCGCCAAGATATCAGTAACTACTTTCAAACTTGCAGTATTATAAAGATATTCATACTAAGAGCTGTTTTAGTACATTACAGTTAAACTGGAGGCTGGAATATGGCTACAGTGGTTGCAGCGTGCATGAGATCTTTCCCCTTTATTCATTTTGACATATCCCACTAATAAAAACAGAGAAAGCACATGGGTGAAACGTGACATCGCTCCCATTAGCAGCTGGCTCGCTGCTCTTTTTAGTGAGTTTTTCTCACTGAAATGCAAATTTAAGCCCTTCATTAAGTGGCACCTAGTCAGTTATAAAAACTTTGTGACATTAATAACTGGTAAGCAAGTTTAAATTCTGCTGGTTTTGATTTTTCTAAATTTATTGTTGTCATTCTCTTTTAAATGCCAGAAGGCCAACCAGGAGAGTGGTAGCGTGCTCTCTGCTGGAGGAAACAGTTTCAGGGTTCACTGTGGATCCTTTGGTTTTTCAGAGATTTGTCTTTGGCATTAAAAATGCAGCAGAGCAGACTAGACAAACTCAGCAGAGTGGCAACGAAAAATCAACAACAAGCTTCTACAATCCATTAAGTCGCTGCGTAAACAAATTCAGTAATGTGCTGATAGTGTGTGCAGAGCCGCGCACACACCGAGAGGGATGGGGAACATCACAGCATCATTTCCGTTTGTAGATGCACTGAGAGCTGCGTATTTTGACTTTTTCATTTGCTTTTACTTCAGATTGAAACCATTTGGCTGGTACTTCCTGACAGTAAAGGAGCAGAAGTCCATCAAATAGTGTGTTTTTGACCCGTTTTTTTGATTAGATTTTAAAAAACACAAAGCTACCTAAAAAAGGCAAAAGTGAGAGAGTAACCAACAGAGAAGAGGAGTGCAGCAGAAAACCAGCAGGCTCATAATATCTTTCAATTTTCTGGCTTCATGTATGTAAGTCAGACCTGAGACCACTATAAAAACAAAGCTGGTTTACACACATATATATGTGTATGTGTGTGTGTGTGTGTGTGTGTTTTCTGATCAGAGGAGATTCTGCACTCATATTTGGCTCACTGGTGGTCTCCTGATGGAGAGCGACTGGCCTTCCTCACCATCAACGACACGCTGGTACCCAACATGGTTCTTCCCCAGTTCACCGGCAGCACCTACCCCCGGGGCCTGCAGTACCCATATCCAATGGTGAGGCGATCGCTTTTCCTTGATGCTGTTTGCAGTATGTCATCTTCCCGGATTCTCAGAGACCCACATTTTATTCACAGTAGAACAAAGAAAACATAGCAAATGTTTAAAGTGAGAAAATTTAACATTTTAACACAAATATGAGCTCATTTTGAGTCTGATGGCAGCAACACGTCTCATAAAAGTTTTGATGTTATCTTTTAACAACAGACTGTAAACATCTGCAGCTGCTGGACTTTTGGGAGAGGAATGTTGTCCTGTTCTTGTCTGATAGGGTTCTAGCTGCTCAGCAGTCCTGGGTCTGCTTTGTTGTATTTTTCATTTCATGATGCTTCAAATGTTTTCAGGTGGAGAAAGGTCTGGACTGCAGGCAGGCCAGTTCAGCACTCCTCTACTATGAAGCCATGCTGCTGTAATAGATGCAGTATGCAGTTTAGCATGGTCTTGGTGAAATATGAAGGCCTTCCCTGAAAGACATCTGGATGGTAGCATGTTGCTCTAAAACCTGTGCATGCCTTTCAGCACTGATGGAGCCTTTCCAGATGTGCAAGCTGCCAATTCCAGAGGCACTAATGCACCATCAGTGATGCAGGCTTATGAACTGAGTGCTGATAACAAGCTGGGTGATCCCTCTCCCCTTTATTTCATGTTTTCCAAAATGAATTTCATATTTGGGTTTATCTGACCACAGAACAGTTTTCCTCTTTGCCTCAGTCTATTTTAAATGAATTTGGCTCGGCGAGGACGGCAGCATGGCAGAGCTTTAACCTGCATGCGTGGATGGCTGTGTTCAGTGATTTCTGGAAGTGTTCCTGAGTCCATGCACTGATTTCAGTGACAGAACCATGTCTGTTTGTGATGCAGTGCTGCCCGAGATCCCGAAGATCACAGGCATCCAATACAGATTTTTAGCCTCGCCCCCTCGCGCACAGAGATTCCTCCAGATTCTCTGAATATTTTGATGATATTATGTGTTGTAGATGATGAGATATTCAGTCTTCACAATTTTATATTGAGGAACATTATTCTGAAATTGTTCATCAATTTATAGACACAGTTTTTTGCACATTGATGAACCTCAGCTCATCTCTAAGATGTTCTTTTCAGGCCCAGTCATGTTTCTGACCTGTTGCCAATTAACCCAATTAAATGCTCCTCCAGCTGTTTTTTTTTTTAGTACCACTCACTGTTCTGCCCCCCCCCCCCATTACAAACCTGACGTGTTGCTGCCATCAAATTTAATATAAGCTAACATTTTTCATGAAATAGTACATGTCTGAGTTTTATTCTATTATGAATAAAATGTGAATTTCTTTGATTTTAAAATCATTGCATTCTGTTTTTATTTACATTTTTCACCGCACACCAACATTCTGGGAGTTATCGCTTTCATCTTGACATCTTGAATTTATTTTGAAGACGTCAATATGTTTTAACACGTTTGCACTGAAACCACAAGCGCTAAACATTAAAGTTTGCAGAACATCCAAATGCAGACAAATTATCACAGTTATTTATATGAAATGTTGATTGTTGTTTCATCTCAACTTTTTGGGAATTGATTCCTCATTGCACATGGTGTGAGTTAGTTTGGAGCCAACTCTCAGTAAGCATTAAAGTAAGTTAGACCCAGCAGCCTGTGTTAGGTTGGGTGAGTTCACTTTGGAGCAACATGAATAATAAACACTTATTTATTTGGTGTTAATTTACATATTCTCTGTGAACTGTGCCATGGCCTTTTGTTTTCATTCAATTATTCCTACTTTTTCTCTGCTTTATGTATAGATGTCAGCATCATGCTCTGTCATAATCTTTTTATATGCATAAGATTCAAGTCATAACACACACGTTTTGTTATGCAATGAAAACATCCCCCTTAAAGATGGTGGCAGATTTTCAGGGATGTTTCTGTGTCTGTCCGATCAGGCCGGTCACATAAACCCTACAGTCAAGCTGTCGGTGGTCAACCTGGTCGGTGCGCCGCACACTCAGGAGCTGCAGCCTCCCGATCAGCTCGCACTCAGGTGACGAGACACACAAACATGTTAACGCGGGAGCTGGCACAGAAAGGCGTAAAATCCCTGATCCGATTCTCCTCTCTCCACCTCCTCCGCAGGGATTTCTATGTCACCATGGTGAAGTGGATCAGTAATACTCACCTCGCCGTGCGGTGGCTCAATCGGCCGCAGAACGCTTCTCTGCTGACGGTGTGTGATGCAACAATAGGAGTCTGTCTTCAGGTGGGTGCTTTTGATTTAAATGTCAGGATGGAAGCTTAGTGCAGTAGATTACTGAAGTCTATACCAAGCCAAGTCTCTACCCCAAAGCATTGCTGTCAGTTATTTTACTCTTTATAGGGCACCTGTTCTGCTTTTCCTTATTGGCTGTCAGATATATATACTAGTCAGCTAGTACCACTCCTTTGTGATACTCAGAGACTTACTTTGAGGCCTTTGATCATATAGCTGCTGCATTGCACTGACCACGTGTAGGCCAGTGTGATACAGAGTATTGTCAGGTAAGGCTCCGAGAGTGTGCTTGTCTTTCTGCTGCGGACATTCTTAACACTTTAGTTTATCTAAAGTAATTTAACCTTGTAACTCATCAGGAGCTGCACAATATTGTCACGTAATGAAACTGAAAAATATTTTCCATCTGGGATGTTGCACCTTGGCTCGGGCTTCTTAAAGCCCTGTTTTTCCTTCATGTAGCTGCATCAGTAATTTCCCTCCACTGTTTGCTCTTCCTGTCAAATGGAGTGTAACTAGCGATGCAGGGTGGAGCCATTTGTTTGCATCTGGGTCGCACATCACTAGCTGTTAGTATCCCGTCCTTTGCAGCCTGGTTGTACTCGACAGTGTGGTGAAACTCGTCTGTTGTTTCCACTTTTGGTGGGAACAGTTTTTGTAAACGTTCTGCAAAGTGCTGCGCTTTGTTGGAGGTTGCATTGCTATAGCAATAATATATTATTGCTATAGCAATAATATCACAATATGACTTTTTTTTTATAGCATTTAAAAATTTATACTGGTATTATCGCAGACAACATGATTTTCAGTTCAATTTTTTTTATAGCGCAGACCTAATCACAATAACAGTCACTTCAAGGATCTTTATACTGTAAGGTAAAATCCAATGAGCAAGCATTTGGTGACAGTGGGAAGGAAAAACTCCCTTTTAACAGGAAGAAACCTCCAGCAGAACAAGCATATGAAATGAGAAATCATAACCATACCTAAATTAACAGAGGTCTTTAATGGGCAAATGATGCATTTAGTTGTAAAAACATTTTTAATTACTGTGTGTTTTTTGTTTTGTGTATGACGTCCATAACACATGCACTTGTGCTAAAAGTTGGATTTCTTTTCCTGCACTTTTATGCAGAGACATGAGGAGTCTTCAGAGGTGTGGCTTTCCAGACAGGTAACTCTAAATGCACACATTTATCACAATTGCATTTAACAACAGGATGTGCGATATGTGTTACGTAAGCATGACGTTTAATGACCTGCAAACAGCACATTCACCTTGAAATTAAACACTCAATAATACACTCAAATAGAAAGGACTGGCTGTGAGATCCAGCGGCCAAATTACAAGGTGTCAAAAGTAACTGGACAGCAGATCCTGTTGTGTTTTTTGGACATGCAGCACAGCAAGAAATGGTCCACCTCGGATATGTTTGCAGGATTGGAAATATTCAGTGTGGTTTAGGCGTTGGGGTTGCCCGCACCGAGCGTGCAGGAGGCAGGACACATGACGCCCATTCATACCTGTCAATCACGAGGACTTTCTAGTAGAGTGTCGGGAGATTGGAGACCATTTAAAGTACGATCTGACTGCGTTTGACACCTCTGTTCTCACATGTACCTCTGTTATGTGCCGTCTAGAAAGGTTCAGGGCTGCAGTGGATGTGTGAAAATGGCTTGGATGATTTTTGAGTGTTATTTTTTTTATTGCTTGAATAAGTGCATTGTAGTGTAAAAGTCTGCAAAAATAACAGGGAGAAAATTGATTTTCGAGTATGCAGGAGCATCCTGTGTCCTTGGATTCGGCCAAATTACCAAGAGTTTTGGGACAGCATATCGAAATTTAGCAGGACAATCATCCTAAATAAACAGCCATGGGTATATCTGAGGGGGTCAGTTGGTTTTCACTATATGTGAGAGATGTGAAGGTTAAATCCTCCTGCACAGCTTAAACCTGCTTTAATGTAGCATCCATCGATTAAAAATATGTGTAGCTGTCCACGTGCGTAGTTTTGGACTGTGTGTGTTGCATTGCTGAGGCAGCAGGATGCACCCGTGCATGAAGTCTGCGTTTCCCTCTGCAGGGACAGGAGCCGCTGTTCTCCAAGGACAGGAGCAGGTTTTTCCTCACGCTGCCCGTGAAGCAAGGAGGCCAGGGAGACTTCCACCACATCACAATGTTCACCAAAAAGGTGATTTAAAGACGACTCTCTTGTCTTCTCTTTTCTCCGTGTCCTTGACAGAAGTCTTGTAGCCAAGACTGGATTTGGTTCTCAAAGAAAAGTAGGATGATGCTTTCATCAGCGCTTGGCAGTGACTTTAATCCCAGCAACAGTTTTTTCAGCCTTGTGTAATTTAAATTAAATCCTGTCTGGTACTCTTTAATCCTTTTGTGTTGCAGCAGTTTGGGGCCTATTTCTGACCTATATTTAATTAAACATTTTATTGCCATAGATTCAAGGTAAAACTGTTAATATGAGAGTAAATCAGTGAAAATAATGTTCAAAGAGCTTTAAAATGCTTTTAAATGGCCTTTAATATACACATTAAAAGGCCACTTACTTGTAATTATAGAGGGGCTTTTCATATTTGCTTTGCTTTATATATTGTCACACTTTCATGTTTCAGATCATCAAACAAATTTTAATATTAGACAAAATCAAAAGGCCATTACTTTTTCACAGTGCTGTATGTTTATGAATCAAATAATAACAGTGGCCCTTATAAGTGTCTAATTTCACATATTTTATAAGTTGTTCCTAATTCTGAGAGCTGCACCGGTGTGATAAAACCTTTGGTTAACGAGCAGCTTGTTTTGCATGTAAACAAATGTATCCACACACCATAGAAAGAGGTTAAACAGGTCATTGTACTCCTGTTGTACTCATGTTTTTGCTCAGCTCATACACAGAAGCACACGCGCAGTTTAAAAACAAATATTTAACTCATCAAATTTGCTCCAGTTCGTTTGTTTTTTCAGTCCTTTTTACTTGTTGACAATTTGTCACCATTGAAGGTGTAATGAATGAGCTATTAGCACTGCCTGCTTGGAGTGCACAGACAGCTGTCACTGTGCTACTTTGTTACTGAGGGGAAAAAAATAAAAGTTTCATTGTTTCCTCACAATGTTTCCAGTTAAACACATTTCCATCAAACTGTTTCGCTTTCAGTTACGAAGCAACCAGGACGAAGTTCGCCACTTGACCTCAGGGGACTGGGAGGTGACACAAATCGTGGCATACGATGAAAACAACCAGACTGTGTAAGTTTAGAACAAAGTCATATCCTGTATTATCTCTGCAAACATAGAGGCCGATCAGTCAGACAGAGGAAGACGTTCAGACGCTTCTCAGAAAATGAAGGATTTAATCCAGACTGTGTGGCTACTCGTTGCCAGTCTGTAATTATAATGTTTGACTGAGGAGTACACTTAGAAAGTAGCCGCTCAAATGTAAAGTAGAAGATAAGAAAAGGGGAAAAAGACTTCAGCTAAAAGCCTCATTTTTATCCAGATAAAAGCTATTTTTCAATTTCCAGCCAACAAATGGAAGAGAGAACTTTTTAAAAAAAATCCCTTTCTGTGTGTCTTATTAAATGTTCCCATCATCACTACAAATAATAACAATTCAGCTCGATTCAGGAGGAGGAGGTGAGCGTCAAAAACAAGCGCTTCGTGAGCCGTGGGCTTCACGACAGTACCGCAGCCGCAGAGTCACGGTGCAGGCGGATGGATAATGGATGTATGACCTTGTCCCACTTTAGCTGCTCTGCTTTCCCGCACACAGATACTTCCTGAGCACAGAGGACGCCGCAAAGCAGAGACATTTATACAGGTGAAACACACAAAGTGTCCCGCTCATTATTCCTCCAGCATCTTTCATTATCCACTGTTGTGTGCGTGCATGTGCGTGTGTGCTTGTGTGTGGTGCTCAGTAAGCATTTTCTCTCCTTTCTTCTGACAGCGTGTCAACCGTCGGCTTGTTTCCGCGGCGATGCCTCACCTGTGGACTGAGGGAGGAGTGCACTTTCTTCGACGCCGATATCAGCCCCGATGCGAAGCACGCCATCCTGCACTGTCAAGGTCAGAGAGAGTCAACGCAGGAACCGCATCCTGCTCAGATAAGGACCGCGCACGGGTTACGAGGCCTCGTGGGAGCAAGATTTGGCATTTTAATGACAAATAAACCACAGCTATCCTTTCAGAAGCCCTTTAATGAGCACTTTTTTTAAAGTTCATAAGATTTGTCTGGCAGAGGCTTGTACAAATAAACTAACTGTGCAACCCAAACAGAGCTACAACCCCATGAGAAACACAGTTTGCATGAATCAAAATTATACATTTAAAATAAGCATCTGGTAAAGCTGGTCTGTGTAGCTTGTGTAGAGGTTGTGCGACTGTCTGATAACACTTCTCAAATCAAATCTCAATCAAGTGTTGTGTATAAAACTATAATGATGTGATTGCGTTCTTGAATCAACAGCTTGGTGTAATCTGGATATTAAGCATTTTTGGGCCTCTGATCCAGCGGCTTTCAGACTTGTTGCACCCGGAGGTGCTCCACAATACAGTGCACACTTGTGTTTATATCCACAGGCATTAGCCTTGTTCTAGTTCTTTTGATTGTGTTATCAAATGAAGCCACCTTCGAGCGTGGAACCTACAGTTTTTTTTTGATTTGCAATAAGCTCCATCAGTTTTCTTAGCTACAGTCCAATCCTTTGAGTGAGAGGCGGGGGGTACACAGGGCAGCAGTCGATCACAGGGCACTAAGCTCCACTGGCTCATAAAATCTTTTCACCCAACACTTTTTTGCTGCCTCTGTTTGCATTTTCTCTCTGAAGGGATGTTTGGTTTCCAAGTGCCTCTTTGGCTTGCTTGGCACCACGTTAGCCATGTTCGTTAACTTCTCTGGACAAACGACACAGTCGGGCTGAAGGCCGTTCACACTCCCACTCCACCTGAAACCAGAAAACGAGATCCCCGAACATCTGGTGCTTGGCGGGAAGATAAAATCCTTCCTTTCAAAGTTACTTTGAAAGGTCTGGCAAGGGAAGCGTGCATTTTACTTGGTCGAAAGAAATGAGTTGAAATCTCCAATTTTGCCCTTACTCTGTGTGGTTCTTTTTGCTTTCGCATGACTGATAATTTGTCAAAACACATCCCAAAACAGGATGCATCTGCATAGTGCTTTTTATTCATAAACACGCAGTCATATTTCTCTCTCTTCCATCGCAGGTCCCGGAGTTCCAGCTGTGCTGCTTCTCAGTTTCGCCGACACGGACTGTGAGTGGAGCCTTTACCCTGCCTGATGGTGTTTATGCGATGTTTGCGTGGGCGGGCAGATGTGCTTTTTCCTCACTCCAGCTCTGAAATGGAAATAGTTTGCAGCAATTAGGCGGCATCATCTCATTTGTGTGGAAACATGAGCAGCTGCTGGATTTGGTGCCAGACCGCGCTGATAATTTCTGCATTTTGAGGCGTTTAACGTGTTTTGTATCACAGTCGAATCAGCGCGCGGCATCTCGTCGCGTTTTAGAAGAGCTAATCATCAGTGTTGTTGCATCGGGCTGCAAGGGGAATTAATTAAAAGATTGTGAAAGAGTAGATTTGTGTAACATCTGTGTAGTTTAGTGACACGCAGACTGGAAATTCAGCCAAAGTAAGGACGCCTGCCTACTACGTGTGCGTGTGTGTGTGTGTGTGTGTGTGTGTGTGTGTGAGGCTGTAATTGTGGTAGTCGTGCCTTTGCTTTGCTGTGATGAAGAGCTGAAGACTTTCTTTTCATTAGGCTGACTCTGTTTCTGCTTGACTGCACAGTTCAACTTTGTTGCTTCTCCAGAAAGTCGAAAAAGCTGTTGGGCTTCAAGTGCACATGATCTAAAGAATTTCCCGTTACTCGAGGGCAGGAATTAAAAGCTGGAATTAAAGATGAACAGTAGCTGTGAAATATTCGTGCTGATCTTTGTCTCCGATTTTCAGATGTCGGGGTGTTTTCACAAGCAGAAACGTCTCCCAATGTCACACATGCGTAACAAATGTGTTTCCTGGGATTCGTTTTGTGAGAAATTCTTCCAAATGTCAAGGCTTTCAGGGATAACAAAACAGATGCTTGTCATGAATTTGTTTCAGAGTAGTAGTTGTGAGTGCAACATTTTCCTAAACTGACTCAGTCTGTTTTGTCTCTCGTGAAACTAAGAAGCTGATTTAAAATGCCAGAAATCTCACCGTTTTGGACAGTGAGGCCAGTCCCTTTATTTTTTGCTGTGGACTGGAAACATTTGGGTTTGACATCATAAAATCAATAAGATACAAGAGATCAACATCTCAGCTTTTATTTCCAGATATTTACATCTGCATCTGATGCAGAGTTTAGAAGATAGCACCTTTTATCTGAGGGGTCCTTATATGGGTGTTCTACGAGCAAGCCCACTGTAGGTTGCCCACAGAAAACTGTGACTGGAGCCCAGAGTGGTAAAAGTACACCCACATCCACTAGCCTACATCGGCCCCACATGAGTTTTTTGTGGGCGTGTCCACAAAATCCCTTCTTCAGGGCTCAAAAGAACAAAACTGCTAGGATCCCTACATGGGGTAGCCTACATGGGCCTCTCATGTTGGTTTGCCCACAGAAAACCCATATACAGGCCCTAAAGCATGGGCACACCCACATGAGGCCCATGAGGGTCAAGTGTGGGTTTGCCCTGCCCACTAGCCCACCTACAGCTGCACACCGTGGGCCTGCACGGAGTCCTGTAAACACTTTTCTTTGTCACATGACTGTTGATGCCTTCACAAATGGCTGCTAGAGCACCGAAATGCAGGCAGATTTGATGAAAGCCGATAAAAACTAGCAAAAATACCAAAGTCCACAAATCCTGAAGTGCAGGATCAGAGCAAAGCAAACAGACAAACTGATTAGTGACTAGACCACATATATATATACTGTACACAGAGAGCTGATTGGAAAACGAGACAGAGGCGGGGCAGACAATTAGGGATGGACAATCAATGCAGTTTTCCTATGCAAGTATTTGTTTCTGGAAATTGTTTATGAAAAAGAGAGTGCAACAATTCAGATGTTGTTTGTGAATGGAGAGAAATCTGCCGTGACAGGTCTCCTTCTTCAGAGTGTTGGAATATGAGTTGCTCACAGCCCTAATGATGCTAATCCAGCAAGTGTTTTCAGTCTGTTTATGTGGTGGATTTATAGCCAGTTTAACCAGCAGCCTTTTGTAAAGCCTCATGTGTTTTGCAGCCGCACAGAAAACAAATTAATGAGGACTGAAGGTCTCCCAGTGTGTTAACTGCATAAATGAAGCAGGGAGAAACCAGTCGAACAGCCAAGAGTGACAGCTGTCAAGTTAAGTCTGTTTTTTTTATAGCCCAGTGTTACAAATGGCAAATTTCCCTCATGGGGTTTCGCAATCTGTACCAGCTGCACTTGGACCGATTTGGAGAAGAGAAAAACACACTCCGAAAAAACCCAAACATTTACTGCTAAGAAACTTCAGAAAGAGCAACTAATGAAGTTTCCTGCTGATAAGAACCTACAGTTCTGCAAAAGCAGCTTTATAGTAACAACATCTTCAACTGGATGAGTGTCAGAGAAGAAGAAGTTCAACAAAGGCAACACTTCAGGTGTTTCAATTATAGGTTTTCCTCTTTTTTTTTTTTTTTTCCAAGCCATAAAATATTTAGTGGCTGGTTTGGTTCATTGACATCAGTAAACCTCTCTTAAATATCAGCACAAAGTCAGGTTTTCCCCCGAAATCCATACAGTACTGACCTTTCTTAACTCTCCCAGCTGATCAATCATATTTTAGAGCCAAAGTTCGAATGAGTATAGTGAGCCTTTTGGACTGCATTTGGAAACTGCAAAAATTAGAACATTTATTAGTAATCAATAAGGACCTGATGGGAAAACACCAACACGGGTACCACATGGTAACTGGTGTCGTTACAAACTCCCATATCTGAGCTTTTTTTGTTTTTTAAACAAACATCTCCTGTATGAGGCATCTATTTAAGACACTCTTTAGTCTTTCTAGCCTCGATAATAGCTTTGCTGCAGTCGGGTAAATATTAGCAAGTAATACATTTTCCTCAAGCGGGCTCATAATCCATGCCGGATACAACACATAGACCCTCAACTGGGATAAGTAAAAACACTCTCTGGCTTCCCTCTTCCAACATGGATACATTTCCTGTTAGAAGTTTAATCTGTATAATGTTAACTGTACTAAACAAAAAAACCAACGACATAAATGTGTTTCAACCTTTACCAAACCTGGCAATAATAAGATTTACATTAAAAAAAAAAAGCAAAACATTGGCGTATTAAACAGCAGCCGATAAAGACTTGATAGAAAAACACTTAACTGCTGTGCTCCGGGTATCCTGTACCTCTCACTGAACCTTTTAATGCTTTTTGTAGTCTTAATAACAGCTTTGTTACAGTCTGATAAACATGATTTGTCCTTCACAGCATATTTCATCTTGGAGAACAACCTCCCCCTACGCTCTGCGCTGGAGACTAAAAGGATGATTCAGACGGATATCCGGATGATCACTAATGACAAATTTGGTACAAATTATCTGCACTTAACAGCTGTGCTAGTGTGTGTGAGCTTCATGAGATAATTGAGCCACTTGGGAGGGTAAATGGCACGAGTGCGTTTGTGTCTTTGCACCTGTTGTCGTGTCTGTGTGTCTGCGTGTCCTCAGTCCGCTTGGCCGCCATCCCGACCTGCTTTATTTTTATTTATCCTCTCCGTCACCTCGCCTCCGGCTAATGTTTCTCTGCGTTTTCTCACAGAGCTGCCTTTGAAGCTCATCTATCCTCCCGACTTCTCCGAGTCCTTCATCTACGGCCTGCTTCTTATTGTGTAAGTTTTCCCCACTTTATTACATTTACATTAAAAAAAAAAGGATTTTTATCGCTGCACCGCGAGCTTCAAAGGCCGAATTCTATAAGGACGGCTAAAAATGAAACTGCAGTGTAGCTGCAGGCAGTCAGACACATTTTACACAACAGCAGCAGCAATAAGTGAGGATGAAATGGATGTTAGAGGAAAAAACAACCTTCAGTTCCCTTGATTTAGGACTTCAGTTAACATTTTTCTAGTGAGGTTATGGTCTCAGTGGCTAGTTTCAAGACTTCTTCAGTGCAGCATGATGTTCATTTTGTCAATTATGGCCTCCTTTAGAGTCGAAAAGGAGGATGAAGCAGGGCATGCTTTAGGGCTTTCCCACCTTGTGATTGACAAATCGCTCCTGTATGAACAGAGCGTGCCTCTGTTTCTCACTGAGATCCATCACTTGCTTGTCACATCCACTTTCAAAACACCACTTTCAAAAAGATGGTGACAGCAAAATGACCCAAATGGATGTCACGGTGGCTACATCCATTTTTTATATACAGCCTGTTTGTAAAATTAGTGCATTAAAAATACTAAAGACCCATCAAACAGCTGGATGCCAGTATCTGGCTCAGCAGATCTAACTTCCAAAGACTATATATGCTCACTTTATTAGGTACATTTTACTCGTACTGGGTTGGACACCTTTCGTCTAAAGAGATGGACATGGTCAGCAATGACACTCATGCAGGCTGTGGTGTTTAAATGATGCTCAGCTGGTACTAAAGGGCCCAAAGTGTGCCACACCATTACACCAGCAGCAGCCTGAACCACTGACACGAGGCAGGATGGGTCCATGCTTTAAATGCATTAAATTCTGACTCTACCACCTGAATGTTAGGGGTGGGGGTTAGGTGAACTGGCTACTCTGGAGCCACTTGAGCAAAACACCAGGTTCTCACACACAGTGAGCTACGAAAACGTCGTAAAAGGTTCTGATAATTAATGCGAGCAAAACAACTTTCCCGACAGCGGCAGCTCTCCGGGCACCCAGACGGTGACGGAGGAGTTCACATCGGGCTGGGACTGGGTGCTGGCGGGATCGGAGCAGGTCATCGTGGCGCGGCTCGATGGCAGGGGATCGGGGTTCAGAGGTCAAAGGTAACAGCTTTTGGCAGTTTTAGCAGAATTCGTTCCAGTCCTCCCTGATCTCACGGTCCCTCATCTTTTGTCACCTCGCAGTGTTTTACAGCAGAGGCTCGGCACAGCGGACGTGGAGGACCAGATAGCGGCTCTGGAGTACGTAACACACGGCTGCACGCTTTCATCCGCTCTGTTATCGTGTCTCTCTCACACGGCGGTTTAAAGCTCGTTAGAGTTTCACAGAAGCCTCTTTGATATTTTTTTTTTGTGGGGAAACATAAACAAGATGCATTTGAAGGAAGGTGTGTTTATCATCACAGGACTAAAACAGTTTGTCCAGATTCCTGGAAACACGACTGAACTGGATATGTTGGGGCTCGGTGATGTTTCTCAAAGAAAACATTCAAACATTTTTACTCCTATTTTACATTTGGTTGGATCTGGTGATACATGTTAAAAACCTTTGAATAAAAACTGTATTTCTATTTAAATATTCATATTTCTGCATGTACAGACAGAGCCCTCCTGATCGTTGATTGTATTCAAAGACCTGCAGCACTTGTAGTTTTTGACTCCTGTGGTGAAGGCCCACCTGTCACACGAGCAGTCGCGGCTTTGCAGGCTTTCTCGCAGTAATTCTCAGTGGCTTTGACCTTTGACCTCCTTAGTGCTGGAGCGTCAGCCGAGTGTGTGACGTGTGAAGTGAAATATAAAGTTATAACTGCCCCTCTTGCTTTCTGATATCCACTTCTTCCCCTCTCGTTAAAAATAGCCTCCCCTGTGTTTCTCAGGTACCTGGTGACGCGGCCGTTCATCGATCCCACCCGTGTCGGAGTCTTTGGAGAGGTTCGTCTCACACGCTCTGAACTAACCCTCAGTTTTCAGCTGACTGAATACACGTGTGATCGGTCCAGTAATGGCAGTGGCTGCCCACTCAAAACCCTGATTTCTATAGGTTGTTTGCAGTCATAACTGCTTTTAGTTTCTCTTTTTCCTTCCTCATCCATCCTGTAGTCAGGAGTCCATGGAGTCTGTTTCTCACAGTTTGGTCAGAAACGCGCACATGAGCAAGGAGTAGTAACAGACTGCGCACAAGAGAGGTGAAGAAGAGAGTGCAGGCAGGTGGAGTGGGTGGAGATGAGCGTCAGGGGTGATTTGTGACAGAAGGATAGCAGCAAGAGTGAAAGGGAAGGTTTACAAGATGATAGTGAGACCTGCTGTGATGTACGGGTTGGATACAGTGGCACTGACAAAAAAAAGGAGGCAGAGTTGAAGATGTTAAGGTTTTCACTGGAGTGACCAGAATGGAGGGGATTATAAATGAGTCCATCAGAGGGACAGCTCAGGTTGAGCAGTCGGGAGACAAAGTTAGAGAGACAAGGCTGAGATGGTTTGGACATGTGCAGAGGAGGGATGGTGGATATACTGGATAAAGGATGTTGAAGATGGAGCTGCCAGGCAGGAGGAGAAGAGGAAGACCTCAGAGGAGCTTCATGGATGTAGTGAAGGAGGACATGTAGAGGGTTGGTGTGACAGAGGAGGATGCTGGGATAGGGTGAGATGGAGGCAGATGATCGGCTGTGGCGAGCCCTAAAGGGAGCAGCTGAAAGAAGAAGAAGAGAAAAAGGAGTCCGGAGGGAAAAGGAGAGAGCGATGATTTGTGGCCACCACCTGTTAAACCATTCACGGTGTTATACTGTGATGATTGAGTGTTCCCTTCATTTCTTTGAGCAGTGTATTTATACTTTGAGTTACTCCCCTTTCTAAACCCAGAAAACCCTCAGTAATACCACAAAAATCACTTTAATATGAATTAAAGTGGATCAAAATGAATAATTCTGGTACTGCAGTTGTCAGTAAAAGTATGCTTTGTTGAATTTAATAATACAGTTTTCAGTATTAGTTTAATAAAGCTATTTAAACCACTCTTGAGTATTTGATTGTTACAAACAGCTGAATTATTATAATCTATGCCAGTAAAACAAATATGCAACGAGGGGTTGAATCGTTTTGCTTCCAACTGCAGGTTTAATTTTTCAGGAGGCAAACATGAATATTTTAAAATACAGTTTATACAGAGACTACAATTTTACTGCTGTGCAAACAAAGAAATGTCCTACTGTGTTACAGTCGGCGGTTTTAACACTCTTAAGCACAGTTCTCGATGCAAGTGAAGCTCCCCTAATGTCTCTCCAGCAGGGCTACGGTGGCTACCTCACGCTGATGATGCTGAAGTCGACGGAGAAGCTGATCAGCTGCGCGGCGGCTCAGGCTCCCGTCACTGACTGGACCATGTACGGTGAGCGAGAGTTCAAATCCTCTCTAATACGGTGCTCCGGGGACGCGGAAATATTTATTACTTCTGCTGCCGCCGCTGCACCGGCTCGCCATTTCTCTGAACGCGACGTCGTTATCCTACACAATCTTTTTCATGTGTACCGCCGGGGTGATGTCACTTTAATTATTCTTTGCGTCCGCTTTTGGGAATTCAGGCTTATTGAATTTGAGGACGAAAAAAGCGAGTGCTCGGTGTTGGGACTCCAGCGCAGCTGAGGAGATCCTGCTGGCTGTGATTAGAGTTTAATAGACTGAAGTGTTGCTGTAAAGCCTCTGCTTCATATAAAGGATCTCGGTCTATCTTCACTTGTAAAAAGCAGAAAGAAGACGCCTTTGCGCTGTTGACTATTCTTCCGGCGTGTGCTGATGAAGACCTAGTCTGTTTTTTGCCAATATGCTCAAATAATAAACTTCAAATGTCACTTCACCTGAAGCCAGAGTGCCTCAGTTGTTTTTAAAACATTGCAATCTGGTTTTATCCCCGTGGCTCCATCAGAGCTGTGCAGCATTCCTTAGTTTTATGTAAATTTCTTATTGCATATCTATATTGTAACCTTTCTGCTTTCTCCCTTTTCCCGTTCAGCCTCGGCCTTCTCAGAAAGATACTTCGGCTTGCCTTCGACTGACGAGAGCAGATACCAAGTGAGCTTCTTCTGTTACCCACCTGCTGCTGAGATTCTTTTTAAAGGATTAGTTTGCTTTGTTTCACTTAAATGAGAGTTGCATAAAACGGTGAATGGGGGGCAGAAACCTTGCAGCTTTCCAAAAAAAGCATTATTTTTTACAGAAAGCTGACATTAGCCATTTAAAAAAAACAAAAAAAACTTAAAAATCACTTTAAAAATAGCTTTTACTGATCATTGAGCCAGTTTGAGTTTGACCTGGATGTTTCACTTATAAAACTTATAAGAGTTAAAGTGCTGTTATAGTAAAGACAGCGAATAAGTGTGTGCAGTTTGAACAGTATGCTTCTATGGTGTGAATTTGAACATCCTAAGTTAGATCGTTCTTGAGTTATGGCCAACAGATGCCGCCGTCACCAATCTATGACAATACCTCGACTCTATATACAGTACCAGTCAGAAGTTTGGACACATTTGCCCATGTGTCCAAACATTTGGTGTAATTTGTACTGTAGGTCCTTCTTCTGTTTACAAAATAAGTTGCACCTCCAGTAAGTGCTGTGCATCCTAACTGAGTCCCGCCCAAAAAATGACATTTTTACTTGGTTGATATGTGACGGAGGAAAGTTCGGAGATTGTTGTTTATTTATTCAGTGATGCAATCTGTATGTTACCTCTAAAAATGTCAATAGGCTATTGGCTAGTTGTCATGGTTGCTGTGGCAGGCAGGCACAGGCGGACCCCAAATGCAGACAGGATTAAACTGTTTATTAAGGAGTGACATGAAACAATAAACACAGCTACACTGGAGCTGGACGGGTGCCAGAACTAAACACACAACTAAGAGGCAAGATGACACACAGCAAGGAAAACACTGACGATGACGACGCAACAAGGAACAGACGCAGACTGAGGACCTAAATACACACACACACACACACACACACACACACACACACACACACACACACACACCCACACACACACACACAGAC
>JAVDPK010003083.1:175778-197288 GCA_034780415.1 Cichlasoma orientale | reverse complement strand
CACACACACACACACACACACACACACACACACACACACACACACACACACACACACACACACACACACACCCACAAAAGGTAATCAGGGAACAGGCAACAGGTGAGGGGCAAAGCAGAATGTAATTAACCAAACGAGACAAGGGAAGCAAAACTAAACACAAAGCACAAGGAACAAATCAAAGTAAAACAGGAAACAGACAGACACAGGGGGGGCAAGAACCAAGGGAACCAGGAGATCCAAATATAAACCATAACTAACCACAAGACATGAGAATAAGATGAATATTGAAAACCAAAACAAACTCAGTGAAGACAGAACTAAACACAATGCTGGGCACACGGCCCAGGACCATGACACTAGTGACATTTTTAGATGTTAGGCATTTTTAAAATATTCATCACCTCAAAAAGTAAAACAAATCTTTCTTTGCAAGAGCAAGAAAGGAAAACATTCAACAGGGAAATGCCAGCTTAAAAAAAAAAATAACACACAGTCGTCCTCCAAGTGAAGGTTGCAGTCAGAGTGTGTTTTTCTTCCTAAGTGGGTTGCCTGAAACTGGGCCAGAGAGCTCTATTTTTTGACTCTCACAGCAGGAGGGGTGGTCTGCTTTAAAAGTCACCCAGAGAAGGGAAATGTGGCACAATCTGATCAGGCAATAATCAGCGGGACGTCATCACTCAGCTGGTCCTCCGAGACGCAAACGCAGAAACGGAGAAGGGTCCGCAAATGTCCGGGTGTTGATGGCTGGCCGCAGATCCAGTTTGAATTCCAGCTGGGAACAAAATGATTGACTGGCAGTGAGATTGAAATATCCTGTATTATTACAGTTCACCATCCACGTTCCCCCAGAGCAGCGATTACCATCAGTCTGGGTTATTGTTGCTTAAGACCAGCAACTAGTATGTTTTTTGTTTTTTAGTTTATTTTTTGTTTAATTTACAACAACAACAACAAAAAAACCCAAAACAAATCAAAGAGCATGAAGGACAGCAGGTAAAATACTTACTGAGAAAATGATTTCTATTAAATCATGTGAGTCCAGGTCCTTTATTTCATTGACAGCGCAAAAAGAAGGAATCTTCCACATATTCAGCCCAAAGGTCATCATTTTCTGTCTGCGTGAACAAGAAGGTTTTGAGTCTGTTTTGAACGTCAGCACAGATGTAACTGATCTCAGGTCAGCAGCCAAAGAACAGGACCACAGTAACTGAAAGCACTCTTGGTTCTGATTCTGGGAGCATTTAAAAGATCTGCATCTCACGATCTGAGAGGTCTGACTGGGTTGTAAGCAGTCAGACCTCTCAGCCAAACCACTGAGAGTTTTGTGATCTAATAAAATGATTTTGAAAGTAGTTACATATTTCAGTGGGAGCCCATGAAGGGACTTCAGGACGTGGGTAATATGGTCAAATTTTCATGTACCTGTAAGGACTCAGGCTGCTGAATTCTGAACACGCTGAAGTCGCCCTACTGATGATTTGGATAATCCTGCAAATGAAGTGCTGCAATAATTAAGCGTGCTTGATATTTTTAAGTGACCGAAAACTTTTCTGGTGATATTATTAATATCCAAACTGAGATCACTGTCCAAAAGGTTCCCGACTTGCTCGTTTCAGGAATGATAAATATGAACAAATTTTCTGTCTCCGACTTTTTTGGACCAACAGCAAATATTTATGTTCTGTCTCTGTTCTAAAAAGCTTTGACACATCCAGCAGTTAATGTCATCAGTGCATTGTGAACAGAGGTTAGATCATTTGTGTACTCCCAGTGCCGGTCCCAAACCTGGATAAATTGTGGCAGTTTGCATCAGGAAGGGCATCAGGTGGAATCATATTTTCCATATTTGATTGTTCGGGGTCCAGGTTAACAGAAACCACCTCCAGTACTGTTGGCCAACAGGGTGCCAGTGGAAACTGCGCTACTGTTGGCTGAAGACAAAGAAAGAGGAGAGGGGGATGGCATGTTAGGAGGCAGTGAGAGAGAAGAAAGGGCAGGAGTGTGGAGGTGAGAGGAAGACCTCAGAGGAGGTTCATGGATGTAGTGAAGGAGGACATGCTGAGTGTCGGTGTGGCATTTAAAATAGAATAGGATTTGATTTAAAAATGGCTCTATGGGGACTGACTCACTTTTAGATGTAGCCTCAAGTGATCACTAGAGGAACTGCAGGTTTGCTACCTCCATGTGGGTTTCATTTTTCATTCATGAAGGTTGCTGCTTGCTTTAAACCAGCGTTTTCCAATATATTTAGCTTAGAACTTCCATCCATCTTCTTACCTTCTGATCCAGTTCAGGGTCGCAGGGGAGCTGGAGCCTATCCGTGCTGTCAGACACCACTCACGCTTACATTTACTCCTAGAATCACCGGTCAACCTATCATGCATGTGTTTGGATTGCAGGCACGGGATAACATGCACACTCCAGGATTCAAGTCTAGGAACTTGTTGCTGTGAAGCAACAGAAAACTCATAAAGAAGAAGAATTTGTGTAGAAGAAATTCCAATTTTCAAGTCTTCTCTCATTAATCATCTCATAACCCCTCAGGTTTATCAGGTGACCCTCATAAGGGTGCCCACCCCTGTATTGGAAACCGCATCCATCCCTTTTTGTATATTTTTGATACTTTCATCTAATAATTCTGATATTTGTCATGATATTAGATGATTTTAATGCGGCAAATCATTTGACTTGTTTTGAATCTCCAGGCTTCCAAAGTTCTGCCCAGCATGAAAGGTCTGCAGGGAGGAACTCTATTTCTGGTCCACGGTACTGCTGACGGTATGCATGTTTCCTCCATCCTCCTCACATAAAACACACCAATAGAGGCTAAAATCTCGCTTCACAGTAACACTGTAGTAATGTGGGTTACTAAAGGTAGACATGAGTCTTACACGAGCCTCTCCTCTATGCCGAGCTTTAAAGCTTGACCTCAGCGAGAGCAGCAGCTTTTATCCAGCAGTGGAATTAACCTCGCCGACACTTATTTGCATGTCGTGTTTTTGTCTCCCGGCAGCCAACGTTCACTTCCAGCACTCGGCCGAGCTCATCAAGCACTTAATAAAGATTGGAGCCAACTACACTATGCAGGTAAACACTCTTACAGAGAACATGCGGTATTTCAGTCTTTGCAAACAGCAGCTGTGGCTTTTAATTAAAATGGGTCATCCTCCATTATGTATCAGTACATTGTGATGCACATCATTTATTTACTCCGGTGTGGCACAGAAGATTTGCAGACCTGTACTCCTGTACTTTCACTTTATCCCTTTATTTCCCTTTAATTCAGAGTTTGACATGTTGGGAAAGAGGCTTATGAAAGACCTTTCTCTCTCATGCTTGTCCAATAAATAGCTTTAGTTTTGCTGATTAGCTTAGCTTAGCATAGTCACAGTTAGTTGGTTTTTCATTTAAACATGAAAACAGAGCAAGCAAATGAAGATATATATTTTTTAAAAGCTCCTTGTGCCAAACCTCACTGGAAAAATGGGAATTTTAAGATAATATTCTAAATTCTCTTTCTTTGCTCCACTAGTTTGAAATTTGGAGAAATGTGCTAACAAACCTGTACACATGTTGCTTTTATGCTTTAGTTTTTGGACAAGTTAAACAATTAAAAATACAAGTAATTAGTGAACTTTAGAGATGCTGCTAGGTGGATTTTGTTAGCATTGGATTTCCATTCATTTCGGTTTCTAGTGTTTAAGCTAAGCTATCAAAGCTAGCATAGTTCTGGCGTAGAAATGAGAGCGATGCAGATCTTATTTTTTTTAACTTTTAACAAGAAAGAAATTCATATTTAATAAAGTGCAGGTGCAAATATTGTAAATCTTCTATTCCACTGTCTGACAATATCCTGAAAATACTTAAGATTTTCCCCAGAAATTAAACTCTGTGGTTTCCTGAGTAGGGTACGTTTGATATGTTTAAAAATTCCTTACCGGAGAAAACCAGCAAGTTGAAAAACCTAAAACAAACGATCAGATCAAGGAGGCTTCTGCCTGAAGCCTCTGAAGGCCCATTTATTCTCACTGCATTGGTCGCCCTGAATGCAAACTGTGATGTCGCCTCAAAAAAACTTGCAAAAGCTCACCAACTACTCAGTAAACAGGAGTGAAACTGTGAAGAGAGCGACGCAAACTGGAAACAGAGACGTTTCACTTTGAAAGTCGAAGTTGCACCTTTGGAAACGTGTTGGTTTCAGTGGCTTTGCAGCCAATTTCACGCAGCAGCAGCCAGCAACCACTTGCCAACTAGTTGGGGAACACACATTTTTCCCTAGCAGCCAGAGGTTCCCAGGCAGTTGCTGATGAGTCTCTAGGCCTGTGTGACGAACTGGTGGGGCTTTCAGTTTACATGTTAATTATTAAGTGAGTTAAATACTTGAGGAGGTGAAAATCACCAAGTAATAAATAAACAACAACCAGCAATGAACTAGTATATTGGCCAACTGCCCAAACACATTAAAACCATAGAGTGAGTTTTCCAAGGCTCCACAGGCACATCAAATCTTAATTGCTCTCCAGAAAGTTTTTCAAATGTCTCATTTCATAGTCAGAGAGAAGGTCAGCTGTTCCATGTCACAGATGCAAAAATACAAACAAAAACTATAAGACAAAGAATAAATTTACATTTGTACAAAACTTGAACAGCCTTCAAATAATTTGAGAGGTTGTTTTAGAAATTCTGAAACAATATATAAAAGAATTTCACACAGTTAAAGACTCAAATTCACTTTTTCGACTTAGTTACTGAAACGTTTTTGATATTTTGTGAAAAAAAAAATCCCAAATAAATCCACCTTTCAGTCGACTCACTCTCCTGTTTTGAAGCTTTCGCCCAAATCCCAGAGGCCTCTTCTGTTGGCTCAGTCGTGAAAGTGTAGCTGTTAAATTCAGTCCAGTGACAACAAACCGAAGAACACTTATGGAACGATATTACTATTGTGGTCAAAACCTTCAGCACAGTCAAGTAAAGTGAACCTTGAGAGAATAAAGTGAAGAATAAACCTTAAAGCTCAAGACAAGAAATGTTCAGATGTGTTGTGCAGACTAGTGTCTGAATGCCCTTTTATCTCTGTCCTCTTTCTGGCTCAGATCTACCCAGATGAAGGCCACTTCCTGTCAAGGCGCAGCCAGATTCAGCTGACTCACTCCCTAATTGGATATTTCAGGGGATGCCTGCTCGATGCATCGTTGTTACTCAACCAACGGGACGACGAGTGAGAGGGAACGGGCTCGTTACCGTTTCCGAATGCGCGCGTGTGTGCCCCCAATAGATCGAATGTGTGTGTGTCTGTGTTTTATACTCGTAGCACAATGTTTGATGGACAGAAAAAGCTTCTTCTTGACATATCAGACTAGTCTGTGTCGCTCGTCACCTCAGTAGAAATAAGCTTCAGTTTTCACCTGTTATCTTAGAGGTTGTCAGTGCCTGCGTGGGGATTTATTGCCTCTCTTTTTTCCTGGCAGTTCAAAAAGAGGAAATTTAACCATATTTGAGAGAAGCGAGCGTACCTGTTCAAACTTCAAACAGAAAACTGAGAGATCACGTTGGACTCATTAATCACAGCAAAACTGAATCAAACCAAATGACTGATTCAGGTTTAGATTAGTTTAAAACATTGTTAAAAATGGGTCAAAGTGAGCATTCTTATCTTTTTTTTTTTTATCTCTGAAACTTTGATGCCTGGAATTTAATTTAACGGATGTTATACAAGGTGCGATCGAGTAGTTCCCCAATTATAAAAACATACAAACCATATCTGATATAAATGTGGACAGACTCCCCTTCAAGGATGTCTCCTTGTGCAACTCTGCATGCTGCTGCTGTTTTTAAAAGAACTCATCATCCGCGCTGGAAAGAAGCAGGCCAAAGGGTCATTTGTTCCCCACTTTATGTTCCTGCCCTGTAATCTTTACACAGTACATTATTTATTTAACCTTGTAGTTTGTAAACTGTACTGGTGGCCGTGGTTTTGGTGGCAGAGCATGTTTTTGTAGGTTCAGATGTTCTACTTCCAGGTCTGGTTTTGTATAGTGCGCAACAAATTTATTATTCCACAGCTGCCCTAAATTAACAGGAGTGGTAAATACTAAAATAATTTTTTATGTTTCTGTAATGGTTAATGCACCGTATGCACAGGTTTTTTTAGTGGGGAAATTATATTTTTTTATGTTTAAATATAATTATTGTTGGTATCCATGAATTTTCACATTTCCTTTTTTACAAAAAAGCTAAAAAAAATAGTAAAATACATTTTTTTACATAAAAATGCCAAATTAAAGTTATTTACTTGCATTCGTGAACAGAAAAATTAGTTTTAGTGGTTAAACGTTGTGCTTGATTATTTTCTGACGTCTCAGAGAAGTCCAGCTCAAATTTGGCTATAAAAACGTAAATTCAGTTTGTCTAACTAATAATAATATAATTTTTAGTTTTAAACATGTTTTTGACACATTTCTATAATATTTGTGTTTTCTAGTTTTTATGGCAGGTGGTCTAATAGATTTGCTGAGCACTGTAGAGCCCAGAGACCAAACACCAGTTTTCATTGTAGTCATTTTAAAGCCCTAGCTTTAAATTAGCAACATTCATTTCATTTTTTTTTTTTTTTAATATTCACATGGGTGTGCACTGTGAGTTTGTCCCCCAGGGTCAGACAGTTGATGCTTTGTTAGTTGAGGGATCTGAGAGAAAAACATTTGTGACCCAGCATGACGAAACCAGACCGAAGTCCAGATTTTTCATTTTTCACTTTTTTATATTTCCTAAAATTTCAGAACTTCTAAATTAGCATGCAAAGACAGATTCCATTGATCCATCTGTGTTTATTTTCTATGAATTTTTAACTTGAAGATTTCAAACTGTGTCCACCATATGAATTATTCTGGTTTAGTAACGATGCAGATAAATAAATACTCACTTGTAGCATGTTCGTAATTGACTGGACCTCTGATAAAAACTCCACTAGGTTTACAAGAAAGTGTCAATCGCAATCCACACAGTCTTATCATAGTTAGACATAGTGTTGGAGACATTTGCAGACAGTGAAGTTAAAAATGAAAGACACCGTAATGCGGTTCTGACTTGACATCTTAACATGCTTCACTACAAGGAATGCTAATGCCAGAAATTAAGGTGCCAACCTTCTAATTAGTGGTCAGTAATCTGGGTGGATCTGATTGGGATGTTTTGATCAGGTGTAACTGAGGTTTTTTTTCTAGCTCTTCATGAGCCTTTGGGGACTGACTGCAAACATAAGCATGGGTCCATGCCAAAAATTTATTTTAATGTGAGGAAATGAAACTCCACTTTAACAAAGTGGTTGCAAAAATATTAGCATAATAATCCTGATGATTTCCTTTGGGAAACGGCCAAAATTTTTATATGCAGAAAAAAAAACCATCTTTTTTTTTTTATTCCAGTTTATTCCTGATCAGTAGTAGAGGAGGAGGTTTACTGAGACAGTGTCTCAGTGAGATAAATAGATATGTTGAATGCAGCTGCAGGGAAAACAAAATTACTGCGATCATGTGCAACGGACTTGCGGCCTTGTTGCCTTTAAAATGTTTGCTTCCAAGCTCTCAGTCAGTCGTTGCCTTCAATGAGACTTTGGTTTGTCAGAATGGTGAGAAAGCAGCAAAAAAAAGCAGTCAGTCTGCTATCAGTTTGTGATTGAATGGGGTCAAGTCGGCAATGCAGTACATGCATACGTGCAGTCTGTTTGTGATAATACAGCAGTTAACTGTGACAAATCTGCTGCTCCTCTCCTTACACAGAAACTCACATTACTTACACTCAGAGTCCAGACAGAGCCTCATAGATTTGAAACAGAAATTCCTCCACAAACAGTGACGTAGCTGCTGCAGGATGTCAATTTAACTACAAAACGTTATAGGCACTCAGCAGCGTTGCTGTTATGCGACACTCGAGTCAAATGCAACCAGTTGGCAGTTAGTTGAGTTGAGTCCTCCTGTTGCAAAAGAGACATGTTGCAGTTTGATTGCAACATGTTGGCGGTTTGTCTGTGTTTATAAATTAGATGGCAGTTATTTGCAAATCTTGGCCAAGATGTCTGAGTTAGCCCATGACTGTTTGGAGAGCACGAGGAAGTTGGTGTCCTGTTTTTACTCAGTGTGTCTGAGTACATTTTTTACTAGCAGCATTGATGGACACATTTCAGACCTTCCTTTGACCAAATTTTACACACAGCGCCACCGTTTTTACTCGAGAAGCCAACCACAAAAGGACTCGAAGCCTTATTCATTAGGCCACATAGGACAAAGTGGAGTTACTTGTGGTATGATTTGTAAGGATGGGGCTTTTTGATCACGCCTTGTATCAACTGAAGTTTTTTTTTCTCAAATTATTGAAGTTTAATAATGAGTTTTGTGGTAATTGCATCAATCTGATTTCTCAGATTTAAAATTGCAGATGTTAAGAAGCCAAAAGTCTGGGAGTTAAAAAAAAAAATGTAGGAAAACATCAGTTTTATAGATGAAGTCACGACAAAGCCTGACTTCAAGGACATTTTCAGGTCATATTGTTACCTTCTTATCCCTTTTTATGCATTTCACATTTCCCCAGGGATGTGTGATGCTGTTCTGTGGAGTATTTGTGTGGGGGCAGCCTACAAGGTTTGCTGAGCCGTCCAGCTCATAGACAGCAATAGTGCTAAACAGATGTACAATACTTACTGGATCTTTTTTTGTCCTTACAGAGACTTATTTATTTTATTTATTACATCTAAAAGTAGATATTTACTTTTTCACACCAGTTGTTTTGGTGTTTTTTTGTCAGTAAATGTATGCAGGAGTTTAATAAGCCCATTCCCTAGCTACTCATAGTTTGGCCTGTACTACATTTTGGGACACAGCCTCTTTAGAGAGTGTAAATTTTCTCATGGGAAAGAAACTTTCAGCAAGACTTTTGCAGGTTAAATGGTGACACATAACTTATAATGTGTATTTTATGCTGTAGTTTCTTTTTTAGGTAGATGCAGGCTCTTCTGCTTTTGTATATTTATGTATATGGTTCAGAAATTGGTTTTAAATCACCTTTAATTCCTTAGGTGACTGAAGGACTCACTGTATTTGGTAATAGTACTGATTTCCTGCTGTTCTCCAACTTCAGTGTGTGCATTTTCAGCTGCTTCAAGTCCTTTTTTTCCCCTCTTTCTTTTGTAAATACATCCTGGTTGCAGTGTTATCCAGAAAGCACTCCAATAAAAGCATAGTACAGTTATGCCAATATGATGCCCGAGAGCTCTCCTCGCTGTGATTACGGCTCTGAAAGCGATTCCCACAATTACAGCTCGGCCGCTCACAAGTGCCATCGATCACAGAGACGAGCGTCCTCGGTGAGGTTCATCTCCACACGAGGATAAAAACAGTTACAGGAGTCGGCGTGCATCCGAGTGAAAGTCCCCCCCAACGCATGGCTTGGAGGTAGTTGCCATGACAACAGTGTTGGTAGCCCAGGATACGGCCACTCTCATAAGTCATTTAGAGACGAGCGCTTTGCGTCGCGGAGCGAGCAGCTGCTGATGCAACATCCTCAAAGCCATATGTACCTGTGCTTTGTAAAACATGGAGTCCAGTTTAAAGAGTGAGTGTGTGAGGCGGGGGTTCTGTTTTGGGTTTGTACGGTGGCTCAAGCTGGATTTTGCTCTGGGGGTGGGCGGGGTGACGTTGTGGGTGTGGGATGAGTTACGAGAAGCTTATTGTATATTTTTGGCTGTTTTAATATTAAAGAATAACGAAGAGCCACGTTTGGGCTGTAAGTTTCTTTGTTAAACATTTTATATCACGGCCGATAAGCATTGACTGTATAAGAAAGATGGAAGTCAACACGAAAGTAGCTTATGTCCAACAGAGGGCGACTCCACTGACTACAGAAAGATGTCTGATTGTATTAAAGTCTTAAGTTTCAGTCACACAAACCTAGAAACCAGTTGGTGACCTCCAGTCACGAGGGAAAGATGCAGATTCCCTGACCAGCTAACAAGTGGCTTCTTGAGGTTGCTGACTGTTGCCGGGTGAAATCGATTGCAAAGATTGTTCAGCTATCAGCTGCAATTTGCATGAAAGACGCAGACTTGTCGTTTACTCTCCGAGTCTGAGTCTGAAAAATTGCGATGCGAGCTGGAAACGGAAAACATTCCCCTTCAAAGTAAAACTTGTGCCTTACCGCTGCAACCAAAAGATGCATTTTTTACTTTGAAGACAAACTTTCAATTCCTTTCACAGTTTCACTGCCACTTGGCACCAGGTTAGAGAGTGTTTGCAGACATGCCAACGGTTGTAGCAACCTGCAAGCAACCAAGGCAGTCACAAGATTTTCGGTGCAACCAGATTCACACTAGCAACATCCAGCAACCACTCGCCAGCCAGTCCCAGAACAGACACTTTTCCTTAGTGACGTGTGGTCGCCAGAGGGGCACTGGCCAATCTTGGCCAGATGTCACAGCAACCTGTGGCGACCCCTTGCCAACTGGACGGGGAATGCACACTCTTCCCGAGCGACCAGATGGCGGTTGCCAGATGCCCACGGACCGGTGTGACTCCGGCTTCAGTGAAAAATCGCCCTCTGCTTCTTCACTACTAATCTGTGTCTGTGACTCTGTGTCTGTGACCGCTTCAAAACACACTGGGAGCATCTCAAAAGCAGAGTTTGGGGGTCTTTTATTTTGAAAAGTGACTACTCTATACGCTATCCGTGTGCCTGACTTCCTGCCATGTGCAACTTCACACGGCTTCCAGTGACTAATTAGAGAGTTTTTGTGGAGTTGTAAGTCTTAAGTGTGTGAGATTAACTCCAGAGCTGGAATACGAGTATCTGTGCCCGAGTTAATCTGGAGTTAAGTTTACGAGAACACATCAGTTTGTTGGAAGATGTAATTACACAATAATCTATGTATATTTATTAGTACAGTATCCTTTTTTGTATTAAATAACCTCAAAAAAAATGACTGACTATACCGTTAATGTCTGATTGAATACAACATGATGTTCATTTTGTAAATTATGGTCCCTGTTAGTGTCCAGAAGGATACAGGAAGTATGGTTATTGGCTAACAAGTTATGATTGACACTTTGTTAGCCAGTGAGCAGTGTCCCTCAGTTTCCTCACAGATCTGATGGAGATGTTGATGATTGCAGGAATACTCACTATGGGACTTCACTATCCAAAAGTTAAGATCTGTGTGGCCATCTTTTGTATACAGTCTATAGTATTTAGGCATTTATAAGTCCTGGAGAATGCCTTCCTCAGGCTACGAGTAAGTTCATGTTCTTTCTGTGTAAACTGTCTGTTTAGCATTAAGACAGCTGTCATAACTCAGTGTGAATTCTCATTAAAAAAATAAAAGAAACAGCAGACATGTCCACAGCCATCAGCTTCCCACCAGGCTCTGGTTAAATGAAGCTTTCCCTTTTTTTTTTTTTTAAACTTCTTGGGCCTTTGTACCTGAATATTTTCCTCCTTTCATTTACAGCCAAAGTTCACAGTCAGCATTTTCTATGTAAAAACGATTAGTGTCTGTAAACAAATCAGCAGCCTTTCTCCGTAGATCACTTCTGGTCTCAGCTCAATATCAAAGGCTGGAGAGTATTCAGGAACTTGATGTCACGTCTCCACCCCTCAGTCACCACGGTGCCACACTTTGGCTTCACACCCAGAGAGCTCCACCTTTTATACGACTTCAAAAAAAGTCAGTTTGATCAGCTGACTGATGATGAAACAGCCGCCTGAACATAATTCAACTATTCTTAGATTAAACTGATAAACTGTGTAGATTTCTTACATTCCAGCTGTGCACTTCACTTATACAGTATAGCTTATGATGTATATGGTCAGTTTGTAATAATGAGACTGGGCTTTACATATATACCACTTCCTTTGGATATTTTCATAGTAGGGTAAATATGCCACATGAGCTGGAAGCACACGGGGTAGCTGATTCAAATTTAGACAATCTCAGGATGACCATCTCACACTGACTGCTGCCATGACCTGGTGGTCCTACCTTGCTCAGTGAGAGAGCTTCATAGTTGGTGGCCAAAGATCACCTGGCAGCAAAAATAAAAAAAAAATCCATCATGCAATGATTTTTTTTTTTTCTATTTTTACAAGTAGACAGACTGCTTGTATCCACAATCTAATTTTTTTGGTCACTACCCAGATCTCATGACCACAGTTGAGCGTAGGGATGCAGATCAAGAAGTAAATCAGCAGCTTCGCTTTTATGCTCATCGCTCTCTTTGGTGCAGCGTCTGCAGTGATGTGGCCGCTACACCGGTCCATCTGTAAGTCTTCTTCTCCCCTCACTTATGAACAACACCCCGAGATACCACACCATCCTGAGGCCACCAAGGTGGAAGCCTTCTGCCACTTGGCTCTGCCCACAAAGTCTGTCCATAACCAGTTCTGCCAGTGGCTCAAATTTAGGATGATCAATGCGATTGCTGCTTCAACCACCTGTTCCTCCAACAAATTCAGCACGGAATAAAGTAGCCGACCAATAATAAACCAGCAGCTTTTCAAACTGAACAGATGCTACTAAAACATGAAAAACAGTGTTTTTTTGCTACAAAAGAGAACATCCAGTTGAGCTGCAGCGGAGGAAGCCAAGCAGTGAAGGACGTATGACGTGAATAGGTGTTATGTTTGTGCAGTCTATACATGAAACCATGAGATCCATAAACTGAAGGATTGCTCACATCTCAGTGTGCACACACTCTTACAGGTGTTGAAGGCCACCATTGTCCAGTGATCTGACAGCCTCGCTCATTTCCACCAGCCTTTGCAGCTCAGAATAAGGTTTAATTCTGGTGTCCTGATTTCAGTTTCAACTTATCAAATCTCTCCTTGTAATTCTCTCTTCTGTTCAGACTTTACAAAGCTGAATTGTTTTGGCTATAATCTGTCCTCATTTGACACCCGCGGCAGCAAATGTCAATACTTTATCCCTCCGCGCGCGACACGGCTGCAGCCCGTCCCGACCCCGCTGTGATTATTTATCGATATCAGCACCTTGTAATTTCCTTTTTGTCATATCGAGCAGGTGTGTTTGTGTGGCAGCCTGAAACCCTGACAGATGCAATTTCAGCCTCGCCGCCGCGTTGAGAAAACAGCGAGTAGCAGTAAAAGTTGCTGGACTGTGGCAGCAGACTTATGAAATCCAGGAGAAAAGAACATTTATCTTTCTCTCTCAGCCCTCCGTGACCTTTATAAATCCCCCGTCCACACTGCCTAGACTCTGCTCAAATGGAGCCTTAATTACATCAAAGCAATTACAGAGCCAATATGAAGGCCTCATCCACTGAGGAAGGGAGGAAAAGCTACAGCAGAAACTTCAGAAGATGTGAGTTAAGTTCGTCTCTGGTGGTTCAGCAGAAAATCTATAAAGACAAAAAAAGGAGGAAAAAAAACCACTTTGTACTGGAGGAAGAGAGGAATCGAGCTTAACTTTGGCAGATTTAGAGCACAGAATCAGCAGGGGGGTGACCGCAGAGGTCACATCTGTACAGTTTAAACCACGTGCAGAATTCAGACCTGCCAAAGCGAGCAGCTGAGTTTCAGGTTGCTTCAAATGTTGAGCCGGTTACCTCAAGGTACCAGTAGCTCACTGATATAAAATGCTGCTTTTGATTAATGAATCATGATGATTGGAGATTAAATTAAAAGATAATGAAGTACAGTCCTGTGCAAAAGTCTCGAGCCACCCCTCATTTTTTTATGTTTTGCTTCCGAGGAGCCAGACTTGTCGTTTTTAACACGGTCACGGAAAAACCTGACGCAGGACCTGAGAGATGCATCTGGACCTTCAGCTGAGCCGTCTGCTGTTCACTGAAGCCTCATCAGAAATGTCTCAGTGAGAGGGTGGCTGTCAGGAAGCCATTCTTAAGGAAGGGAAACAGGGAGAAAAGGCTGAGGTATGCCACATTACACAAGAACTGGACTGAAAATCAATAGCAACAGATCTGATGGGGTGATAGATACACATTTTACATTTTTTGGTTGAAATCATCATCAATATGTATGTAGGGGGTCAGGAGAGAGGTACAACAGTGAGTGTCAACAGGCAGAAACATCCTTCATGAAGCCTGGAGAACTATTCCTGAAGACTGCTTAAAGAAACGAGAAGAAAGCTGCCTCAGAGAGTTCAGGCTGTGCTGAAGAATAAAGGTGGTCACACCAGATATTGGCTTTCAAGCTCGTTACAATTGCACAAACTCTGTTTTTGGCTTATTTGCTGTATTTCCATGTGCGTTTGCACGTTTCAATAAATTTATGCACCCACTTCTCATTTTTCTAGCAGCATTTAAAGAAATGAGGCTCAAGACATTTGCAGGCTCAAAATGTTAATCTAGTTTAAACTTGTGGCTGCAGCACTCTTGTCTCTTTTTTGGCACAAAAATGAACGGTGAGTGCACTTCACATTTTTAAGGCTGCAGTAGTTTCTACATGTCAGTCACTGCAATTATTCATTATTTTCTACAGGATGGACGGGTTGGGCTCTGCTTAAAGATAACACCACACTGACATCTAGTGGTGAACCTCCGACATTAAATGCCAAAGTACAACGACAGCTCTTAAAAGCTTTTGTTTTACTCTGCTATTCTTCTATTTTTACAGGAAAGTAAAGGAATATTCAGTCCTATCGGTAGAATGAGAACAAAACATATTTATTTTTGCTTGAGTTTTATGTAGAATTAAGCAGTAATAAACTGTATTTTATATCTTTGTGTAGATTACCCTTCAAACTTGTTGATTAAAAAAAAAAGACGTATTATTCTCGATCCTTTTAAAATAACTAGTGTGAAATTGAAAGGCTTTATGTGAGCTTTTAAAAAAGCCTGTTACCTAATAGTCTGTCTGTTAACATATCATTTATTGGGCATAAATTACATCGTTTTCTAGCTTCTTTTCGTTTTAAGACGCCATCAGCATCTAGCTCTTAAACCTTAATTAGAGTTTCAATAAAGTTTTGAGAAGTTTGGTAGGTGCAAACAGTTTTATTAGAAAAGAAGATACAGACACCTTGTCTCCCACTGGAGAGTCATTTTTCAATAAAACCAAACACCGTGGGATTGAGCTCGCACAAACTGCTGCTCGGCAGGGTTTATTAGTGGTCTCCGGTCATTAAACTGCACTTCAGCACTCAGGAGGCTTCTGGATCAGACTGATAATGATGACATGAAAGTCTTACAAGTGAAAAAAAGCTCCTTTTTTTTTTACACGTCTTCTGTTCTTAGTACTCCTCCCCCTCTTCATCTTCTTCAAACGAGTCGATGCCGACCTCCTCGTAATCCTTCTCCAGGGCGGCCATGTCCTCTCTGGCCTCTGAGAACTCTCCCTCCTCCATCCCCTCTCCCACGTACCAGTGGACGAAGGCCCTCTTGGCATACATCAGGTCGAATTTGTGGTCGAGTCGAGCCCAGGCCTCGGCGATGGCGGTGGTGTTGCTCAGCATGCACACGGCCCTCTGCACCTTGGCCAGATCTCCTCCAGGAACCGCGGTGGGGGGCTGGTAGTTGATGCCCACCTTGAAGCCTGTAGGACACCAGTCCACAAACTGAATGGAGCGCTTGGTTTTGATATTGCTGATGGCGACGTTGACATCTTTGGGCACCACGTCGCCACGGTACAGGAGGCAGCACGCCATGTACTTGCCGTGACGAGGGTCACACTTCACCATCTGATTGGCCGGCTCAAAGCAAGAGTTAGTGATCTCAGCCACAGTGAGCTGCTCGTGATAGGCCTTCTCTGCTGAGATAACGGGGGCGTAGGTGGCCAGAGGGAAGTGGATACGAGGGTAGGGCACCAGGTTGGTCTGGAACTCCGTCAGGTCCACGTTCAAGGCTCCGTCGAAGCGCAGGGAGGCGGTGATGGAGGAGACGATCTGGCTGATGAGGCGATTCAGATTGGTGTAAGATGGACGCTCAATGTCCAGGTTCCTGCGGCAGATGTCGTAGATGGCCTCGTTGTCCACCATGAAGGCGCAGTCGGAGTGCTCCAGGGTGGTGTGGGTGGTCAGGATGGAGTTGTAGGGCTCCACCACAGCTGTGGACACCTGAGGGGCTGGATAGATGGCGAACTCCAGCTTGGACTTCTTGCCAAAGTCTACCGAGAGCCGCTCCATGAGCAGAGAAGTGAAACCAGAGCCGGTTCCGCCTCCAAAGGAGTGGAAGACGAGGAATCCTTGGAGACCCGTGCACTGGTCCGACTGACCGAGAAAGGAAGAAGTTACAATTTAAGAATAAAATAAAAATCCAAACCCCCGTATTTCAGCCTCTCTACACTCTAAATCAGTTACCAGTTTGCGGATCCTGTCGAGAACAGAGTCGATGTGCTCCTTTCCCACGGTGTAGTGGCCCCTGGCGTAATTGTTGGCAGCATCCTCCTTCCCTGAGATCAGCTGCTCAGGGTGGAAAAGCTGGCGGTACGTTCCTGTACGGACCTCATCTGCAGGAGAGAGAGAGACAGCGTTGCTTTGATTTGATGTTAATGCTGATTTAGGAAACTCAAACCACACTATTAAAATGTGCGCCAAAAAACTGAACGTTTCCCAGAAGAGAATCTGAGTCCAGTTTGTTTGTTAGTGACATTTGGGAGCCGTGAACAACAGAAGCTTTATGGAAATAAAGTTCCCGTAAAGCTGTAACTTCTAACTATAAGAAGCTTGAAGTGAACTTCGTCCAGAAGATAAATTCATAAAAACGACCGTTGCCTAACGACCTGCTGAACCAGACAATGATTAACTCGTTTAATCTTGATCGCTTTGGACATTTTTATGGCTTAACTCCTTTGAAATTTTCACATCTTATCTGATGTTTTTGGCCACTTGGGGGCAGCAGAAACAAATATTTACCTTTTACACAAGAATCAGCCCCACTTGGAGTAGAGTTCACGCTGTCCTGCTGAGATTCACTCTCTTTTTACCTCCACTTTTGGTCTCCTGAGAAAAATATCTGGCTCTTTGACTGCTAATGCTCCACCAGGTTCACCAGCTAGTCTTTAACCGTGTCCATCTGCTGCTAAGTGCTGAGCACTGAGACGCAAGAATGGAAAGTTTCAGGGTGAGGCTTATCATTGCTCATTGTTTGAGCAATCTAAAGTGTGCAATCTTTGCCTATTTTTAAAAGCGTGCAATGACAAACCAGCGTACTAGAGTTTTGCTGCAGAGCTGCAGGAGAAGTAGTTGTGCTGCATCTGCAGACTGTAGAAGAAACTCTGATAGAAGGCATCCAAGGAACCTTTTAGGTCTTTGGTGGAAATGCACCTCCGCTGCAAATATAACCACTTACCTTACTAGAAAAGCTAGTTTAACTCCACAACTTAAACAATAACTCTCACCACTCCTTCAACTGCCTCAAACCGAGCCCCTTAAAGTCTTGAAAACCAGCTCAGACTGTAACACAGAAGATCTCTCCTTAAAAAAACACTTCTCTTAATCCTGTTTGTGTTTTGTGGTGTGGACTAAAGAAAACCCCTCACCAATAACACTGGGCTCCAGGTCCACAAAGATGGCTCTGGGGACGTACTTCCCGGTACCGGTCTCGCTGAAGAAGGTGGTGAAGGAGTCGTCGTAGCCTCCGGTGGGCTTGTCGCTGGGCATGTGGCCGTCAGGCTGGATGCCGTGCTCCAGGCAGTACAGCTCCCAGCAGGTGTTACCCATCTGGACACCGGCCTGGCCGACATGAATGGAAATACACTCGCGCTGTAGAGGGAGAGAAAAAAAGATGACATTTTAGTTCTTAATGTTCTTATTATTTCTGCTTATATATATATGTATATATATCAAAATTCACCATGCACATAAAAGCAGGTGGATTTAATTATTTAAGGTATCCACTAAATTGTTTTACTTGATACCTCAATGCCAACATTTCTGCCTTTAAGCCTGTCTTGGCCTGCTTAAAATGACAGTTGAGCTGGGTGGAGTCAGTATTTGCACTACAACCTGATTCCCGTGTGTACAAATTGCCAGGACGCATCTGCAAACTTATAGGACAGCTCCAGTTTTCAGGATGCATCGCACCAAAATCAGGCGTGGTGGTTAACACGGTCGCGTCAGAGTGTGTGCGTGGAGTCCAAAGTGCTTCCACGCCCTGCTCAAGCATTTCTAGCTACTTATAAAAGATGTGGGCGAGGGTGGAAACGAGCTTGGTCTCATCATTCGGAAGCGGCCTGAGGGGGGGATTGAAATGCAACGTCGCCCGTCCAGGTTGGCCCTTCAAAAGCAGCACAAAAGTCGCACCTTCGGGGGTGAAATCGGCCTCGTTGGTGAATTATTAACCCGTGCGTGCGTGAGACAGGAGTCGTATTAATCTCTGCAGATCATTTTGCCCCACGGTGTTTGCATTATCGCTGGTATTTGCCCGTCAACAAAAGACCATCTGTCCATGAAAATATGAGCGCGCACACGTGTCACACGCTGCTCATACCTGCCGAGGCAAGACTTCAGGTAAAACACACCCTGATGTATTTACGGATAAGAAAGGACATCATGTTTCGAAGGTGGCTCGGAGAGTGCCCGTGTTCTGACCTCAACCCCCCTTTAAACCTATAGTTTATCCTGTAAACACTTCTGTTTTGACCAGCATGACTTTCCAGAAACACCAACAATGCGGCCAAGCATGCTCTTTATCTAAGGTATGACTAAGCCTGGTAATCAGTCTCGAGGGAATGTTTTAGGATTTCAGAGGACAGATATTTCAGGAATTTTCTCAATGCGAGAGATCCAAAACTCGGGATTGGTCACCACAAACCAAGCTCTGATAGTAAATAGGCATGATTTAAATTTGTTTTGCAGCTCAGCTTTGGGCTTCTTGTGAATTATGATCCCTTCATCCCACCCCTCCCTCTAAAAAGGCTCGTGATCACGGCGGAGGAGGGGGGCGGATGGGGGAGCTGCCAAGTATGGCGATGGCAGACGGCTATTTTCAGCAAAGTGTCATTCAGTCGACCCTCGGAGAGTGGCAGCTACACTGTTACCCCCGCTGACCTGCACGTAACCCCCTCGATCTGCAAACAGTCTGACATTTACAGAGTCTCTGCGAGTTGTGTGTGTGTGTGGGGGGGGGGGGGGGGCTGTGAAACAGTAACGGCCTATCGCAAAAATATAGGAAGGTAATTCAGCAAGAGCTGTTGTGACATCTGTTGGCTGGATGTGAGGAAGGTGGGCGTGGAGGCCTGTTTGGTTGCTGGTGTTGCAATAGGCCTCGCGGCCTTGAAATACCCACTTCCAGGAAAACATTGGGGGCGGGGTGGGGGGTGTATAGAGTAAAATTGGGCTTCCTGTGTCTAGTCCCCACGTCACCTTTGACGTCTGGGCTTCACGCTGGAGAGCGAACACAGTGGATCTTTGTGCTGCGAGTCTGCGCTCCAACAAAATGAAGAAGTGGGCATGAATCATGAAACGTGTTCTCCGGTTCCTCTGATGAAAGTGAACCGGAGGGAAGTCGTTCACGTGGTTCTCCAACCTGCGTCGGCACAGAAAGGATCGGAATGACAGACCCAGAAGGAGTCTAGACCGCAAGAGGCCAAGTATTCATTTAATGCTCGCTCTTTAAATGTGGAACTGAAGTCTCTGCACTTCCCCCTCCTCAGCAGGAAGTGCCGCAAAAACCGTTTTCCTGCTTTCACTCACTCCTGTCAGCCCGCGCTTGCCAAATGACCCACATTGACCCAAACATTACTCCACTCCCTGCTGCAAAAGGAGCAAAGGGGAAATGTCAAAGTCCCGAAGTTCATGTGCATTACGCTGATCTCCTCATCTTTGAACTCGCTCTGCTCGAAACCTTTTTGCACTCCAAAGACCCACAGGCCGAAGACTGTGCAGCTTATGAGCACGCTGCTGAGCAAATACAAATGTAAAATACACAAGCAGCCGCTGGAAGCCACATCAGCATTCCCAACCAGCCTGGCAAACAAGCACACCCCTCCTGACAGACACACACTCCTTTAGGCCTCATATGGAAAAAGTTAACCTTTCCTGGAGCCGGAGCCGGAGCCAGCAGCCCGGTAGCAAGTTTCCGCTGATTGACTTTATGTTTTAAACATACATTTATTTTCCATGGCTCAGTTACAAGTTATTTGCTGCAGCAGCGCCAAAAAAGATGTTTTTCAGAAGCAGCCCGAGGCCATCGGAGCAGAAACAATGGACGAAAGCTCGGGTTTGAGAAGAAAGTTTAAAAAAAAAATCCCGCTCAAAAGAAAAATCTGCTCTGACATGCTGCTTTTTTGGATAATTAAGGACGAATACAAACAGTTAAGTACCAATAGCAATAACAACAGCTGGACGGATACTCACCATTGTGCTGTTTAATTTGTTCCGCGAGGAGAAGGAGAAGTAGTTTAAAGCTGTAGGTTCTCACAGTGCACCTATAATGAGATCTCTGTGAGGGAAGTCTCATCAGTGAGTGACACACACACTTTTATAGCTACTACAGTCGGCGGAGGAGGAGGAGAGGTGGAGCCACCAACAGCTGCAACTTTTTTTTTAAGCAAGAGAAGTCTTCCTGTGTGACCTCGTCACAATAAAAGCGCACAGGAAGTATTCAGATGGCACAATCTTCCGGCTCGTGACTAAGGGTATAATTCCCCTGTAATTAAATGGAATTACAATTATTTTACTTTAAATTACAATGTAATTATATTCATCTGCAAATAAATGTACTTATACTGTAAGTAATGTGTAAGTAATTTTACAAAGTGCATGGCTTTTAGGTGTTTTACTGTGTGACCTTATGATGGAGACGAGCCTAACTTTATTTTTTTCTTCTTTCACAATCACTGTTCAAAGATCACTTTTGAAAGAGGCGCACAGGAAACGAGTGTCCTTCCTGTAAAATAACAGGAAGTTAAGTTTAAGCCGCTCCATAATGCAGCCTAAGTGCAACAATGTAAGATGGGTAAATATTGTTTGTTACCAACAAATTATGCAGTACTTAAAATTACTTACAGAATAATTTGTCTCCTTTCCTGTTAAATACCTGACATGTAAAATTACTCATGCATTACTTAGAATTACACACTAAATTTACTTAAAGTATACTTATTTCTTTGTTTACTGTAAAAACCTGACTTGCTAACCCCTGATTCTAGTGCACCTACCTTGCAGTATTCGTAGGCACATATAATTACATTATAATTTCAAATAAAATACACTGAAATTCCGTTTAATTACAGAGGAATTACAGCCTTAGTCATGGGCAGTATTTAAAGTGTCAAAATGAGACAAAAATGCTGCAGCTCACATCACTCCCATTTTTTACTCCTTCGATTGGCTCCCAGTAGATTTGAGCTTGTTTTACAATTCTAATACTCACATACAGAGCACTAAATGGGCAACTTCCAGGCTATTCATCTCACCTTCTTCTTAAAAACTCTGCTGCTCACAGGCTCCAGTCTCAAGCTTGGAGTTTATTAGTTGCCCCTCGTACCAGATTGAAGACTAAGGGGGGGGGGGGGGGGGCGCGCCTTTCAGCTTACAGTTAGCTG
>JAVDPK010003083.1:153422-175768 GCA_034780415.1 Cichlasoma orientale | reverse complement strand
CCCCCCCCCCCCCCCCCCCCCCAGCCTGTCAGCGGACAGTTAGCTGACTCTGTGGACTCCTTCAAAAAGAAGCTGAAAACTTTTCCATTTAACCAGGCTTTCTGTTGAGCTCATTTTATTACTGTTAATTATCTGCTTTTTATTTATTTTTTATTTGTACTGTTTTAATTTCCTTTTATATTTTGTGATTATTCCCAGTTGTTATTTATTTTGTTGTACAGCTCTTTGTGAGCACGTCTGTGGAAAGCGCTCATAAATAAACTTTACTCACTTCAGCTGAAAGCTCCTCAACACAATCCGCGGATGTTTTGGACATTCTGTTGATCGCTAATTTTGGAAGGTTTTAACGATTTAACACAAGCACCTTTCAGTGCTTTCAGTGTATTTGCAGTATTAGTGTGAGATTTATGACGACTTATTTCTGCATACCTGCTTCTATGCTGACTTTAAATTATTTTATCTGTTATTGTTTCTCAAAAAATTACAAATGCCCTATTGCACTTAAGTTTTCCAGTTTAGCAAAGGCCGTATTTTCTGTTGTTCAGTCTGAGCTCCTTCCCTCGTGAAGATCTTCCCCGTCAGGATGTCCTCCTGCTGTAATGAAGACGCAGTAAAGCAAAGGCTTTGTGGTTAAACTGTTTATAATGTTAGTGACACTGACATACTGCACTGCTACCTCTGGATAACAGAGCAACAGTGCCCCCTCTGGGTCAACTTATGCAACTGTACGTCTGCAGCTACATTAACGCTTAATGTGCACTATGCTCACTGGACACTTTTTTTAGGTACACCTACTCAACCACTCATTAATGCAAGTATCAGCCAATCACATGGCAGCAACACAGCGCATGTAGACATAATCAAGGCGACCTGCTGAAGTTCAATCTGAGCATCAGAATGGGTACAAAGGTGATTTAAATGAATTTGAACTTGCCCGGAGACCACACCGGGACCACACCGGGACCACACCGGGACCACACCGGGTGCCGCTCCTGTCAGCTAAGAACAGGAAACTGAGGCTACGATTTGCACCGGCTCACCAAAACTTGACGATGTGTTACGCTGTCATGTCATTATGGACCAAAACCTTTGAGGAATGTTTCCAGCACCATGTTGAATCTGTGCCATGGAGAATTCAGACCGATCTGAATGCAAAAGGGGGTCCAACCCAGTATTGGCATGGTGTACCTAATAAAGTGGCTGGTGTAAAGGCAATGAGTGTTTTGGAAATAACCATACATCAGTTTTAGAGCATTAAAATCTCCTTCACAAAGCACCTGTGACAACATCAGAGCGTGTTAGCATTCATGGAAATGGCAACAAAACACGTGAACAAAGCTGCTTTTAATGCGTCAATTTCAAAATCAGCAACAATAAAATCAGCTTCACCTCAACAACAGAAACACCCAAAAAACTACAATGACCAAAAAAAGATCGGGCTCCTCATCAAACACCACCTCAGCATTGAGCTTTACGCTGAACCTTTTCAGCTCAACACATTTTTGCACAAACGCCACATTTTACAAACTCATTACACCCGCACTCCGACACGGCGCACTCTTTCTGTGCCGCCCCTGCTTTTGTCGCTCTTCTAGCTGACAGCACAGTCCACGCACACACTTCATTCTCAATCCTGGCTCTCAGTTATAGTGGAGCTTTCAGCGTTTGGCTCTGGTTCACTGCTAGAGCTCTTTAACCCACAGCGACCAGGTTTGGTCCTCGCCCTCAAGGACCTCCCAGTTTTCTTGTCCAAAAATATGTTGGTTTGGATGCTAAAATATTGGATCCCTGTGAGAGGGAAGAAGTCGATGTATCAAAGTAAAATGGAAGAGAAAACACATTGCCTGGTCCTCTGAAGAAACTCAAATTTTAAATTTAACATTAGATATCTGCTTACTTTCAGCAGAAACCGGAAGGCTTCACTGGGGAAGTAAAGCATGTGCAGTCAACAGTTAAAATCACGAGGACCAAACTGATCCTCACAAAAAGCCCTCTGTGATCACTTCCTTCATAAACAAGAAGGAGTGACCATAAAGGTTTTATCCTCCTGCTCCTCCCTCATGCCTGGTGCAGGTTTCCTCCTCATCCCCTTTAATCCGTGACCTCTGACTCTTTCTGGTCCAGACTGGAGTTCTGCTGCTGGTTGGGGAGCTGCTGCTTCTTAAAGGCTTGATTCTGTGGGTCATCTGGAGGGACAAAGGGACACAAGAGAAAGGTGACTGAAGTTCTGAGAGGGCAGCAAACAGCAGTAAATATACCTGGTAACGGCTTGACTCGGCTCGGCTAAGTTTTTAGGGCTTTCCATTAAGTGCTGGTACCTGGTATCAAGTACTTCCTTAGTACCTACACAGCCGTGGTTCCAAGTGCAGCAAGTCGATTAGAAAATGTGATGCCAACAGAATGCATGCCACTGATTGGCCAGGCAGTGATGTCACCAGATGAGTCATGAGAGCGACTCCTTCAAGTATTGTTATTCACAAGTATTGTTTTTGAAACCCAGCAACGAGGGAGATGGCTACACACTAACCAACACTGATGTTTTTGTGCTTGGTGGTTGAACAGAATCCCGGGGAAGCTAGAAGGGGCAACAGTTTGTATTTGTGTTGCATACAAATGACACCACAGGACTTTCGGGCCGGCTTGCTGAGGCGGCACTCAATTGTAATGGAAAATGAACCAAACTGAGTAGAGTCAAGTCGAGCTGAGTAGGTACTAGTGTAAAAGAGGCATCAATTTTATGAAAAATGAAAGTTTTAAGCTTAATCTTAAAAATAGAGAGGGTGTCTGTCTCCCGAATCCAATCTGGGAGCTGGTTCCACAGAAGAGGGGCCTGAAAGCTGAAGGCTCTGCCTCCCATTCTACTCTTTAATATTCTAGGAACCACAAGCAGCAGTCTGAGAGTGAAGTGCGCTATTGTTGTGATATGTTACTGTGAGGTCTTTAAGATGAGTCCTGATTATTCCAGATTTTTTTATGTGAGGAGAAGGATATTAAATTAAATTCTGGATTTAACAGGGAGCCAGTGAAGAAAAGCCAAAATGGGAGAAATAGGCTCTCTCTTCTATTCATGGCCGGGTTGCTCATATCCACTCATCGCACATCCAGAAACATCTGTGACCCTGCTCACAGATGTTTCTATCATCAAGTCAAAGCAGCTGTTTCTGCACATTCCAGTGATGGTGTTTGCTATTTTTGGTGGGCACCCCCGCTCTCGCCCCTGTGATAAGCGGAAGAAGATGGATGAAAGGAGCATACTGGGGGCTGGGTGTAGCGGACCGTCTCTCCCTGCAGCAATCCAGCCTTTGTCCGTTACCTCCCGAGCATGCTCCCTTGATCTCACAGCTCCGTAAAGCTCACCTGACTGAACACCGATGTAAAGGCAGCACTCGCCGCCTGTATTAGTGTATCAGGACCTCTGCAGCCATACACACCTATTCTGTATAACTTTACTTCGGGTTTCAAGACGACGTCCAGCAGTTCGCGCTGCCGCTCGATCTGCGCCTCGTACTGAACGGCGGTGTCCTCGAGCGCCGAGCACAGCTCATCGCCCACCACCGACATCCGCTCCCTGAGCCGCTCTCTGAGAGACGAGATTGAAGCCATCTTCACGTCCAAAAACGGCAGGATTTACTGCGAACACACAACAAAGCCTCCCTCCGGCCGCAAGCACCCAGATAACGCCGGCAGCACCTTCTTCGTCTCGATTTAAGCGGCCTACACGCAGCGGCGGTGGCGCAACGCTGCCCTCTACCGGTCATTCGTAAAATTCCATCTATCAAGTTCCCAGTGACGCCCCCATTGATCAAAGTTTACCCATAATGCACATTATTTTAAAGTTTTCTCCAGGTAATTATCAGAAAGCAGATAAAGCATCCAGAATAAGTAATGCTTATTTCTGTTACTTGTTAATTTGGTTTGCAAAACTATGATATATCCTCTGACTGATGCTCAGAGTTGGTTAGAGAAAAATCACACTGAACAAACCGATTTTGGCTTTATATTGTGACACTTGGAGTGGACGTAAAGTTTATTTGGTTGCAGTTTTTTAACAGAGCTTGAACCCTGAATGTCATGTGGATATCTCCTGTACTTAAGTTGAAAAACAGTGAAATAAAAAGCGGCAAAGGGCTTTAACTCAGAACATGTTCATAGTACGGATGTAAAAATTTGTATGCCTTCACTGTGGAGGTAAAATTTAGTAAAATAAATAACTGTAGCTTAAAATAAAGTAAAAATTTCTATAAACGTCACAGTGGAGAAGATCTTGACTGTGTGTCAGTGGGATAGTGTCACTGCCTTTAATTATGTACAGGGGAAAGCAAAATTCAGACACAATCTCACTGTCATCCATCCATCCATCAACACTTATCCAGGTCGTGGGGGCAGCAATTTGAGCAAAAACATCAAGACCTCCCTCTCATTCCCTCACCTCCTCCAGCTGCTGAGCGGCACAGTCTCTCCAGTGTGTCGTGGGTCTATACGCTGAGGTCTCCTCCCAGCTGGACATGCCCGAAACACCTCACCTGGAATCCCGGTCACACGTTGAACCACCTCAATGGCTCCTTTCGATGTGGAGGAGTAGGGGCTCTACTCAGACCATCTCTAAGGGAGAGCCACCAAAAGGAGGAGCCACAGGGGTCTGGTGTTTTATGGATCACCCGGCAGTGAAAGCAGAGGGCTTAGAGGTCGGATCTCTGGCTGCTGAGACTGCCTTTACATACAAAAATACTTACAATATCATTTCTTTCTCCTTTCTGTACAAACACTACAGCAGTGACAGAGAGAGCTGGGTGGATGCCTGTGGTTGCTGAGGGTTGTGGAGAGCTTGCCTCAGTTCCAGACTGAATCCAGGGTTCAAGACTCTGGCTGAGCTACAATGAAACCAAAATCTACCAGTCTGTGCTAAAGTGAAAGATCAAGACCCACTAACATAGTGTAAATGTATCTCAGTGTGCACTGCAGCATCTACTGCATGCATTTCCTGTTTCAGTGAGTCTCAGTGTCGTGGAAGGAGTTTTTACTCCTGTTTTCTTTTGCCTCTCATGGCGTTCACGTCAAATCATTTCTCATCAATAACGTGTCGTTGTCATGAATGCACGTATGCTGTCAGCATGTGTGACACAGTCTCGGTGAACTTTACCTGTCCATCACTCTTCACAGGAATGCAGAGCTGATCCCAGAGCCTTCAGAGGCCTGAGCCCATCGCACCAGGCCACCGCCTCTGAATGTTAACGTCCTCATAATCCTCAAACAAACCCGAGTGCTCCAGAGCCTTTAGCTCCTTCATTCCTTCCTTCAAACACTCCCTAAGCGTCATTTTTTTTTTTTTTTTTTTGGAAAGAAGAGACAGTTTGCGATAGTGGAGATCTTTTTCATGTCATGTGTCTCGTCCTCCTCCCCACGGAGGTGCACAGATTGCTCTTCTGTCACATCTCGCTCAGCGGTGCACGCTGCAAACTATTTCTGCACCCGTTCCGGTCACGACTGCTCGGCGGATTGAGTTCGAACGTGAGGGGAACGCCAAATTTCAGACAAATCGTGCTCAGAACACCTGTATAAAAGGGAGACGCGGGCATCAAAGTCTAACTTTAGCCATCATTTCCAGCTTAAACAAGTACATCAGATCATCAGGCCATGTAAAAATACTGAAGGGGTCTTTAGAGAGACACACAGATGAACGCCATCCTTTGTCAAGCAGCTTCCTGGAGCTGGTGGTCAGAGTTGGGTAAGCAGTGAGAAGTGGCACGAGACTATCCAGAAGATGTGGCTGACACAGAAGTATCCCTACATAACTGTTAGCAACTTCTTTAAATGTTTACATACGTTACAGAGATGATTCTACGCAGGAATACATTCATGATTTGACACTAAGGGACACGTCTACTTGATTTTCTTTAAAAACGAAAAATAGAAATGCTCTGGCTGGAGTCAGCAGATGTCTTGAAAATGGAATTTAGTGAAACTCTGAGGGCAGAAGGGGTCCAACCCAGTACTAGCAAGGTGTACCTAATGAAGTGGCCAGTGAGAGTGTGTGTTACCTGTTGTGTTATTAAGTGAAGACTTTTTGGTGGCACTCCTTTTTGCTCGGCTCCGGTCCTTTTCTGCTTAACTGAAGATGTCAGAAACCTGACGGAGATTTAAATGAATTTTATTTCTCACTTTTAATTCTTCTAATTCTTTTAATTTTTATTTCTCACTTTCATTTAAATAAATTTTATTTCTCACTCTTTTCACTTGTGTGAGTCACTTCATCACAAATCAGATGATTTCAAAAGTTCTGGTTTTCTTTGCTTGATGTTACGATACAGTATCCACCCACTCTCTTCAACTTATCCCGTTCAGGGTCGCGGGGTCACCTATCCCAGGGCGAGAGGCGGGGTACGCCCTGTACAACTCCAATTTATTGGGGCTCCTTTTACAGATTGCACCTTTTTTTTCCCCCAAATATGCTGATGTTTACAGTAAATAAAAATGAGCACATTTTTGCAAATGTGACGCAGGAGCAGTCCGCCATGCTCTACGTGGTTTTAAATGATTCTTAAACAGCGACGTTAGATTGGAGGACATTACATTCAATCCACAGTATTACAGCGAGTGCATTAGCAGGCGCTTTGAAGCGGCACAAAATGCGGTTACAATAACACAACACAACTGATTTAAAGAACGCTGAGCTTTTCTTTCTAAATATCAGCTGCAGAGTTTCACTGAAAGCCTAGAAGTGTGTGCAAAACACACTTCTATTCATCATCTGTAGCCAAAGAGTGGACTCCTGTTCCCAACACAGTGCAGCAGTGTGCACAACACTACCCTTGAGAACATCCTGTAGTTACAACATCTTTCAGATGTTGTAACTACAGGATGTTCTGAAAGATGTTGTAACTGTAACTTCAAAGCATTTTACTTTCCACTGCAAGAAAAGAGTTTGCAGTACAGCATAAAAGAGGAAGAGGGCGCTGCTACTTTAGAGTAAACTGAAGCTGACAGCATTCCGCTGATGGCAGGTGGCTGAAGTGAGAAGTTGCTGGAAAACATCCACATTTATTGGGATGAACATTAACAGCGATTTTTAAAGCCAGATTCTTCCCGTCAGGTGCAAATCTGCTGAAGCCGAGTCTTCGTTTGGGAAAGCAATCAGTGGATTTTGAATTTTTTTTTTGTCAACACGAAGAGTGCACTTAGCAACTCTTTCCCTAAATCTTCCTGTCGCTGAGACAACAGGTAATAACTGGAAGGGATTAGAGTGCCTTATTTCTGAGGGTAAATCCTTCAGGGAGCTCCTCACAGCTAACAGCTGAAATTAGCATTCTCTGCTAACGGGACGAGAACCGAACACTTGAATCAGCCCACTGGATTATTTCCGCCCCGGAGGTAAAGGACAGAATACACACAGAGGATCACGAGTGATGCATCAAGCACCTGAATAATCCCGGTTCAGCTTTTAAACTCCAATCCGGAGCCGATTCATAAACAGGAATCTGGTGATACAGTGTGGGAGGGATTTAGCGTTTCACAAGCATCTTCAGCTTCTTCTGGGAATGTGGCTTTATTTTGTCTAAAATTTGATCACGAGTTCAACACAATTTCCAAAAGGTGCTGTTAATTAACCCAGCATTAATTCATTGGGCCTTTATTGTAAGAACAAGGGTTTGTTTTGTAAAAGAAAAAAAAAAACTCACACTCCTTCATGGATATAATTTAAGAGTTTACTTACCACAGGTGTTCCTGACACTAAAGTCTTTTTATGAAGAAAGCAGGTGCAGTCTATTTGTTGTGTAGCTAAGTTGCTCATGGAGGAAGTGGAGCAGTCGGCTGTGATATCCTGAAACATCACTGCGTACGGATCAGTATTTAAGGTTTGACTCTCATCATTCTGTGATTATAAAGCGTGCATCAGAACATACGGTCCATTATTAAACCAAACTTTATTTTGAACTACGCTCCAGTGAAGGTACTGTAAGGGTAAAGGGGCAGCAGAGGCAAATCAAGTATGATTTAGGGGTTATCTCCACATATATTTACAGTATGTAGAAAAAACAGCTTTGTGTTTATCTGCAGGAGCACTGAGCAGGTGAAGCTGCAGGTCCATAGCATAGCTCATACTACAAATGATAAATCTTGAGATAAGAGTCCAGTCACACTATGCAATCATCAGCAAGTTGGGTTATTTTTACATTTAAGAAAGATGTATTGATTTCTGGATTATCCATTCTTGGAAGAAAATGACTATTGATTATTGAAATGTTTTTTGATAAAGACCGAAACAATCCAACTTGCTGTTTTTGTACGCGGACCTCTAAAAGTGGCATGCTGGAGGAGCTGCGATGATTTCAAATGGAAAGTATTCATTTATAATTACGACAGCTATTGAAACATCTGTCCAGTAATCTGTAATAATCTGCAATGGATTACATGTTTAAAGTTACCAGGGGTGCCCCTGCCTATAAATCCGTCTGCGGTGGTCCTGATGCTGGCAGGCTCTGGGCTGCCGGTGATAAGGGTTAAGCTGTATTGAAGCTGGATGGATGCAGAGATCAAAGTCAGAGCCTCAGAAAAACCCCACGAGTCGTGCACTCGAGATAAAATACTTGATGCTCCTGAGCGGCTGCAGCCAGCCTTGGGGCTTCAGGAGCCCCCAAAACAGCCTATGTCTGGTGGAAGTTGAGTTGTTTGACGGGGAGAGACAATCAGATGTCTGTTCTCACTGATGCCTGAACTCTCTGACCTTCTGGATCTCCATATTTTGTCTTATATAAATTCCATATGAGGATTCCTGTTGGTGTCTTCCCCTATTTTCCTTAAATTTCTAAAGTATAGATACTCAAAGTAACACGTTAACCATTAGAGTTTCTCATTATACCTCTGTATGATTATTTAAACCAGTGACTCTCATTCATTGATGTTGGATGATAAGGTCTGCGCAGGCCAAACTGGGAAAAAACACTTTTTTATGGAGCAGACTGTGCAGATGCAGATACAGGAAAGGAGTTTACTGATGTAAAACATTTTGAAGCACTCTATTGAAAGCACTCTATTGCAGTTGTGGTCAGAAGTTTACGGACACTCATCGTGGGCATGAATGCCATGGTCATTTTGGGCTTTTAGTTATTGTTTGAGCTGTTATTTTTCCGGGGTGGAATGATTGTAGAGCATACATCTTTCATGACTGGGTGCACAAGTTTGAATTAATTTTAGATTTTCTCTAATCTGCACAGGCTCAAATACATACAAACACCCCCTCTAATATTTTGGTACCCATCAACAAGCTTCTGGCATAATTCTGGTTGGATATTTGACCACACTTCTGGGCAGAACTGGTAGAGTTCATAGAATTTGGTTGGTTTTCTGACACAGAACAGCCCCAGAGCATGATGCTACCACCACCATGCTTGACAGATGGTACAATATTCTTAAGTTTGAAACCCTCACCTTTACTCCTCCAAACATGCCTCTTGTCATTGTTGCCGAATAGCTCAATCTTTGAAGTGTCTGAACATCAAACTTTTCTCCAGAAGGCATTTGGCTCGTCCATGTAAGCAGCTGCAAATTTTAGTCAAGCTTGAAGGTGTCAATTCTGGAGCAAGGGCTTCTTCCTTGGTTGCCACCTGCTCAGTCCACGGTGATGTGAAGTTGGCTTCACTGTGGACGGTTCCTGGGTTGTTCCTGAACATCCTGACCATGCTCTCATCTCAGGGTGACAGTTTGGGTCTTCTTCCAGATCGTCGCAAAGTGGTGACACACCAGAATGACTCGTACCTTTGTACATTTGTTTGAACTGATGATCTTGGAGTCTGCAGTTGTTTAGAAATTACTCCAAGAGACCTTCCCAACTTGTGTAAATCTACAGTTCTCCTTCTTAGAACTTCACTGAGCTCCTTGGACTTTGCCATTGTTGAGTATTGGTCAAACAAATCCTTTTTATCCTGGCAAAGAGACACTATCAGCTGTAGTCAATGAGAAGTTAAAAGGCCTTGTCGAGTTAAAATACATTGCAGACCTTCAGCACCACTTATTAAAAGATTTTAGTGAGTATTGGATATATTTGAACCCTGTGTGGATTAGAGAAAACCCAAAATAAATTCAAACTTGTGCACCTAATAATTTTGGTTGAATGAAGTCATTGAACTTAAACCTACAAGAACTGTTTATATTTAAATATTGAAGAAATATTTAATAGAGCCAACTGACAACAGAAAGCACAAAACTGTCAGCTTTAGTCCAAGAAGCAATAATAACTGAAAAGAGCACAAGGCACGGAGCAACACAGCAACACAGCCAGAGAAGCACAGGAAATGACCACACAAGAGTTACAGCTGGGGGCCCAGACAATCAGGAAAAGAGGGAAAAGAAACAAAGGAAGGAAGTAAAAACCACAATGAGGGAAAACTAATCTTTAATGGCTCTGATACAGCTATCGAAGCTGATCACACCTACTCAACACAATGCTTACTTGCACATTTCATAAGCGCTTCGACTCTACGTCTGCAGCCTCCTGTTTTCAGGAGGCTGCAGAGAGCAGGTGAGGAGGGCAGGAAGTCACACACAGGAGCGACACAGAGAATCTGGCCAAGTTTCAAATTAAAAGACCCCCGTGCAGACTAAAGGCACCGTTTCTGAAATGCTCCCAGGGCGATTTGAAGCTGTGATGCAATGGGGAGGTGACATCAAAGACACACATCCAGGGACAGGGATGCACAGAGGGCAGGAGGAAAGAGGGGAAGCAGGAACCGAAAGGAGTAAAGTAAAACTAATGAATATATGAAGAATGTTATAAAAACATATCATTCTGGCCCATTCTTGTCTGATTGGATTCTAGCTGCTCTGCAGTCCTGGGTCTTCTTTGTTGTATTTTCCATTTCATGATGCTCCAAATGATTTGAGATGGTGAAAGGTTTGGACTGCAGGCAGGTCAGTTCTGCACTCGGACTCTTCTACCATGAAGACGTCATCTGGATGTTGTTGTTCTAAAACCTGTGCATACCTCTCAGCACTGATGGAGCCTTTCCAGATGTGCAAGCTGCCAATTCCATACACACTAATGCAGCCCCATACCATCAGGGATGCTTTAGAACTGAGCACTGATAACAAGCTGGATGGTCCCTCTTTGATTTAGCTCGGAGGATGTGGCGTCCATGTTTTCCAAAAAATAATTTCAGATTTGGATTTGTCTGATCACAGAACAGTTTACAAATACATTTCTGGATCATGTTCACATAGTGTTTCTTCTCTGCATGGCAGAGCTTTAACCTGCAAGTGTGGATGGCACGGTGAACTGTGTTCACAGTGATTTCTGGAAGTGTTCCTGAGTCCATGCAGTGATTTCAATGACAGAACCATGTCTGTTTTTAATGCCGTGCTGCCCGAGGGCCCGAAGATCACAGGCATCCAATACAGATTTTTGTCTTTGCCCCTTGCACACAGAGATTCCTCCAGATTGATGATATTATGTGTTGTAGATGACGAGATATTCACAGGCTTTACAATTTTCTGGTGAGAACCATTGTTCTGAAATTTCTCCACAATTTGCAGACACAGTTTTTTGCAGATATTTGAACCTATGACCTCCTTTATTTCTGAGAAACTCTGCCTCTCTAAGATGCTCTTTTTGTACCCAATCATGTCGCTGACCCATTGCCCGCTAACCTAATTAGCTGCAGAAAGTTCCTCCAGCTGTTTCTTTTTAGTAGCACTCACTTTTCCAGCCTTTTGTTTTCTGTGTCCCAACTTTTTTGAAATGTGTTGCTGCCATCAAATTCAAAATGAGTTCACATTTTTTATGAAATAGTAAACTATCTCAGTTTAAACATTTATTATGATTAAAATCTGGGTTTATGAAATTTGCAAATCATTCTATTTTTTTATTGGTTTTTTTTTTGGAACTGAGTTTGTACATTTCTTTGGGTCTTTGGGTTCCCTTGCTGTAGAAAATTCCTGCTCAGCCCTGTGGGTAGGACTTTGCTTGAACCCATCTTACCTGAGCTAACAATACCACTTTTCATGACGGAGAGCTGGTGCTGTCGCTGGTGCCTTTTGACAATCAGCCTGCAGACTGACGGGTTTCAGAACTGTTACGACAGTTGAGAGGACAAAATCTGCAAACTGCAGCTGTGAATTATTGGTGGATTTCATCCAGTATCCTCTCCCTTTGTGGAAATGTTTCTAGACCGGGCACTGGGATTGCATCAGTGGAAAAGAGAACCTGGACCAGGCCTTGCTCGGGGCTTTCCCTTTCTTAGCTGCAGCATGTTGACTATGATGTTGCCTATTTCCTGAAGCTGTATCTGGTGGATTATTTGAGTAAGTTGTAGATTTGTTCTTCATTTTGTTTAATGCTGTGTCTTTATTTGATTTATTGGCGTAGCCCTGTTAACTGCTGATTGCACCAGTGAACTGACTCACTGGAAATCCTTTGGAAAGGCTTTTGGTAAGTAAATAAACCACTGAACCTCTATTTCCTGGTCTTTTAATTGGTGGGCCAAAGCATAGGCATAACCACACGGTCAATTCTCTACAGAGTGCAGGGTGGAGCTGAATTAACATGCTGCAGAACAAAAAAAAAAATCTGTGTTGGGCCCTTTGCGTGATCATTTTGAATTAGTCTAGTCACCATACAAGACGGGGCTACAACATTAGCTAAAAGTGCAGGGATTTTAAAGCTCACACAGGACATAAAATGTGAAGTAAACAGCTTGATAGTTGATGCATTGTTCATTTTATTTCCCTAATAACTTCAGGACCATCATGGATAGTGATTAGTCGCTAAAGAACCAGCTGGGGAATGTTATGCTTGTAAATCCTTTGGTAACAATTACTTCAACATTTGTTCCTCTTTCCGTGCACTCTATTTTGGTGCATAATTAATACAGCATGGGTTAAAAACTGCAAATGTGCACTTAATTTAATTGATACATGATGAATTTGGAGCATTTGTGGCCTTTGGGAGTTTTGCGCCCCTGGATACTCGGCCTAACATGAGCTAAATAGTCATAAATGCGACATGAAAGGTGTTTTAATACATTTTGGTTACACCTGAAGTGAGTTATGGGACATTAAAAGTGCCTCTTTGCAATGACCTACAGCCTGGATGCACCGTTTGCTCTATAGACAGGGTATGAAGGTTTAGTCCCTTTTTCTTGCACTTGGTAGTGTTGCTCTGTATTAGCAGTGTGAATAGCAAATTATTAAGTGCTCGAGCCAAAAGCTGCTTTGTTTCAGAGGGAAATGAGCCACAGAGGCTGGGAACCAGTGCTAACAGCTGCACAAGTTTCCTTTCAGCACCACACAGGGCTGTCTACATACTTCTAGCTACACAGTGTATCACAGTATATCACTGCAGGGACTCGGCATTGACACATACTGTGTATATGATGCCGTAACGTGACATTGTGGATCAACAGATTTCCTATAGGCTAATATTTCTATAACATTCCGGTCTGTGACCTTAATTCAGCATCCATATTTATAAAATTGCTATAGGAACTAGCCCTGTTTGGTTGGTAAATATCAGCTATTGTATCACACTCCCTCTCTGCACCCGTCAATCACCATCATCATCAGAATAAATTGGATGTTTCTCAGATACCGTTATCGATTTATTTCTATCTCAGCCCGCCACGCCGGGGCGCCAAACAGCCTCCGATATCGATCTGCAGGCCTATTAAAACCTCCTTGGGAACATCATCCTATAAGACCTTTTTTCTAACCATGAAATCAATGGATTCAGCCAGATAGAAGAGAACACATGTCACCAGCTGCAGAGTGCGAATCAGCTGGGATGATTTCGAATCATTTCCATATGTTTGACGCAAAAGTTTAGGCTGCTGTTTAAAGGATTTGGCTTTTAAAATGTAATGTTTTAGAAGTGAATTTTAATCATACTGACAGGAGCAACAGGGGGTCATAGGATATATTCAGCGGCAGCACATCCATTTATTTCCTCTGGTTGGCCTTTCTTGGTGCAGGTGCTGAATTCGGGGCCTTTATCTTTGCTAACGGCAGCAGAAACGGACTTCTTTAATGCCACATCTAACCAAAGGGCTGCAGAAATGTCAGCCAGCCGACGGCCAGAGAACACACGCATGCACATACACACTCCTGCCGTCATGCCTTGGAAAATTCTGTATAAAATCTGCCCGCTTTGCTTGAAAAACATTGTCAGTGTGACCTTTACCATTCATATACAGGCACACATGGTTTCTAGCTTGTTTGTTAATTAATCTCCAAAGTTTGCTTTTCTCATCACTTATTTAAAAAAAACAAAACAAATAAGTAAGGAGGAGAAATGCTGCTCATATTAATTTTACTTCTTTTTATCTTACTGGCATTAGTTTGGATCCAGATTTACTTTTGTGCAACCTTTGAATAAACTGCTGCAGCATGTGACACAAATGTAGTCACCTGCAATTTTAATTCTTTTTGGATCTTCAAGTACTTTAAATCATTTTTGCATGCATAAAAAATATTAAGCAAGGAAAAAAATTCTATACTTGCTTAATCTAATTATGTAAAATAGACCAATATTTAAAAAAGGGGGGGGGGGGGTAACTGTAGGGGGTTTAGTGGGTTAGGTATCTTTTCTTAAATGAAAAAATATGCATGAATTATAAATGACAAATGACACAAAGAATGAACTTTGCATCATAAAAAATAGCATAAATTCAATTTATGCAATTGCATTTAAGAAGGATTTATATGTTGCATAATATTTTTAAAGGGCCTTTGGTTTTCTTCCTATCAAAAATCAAACATATAAAAGTAGCTTCAAATAAATGATAGAAGGACCAGCAGTCCAGCCACAGTAACTCCATTTAGTCCTTTATTTATGAAAGCATGGACAATGACATCTTACTCTGAGAAGACAACAGAGGTTAGTGAATATTATGAATCACTAATAAACATGATGGGATGCCATGTCTCGTATCAAAATGCCTTTGTACACGATAAGAAGGAGGAGAAAGGGTAGGTCACTTTAGTCACTTACAGTCCATAACTTTGGCCTGACGGGCTGCTTAAATCACACTGTACAGAGTAATAATAATAGTAGGAAAACCTTGTTATTTCAGTCCTTTTTCAAAGTCATCAGCATGCTTCAGTGACATTATATTTAGGAGTTAAGTGGTCACAATTTTTGGATTAAACTTCTTCCCCTTCTCATTTCACTTGTTCTTAGTGAAATGTGATGTAACGGCTCAGTAGTAGTTTTAAAAAGATTTTATGTTGTGCACAACATCCAAATAGTCAGGAATTATTATCATGAGTAAAAGAGATCTAACAGTGTCCTCGCTTAGAAAACCACAGAAAAAAACGTCCCCATGTGTGTTCTCTCGTGTCTCTAAAATGGCAGCGTGTCGAGGAATAACTTATCTATGATGGCAGGCGGCGGCACCAGATCCTCCAGCTTCAGGTAGAAAATCCTCTGCAGGCCCTGGATGCACAGAGTGCGCAGTTCCGGCAGCTTTTCCAAAAGTCTGGACAAATGATTGGACCAGCAGCTCGAGCCTCCATCCGCGCTCGTCCCGCCATCCTTTAAGCACCTGACCACGCTGTTCTGCAGCTCCTCCACTTTTTTCGGCTCCTTCAGCCCGTGCCGCTCTGCAGAGAAAGAAATAAAATTATTCATTTAAAAAAGTTAAAGGAATACTTAAATCTTTAATTATCTTTTAAGAGGTGCTACAATCATTTTGTTATGTAAAACGAATGCTTCAGGTGTGAGTCACTATAAATCAGACTTCTGGAAGCTGCAGTCATCTTAAAGATTTTGTTTTGAAACAATAAATAAGAACTTTTAATAATTAAAATTTAATTATAGCCACCAAATTTCAGCAAGTATCCTATGAATCACATGTTAAAGATTGTTTTGTTTAGATAGAATTTTCTAGTTATTATTTTTAGCTAACCATTTCTACATGCTGTTATTGTTGCTTACTGTTGATAAGTTTAGCTAATTCAATCATTTATCCAGTAAATTTAGCCTTAACTTGTGGCTAATAAACCCATCTGTTCAACCGTCTACTTTTAACTATTTCAACAATTTGTTTTAAAATAATTAAACTATTTGAATTACTTATAGCTAATTATTCCATCCATTTACTTTTTAACTTTTCTGCGGTCACATGTAGCTAATTATATTAGCCATTTATGCTTCACTTTTAGATAATTTTGAAATCATTTTCCATACTAACTTTTAAATAATGTTAATTATATCAAACATATTTCAGCCATTATCCCAATAAATGGTATTTTAAAGATTAGCTGGAGAAGTTTCAGCCCTTTTCCAATCGTTAGTATTTTAGCTAATTATTTTAAATGCTATTTTTAGCTAACCATTGTGCCAGTCTCTTACTGTTGGTTAGCTGGTACGCTTAACTAATTTTAGCAATCATTTTTCAATAAATTTAATTTAAAAAAATCCTTATTGAGCCTCTACCTGCAGCTAACAAACCCATCTGTTCATCTAGTTATTTTAAGTTATTTCAACTCTTTTTCTTTTACTAATTCAACCATTAAATAACCTTGAGCTAATTACTCCAGTCCACTTTTTGTTTGTTTTAACATTTTTTCATGAAGAATTTTATAATATTTATCTTAAAACATGCAATATAATAAAATATAATAAATTTTACTTGCTTTTTCAATTTTAGCTCGTCTTTTTTGCTGTCATGTTTAGCTAATTATATTAGCCATTTATCATTACTTTTAGATATTTTTAAAAACTTTTTACCAATTTTCTAACTAATAAGTCAGCCATTATATTTTGCTATTTTAAACATATATTTTAAACTATCCATAACTTTTATCAATAACTTTTCTTAAATCTCAAGATTTATTTATTTATTTTGGCTAACAAGTCCAGCCTTTATCCTTACAGCTCAATGGTTAGGATTAGGATTAGGTTCGAGGCCTTAAATCAACTTGGCAGGATAAAATTCAAAAAAATTGTAGTTATATGAAACAAAATCATAATTTTGGTAACAAGAATTTTTAAAACTGTTCTGCTGCTTTTAGCTCTTTCAGTCGAGATAAGCTAATTATTGTATTCATAACTATTCATAACTCATAAATAAAACAGCACTGGTTACAATTGAGAACATTTCTGCTAATGTTTTATCCGGTTATCTGTCATTTCAACCATTTTCTTTTACTTACTACATACATCCTGCTGTTTGGGTGTACAGCTGACTCAACAGGAGGATTTTTTTCTTATCAAAATCTAATATTTCTTATTTAGAAATTAATTAGCTGAGCTACAATAAAATCTGTCCTACGTGCACCGTCGTAAGTGCTGAGATGCCACCTGTTTTGCAGGTACCTTTGACTGGAAAACAGTCATGGGTATATAAAGATAAATTAAATCAATAATAATCAGTTGTGTGTCCAGCTTGCGCTCCATCCCTGAAATGTCATACGTGGTTCACATTCAGAAAAGTTTATCTCTCTAAATTAACGCTTCACATCCCGGCATGATTTAATACTGAGACTGTAAATTTAGAGTATTTCTTTTTATTACTATTTGTATGTTATTTTAACTGGAGCCATGCTAATGATTAAAAAATAATAAATAATAATATTTAAGACTCCAAATGGGAACATACTCATGTCAAATACTGTCAAAATAGCTCATTCTGAAACACCTGAATGCAGCATTTATCAGGGTACGATTCTCAGTATTGCAGATCGCACAAGTGGAAAATATTCTTGGGCGTCTCACCGGTGACCAGGGCGAGGGTGCATATGCAGGAAAAGGTGGAGACGTCCAGGTTCAGCCTCTGCAGATTGGCAGAAAATTCAACGATGCTGTCAATCCATTCCCCAAAGCCCCGCAGGCACTGGAGCCGGTGCCACACCGACCCGTCACAGAAGATCAGCTTCCCTTCTTCTGGGTTGGATCTGAAATATTATGACAGCCTGTGCTTAACGCGTAAAGCTGGAGGGCAGACGTGACTTTAAGCTGCCCAGTGGCTTTCTACATGATTCTATCATCAAATCCAGAAATTAATTTATAGCTTCAGATTGTAGGGCTCTTAAAATGCTCTGCATCCTCTCTGCCGTTAACCAGGCTTTCATTAGTGGTAACAAGTGAGATCTCTTACACTGATTGCTATTTTGGTGTGCGTTTTCCAGCCATGGATATAAGATGTGTAAAAGGTGAGTTCTTTACCTGTACGACAGCCGTAAAACAAAAAGCTCCAGGAAGGCCGAGTAGAAGAGGAGGTCTTGGTCGTGTTTAGGCAGAGAGGTGAAACCCGGGATCTTCTGCGCCCAACCCCGAATGACCTCCATCGATTTGGTCAGGAGGTCATAAAACTGCCGGACATGCTGAGCGTCATCTCCTGGGGGACTTCCTGGACTCTCTTTAAACTACAGTTAAAGGTCACCAGTCAGGTCAGATTGGAATGAATTGGGATACTAATGATCACAGCTCAACTATGTCTTAGTTTTTGACTGACAGTGACAGCTCTGCTTACTTTGGAGTAGTCGAGGCGAGAAGTCGGTGGGTTTGACTCCACGTGCGCCCTGATGAGGGCGCTCAGGAGGGTGCTGCCAGGAGAGGAGGCGTCTGGAAGAGCTCTGGGTTTGGACGGCAGACGACCCCTTCGACCTTTCAAGTTGTCTGTCCTCACCACTGCAGGGCAAAAGGTGAAGATGGCTACACTTTTCAGCTTTGACCTCCTAAATGGCACAAACGTTAATGGTTTAAGAAGCTTTTGGGGTTGATCTGTTTACCTTCTTTGACCATTCCCACTGCGAGGCACTTCTGGAAGCGACAATATTGGCATCGATTCCTCCTGCGTTTGTCCACAGGGCAGCTTTTGGCAGCCAAGCACACATACTTGGCATTTTTTTGCACTGTGCGCTGCACAGAGAGAAGAAAAGTCTGGACATTACTCCATGTACATTTTTGAAAATGCAATACTGCACTTTATTCGTGGCTCTAGGGCTGAGGCAGTGTCGAGTTTACATCAGCTCAGTCATCTTCCTACTACACACCTGGTGCTTAAAGGTATCTTTGGTTAATGAAAATATAACTTGTTGTCTGTGTACTGTGGTTTTATTTCTCAAAGTTTAGAAAACTTTCAGTACTCTGAACACATTTACCACTGATGCTGTCCACTAAAACTCTACACAGCCTTTTTTTCTATACAATACGAGCCCATTTTTGGACATTTTCTTGCACCAGTTTACAAGTAGAAGCACAATTTCAGGCCCTGGAAACAATATGCTGGTGCATTGTTCTCAAATTGTTCTTGATTTGGAGCCATATGGTTCTTTTTGACAGACCTAATGTGCCAAAAAGGAGATTTGAGGGAACCAAAAATGATCCCTAAAGAAAACAGCAAGAAGAGCCATAAATAACAGTACTGGTGATCTTTTTGTAAACATGCTGCTATGAGAATCCATCTTGTATTTAAAAAAACAAACAAAACAATAACAAAAACAACATTTTGAGCCATTTTTATAAGAGAAAAGTAACCTAACAAATGGATTAAATTGTCCTTTCAAAATTAGCAGCAGCACTCTTGCGCCTGTGGGTCATCTGAGGCATTCAGCAGGCGCACAGGCAAGTCTGGGTAAATACAGGGTCGTGGTCATTCATAATTTGGAGATTGGCCCCCGGGAATCTCCTTGTGAGAGACGAAGGGGCAGGTTTTGATTCATGGCACGTTGGTGGCCATTTTCATACAGAACATTTGCGCCGTTAAACGCGCGTGTCAAGAGATCAAGAGATCAAAACGTGCGTCTGGAGTCTAATGTCCAATTTAGAAGGCCGGTCAGAGCTCCCAGGGGACGTTTTATATTATAGTCGATTATTTGGAATTAGAGTTGCATTATGGAACATGATTCCTGTGCGTGTATGGTTATATTTTTCATCTTATTTTCACAGAAATGTTGGGAGACTTTTGTGCTAAAAAGCGTAAATATCCATAAAAAAAACTTTATGTAAAATGGTGCACCAAGTTCGCACCAAGCTGCCTTCAAATGTTCCTTTAAAACTGCATGTTTATTTATTTACTGTGCAGTTTTTATTGAAGCTGCAGTGAAAACAAACCTTGAAAAACCCTTTGCAGCCCTCGCAGGTGCGCACTCCGTAGTGCTGGCAGGCTGCGTTATCCCCGCACACCGCGCACAACCCCTCTGAGCTCAGCGGTCCTCGGATGGGCGCCGAAGAAGTCTGGTATTCCATGAAGTGGTGGCCGTGTGTGAGCTGGAGTGGGTGAGGAAATCCGACACCGGACTGTTTGCCCAGGACGGTGGAGCCCAAAACGGCGGGGTTTTCCAGCGGCTGGTGCGCCAGAGATCCGTCAAATTTCATCTGGCAGGTGGAGAAAGCCTGCCCTTCGTGTTGCGTGTGCTTTATGGAAAGCAAGGAAAATCTGGACAGCGCATTTTTCCTGTGCGCCGCCGCCAAATAGTCCTGCCGAAAGCTGTACAGGGAGCCCGAGTCCTCCCATATGTGTCCCGACGGAATCTGGAAGTTGGATGTAAGAGAGGAGTGCGGTGAGGGAGAGCGGTAATAATAAACGGAGCTCGGGGAAGAAATGACCTCGTCTGACTGATGCGAGTGATGCTGATTCGGCTGATACCGCGGGCATCCGTGCGCATCCTCCACCTTGACGCACGGTAGCTCCCCCTGAACTTGCATCTGAAAGAGACACGGGGGCTTAACGTCGTAGCCGGAGCCGTAAGTGTCCGTCAGAGGGCCGAAAGTAGGGCCCGATGTTGCAGCTGAGATTTCACTGTTAGTGAGGTCCATGCTGAACTTCACAAACTCCGGGGTGAGGAAGTCGCAGCTGCCGGCGCTCTGAGAGGCTGGGCTGGCTCCTTGAGGAGATGAGCCGCACTGGGTCTGGACGCACGGCATGGCCACTGCAAACACCAGACACACGCAGTCAGTGCAAAGTAGATGATAAAATATATTTTAAAGTGGAATAAAGAAAAAGCAAAGAGAAAAAAAGTTGTTTCCTGTTAAAAAGTGATGCACTAGTGAGAAAGTATTGCTTGAATTCACTGTTAAGTTTGTTTTCAGACGCTGTTTTTGTCATTTTGTTAATACATTAAAAAAAACTACAAAAAGGTGAAATATGCTCTTCTTTTGCAATATGCCGAGAACTTACCTTATAACTGATTTCCAACAACGTCCTATTCTCCACTAAACTTCTCCTGGCACGAAAAAGAAACAACAGATCATCGGTAACCGAAACTAATCGTTCCATTTACGCTTGAAAGAGTAGAATTTCCAAATACCTTAGAGGTGTATCCGGTGCAGGAGGACGGTGGTAAGTAATCCCATCCTTACTGTGCTGCTGCTTGTGGATCTGCTGAAGCTTTCTCGCTGTCTGGAGAGGGCGATGGAAATGACTGTTCACTTCACCCACTCTTGGCTTTGCAGACTGGCTGCCAGTGGCACTGACAATGTGCTTTTGTTTACGTGCTTACGCGCTCCAAACCCCATTACGCATGCACTGGCCACAGAGGGGTGGTGTGTGTGTGTGTGTGTGTGTGTGTATGTGTGTGTGTGTGTGTGTGTGTGTGTAGGTTGTGGGCGCAGAAAGCGGTTCAGTTAATTTGGAAATAATGCTTGTAATTAAGTTTAATGCTGTTTTAATAAGTGATGCGCTGATCCAGATGGGGGAAATGTGAATCAAGGTCGAGTTATTTAGTAATAAAAGTATATGAAAGTACACTTTTTTTTTTAGTTTTAATACACAAAAAAATACTATAACATATGCTTTTATCTGTAGGGTGATGGCTTTACTTCTCTGTGCACGCCTTCTGTCCTAAATAAGAGGAAACGACAGCTGGCGGCAGCTTTCAATCGTTATTATTATCCCCAAGGAGGAGGATGAAGAAGCGAGCGGAGTTGCGCAATCTTCCCTCCGCCGTACGTCAATAACATGGTACCGACTTCGCTCAAACCCGATTGGACGCGCTTAGCCATTCTGTCCTCCGATTGGCTGTCCCTGACGTCGCTCGACGTGCCCATAGATATATATACATAGATTTTTTTTCCTTTTTTTTTCCTTTTTTTTTATTCCACAATATCACACACGAATTTTTTTCTTTTTTTTTTTTATTCCACAATATCACACACGAATATACAGTTTCACCTTATTTTTCAAACAAAAAAACAAAGAAAGCAAAAGAAAAAAAACAAAACAAAAACAAAACCGAACAAACAAACAAACAAACAAAAACCCTATCACATTCAAACGACTTACAAAGAAAAAAAGTCTTAAATAATACCTCCTTACAAAATACCAGTTTTAGTAACAGTAAATATATATACATAGATACCTCGTTGACTGGTTCGGCCCGCTGATGCGACGTAACTGTGTGTCCGCCATATTGGA
>JAVDPK010003083.1:120958-150390 GCA_034780415.1 Cichlasoma orientale | reverse complement strand
TCACCAAAGTACTTCCTCCTGTGTGTACTCCTGTACAGCCAGTACTCTGTGCAAATACCAAAACATGTAAACAGACTAAATGAACAAAATTCCATCCTTCAGCCAGAAAGGTTCTCGCTAGCTCAGTAAATCCATAGACATTTGCACTGATGTATTACAGCAACAGGCCCACCTGCTCAATGCGGCGTCTACGTGTCCGCCGGCACATGCACCTACCTGTCAGAGGCAACCAAAGACACTCGTAAAAATCATGTTCAGTTTTATTTATATAATGTCCAGTCACAACAATCACCTCAAGGTGCTTTATATTATAAGGTAAAGGCCCTACAATCATACAGAAAAAACCTCAAGCACTTGGAGACAGGAAGAAACCTCCAGCAGAACCAGGCTCAGGGAGGGGCGGCCATCTGCCGTGACCAGTTGGAGGTGAGGGGAGGGCAAATAACTATTATTAGAGAAAATAAATATTATTTGAAAATCATGACCGTCCTTAACACGTACGTCCACACGGAACCTTGTATTCATAGTCTGATGACAAAATATACAAGACTCTGATGCAAGCAGGCCCTTCCATACTTGAAGAACTGGAATTTTTTAATACCGGCATAACGCTGAGTGCAGCCACCCTACCCCACAAGCTGATTTCACCTGCTTGTGTTTGACATCTTCTTCTTTTCTTCACTACTCACAAGTTATAAGGATTAGAACATAGATGGACTGGTCAAATTGAAAGCTCCACCTTCAGCAGTGGAAACAGATTAGTGGTGACACTACACCAATCCGGTGGTCCATCAGACTCAAAATGATCTCTGATTACTAGCTGATATCTGTGTCAGAAGGTTTTCCCTTCTTATGGGTGCAGAATAGTCCCTGAATCATCTTGATCATCACAAGATATGAAAGATTTTCAGTATATTATGGCAGAAGAGGTCTTACTGTTCAGTGTCAGTACACAGAGCTGTGTTTATAACACATTTTTAAAGTGGCTAATTCACCTAAACGGAATTAAGCAGGCGGCAAACTTCAGCCTTGTCGCCTCGTAGGTATGAAAAAAGTTCACACTGTTCTTAATTTATAATTGTTCTCATTTAAGTTGTTTAGAAAACAAAAGTTTATAATTTTCTCAAAAGTTGGCAGTAAAAATATTAAAAGACAGTTTGTGGTGCTACTGTCTGGCTGCCACTGTAGCATGCTACATGTAATAGGTCATTAATTACACCAAACTGCTTGTTGACCTTTGGGCCATCTGCTTTATTAAAATGCATTAGAATCTGCCGCAGCGCGCGCCACTCCCTGGAAACCAGTTTTTCGATGCGCATTACTGTAAGAATGCAAATACTTTATTGGGCTCACCTGATGGGAATTGAGGCCCGCGGACCGCTGTGCTGAGCTCGTTATGGTACATACTCATTATCAGAATATTAAACAGTTAACGGCTGCAGATACGTTGTGAATTCATTTAAATGCGCATTGTAAGCAAAGCTTTTCAGTAGCGTATCATTCTCTCCGATGCAAGGTGTAAAATGTGGCCAGATGGGTTATTAATTATCGTGAGTGGTTTATTGCATGTGACCTGTTTAACTTCTTGCTTCATTGTCAGAGTGCTGAAACAATTATGGTGTCGGGGATTTTGTATTTGTGGCTAAAACTTCGCCAAGTTCAGCTACTTTGTTGCTTTTATTTGTCTCGTCTGGTAACAAATTGAATATTAGTAGCAGTGTTGAGTTTTGGGATGTTGTGGTGGGTGTTTTATTGTCTGACTGTACACCAGACAATCATTTGATGTCAGGCAGTAATGATGGATAGGTGAAATAATGAATCTAGTCTTTGTTTACACAGGTAGATTTACACACTGTGACCAAAGTTTTGCGGACATCTGACGGATTCACTGATGTGTTCCCACAGAAACTGGAATTTGGATGCACATTCAGGCATCCAAAGTGATTCAAAGTGACCTCTTCAGGGGAGATTAAATGTGTAAGAACATCCATTGTCCCACATATAAATAAAAATGTATTTCAAATCTGAGTAAATTAAAACAAAACTTGTTAAAAATAAAAATCCTGGCCGCTGGTTTGAATCCACCCTGAGGCCGTTTATTGCGTGTTTTCCCCTCATCTTTCTCCCAGCTTTCCACTGTCCTATTGCAATCCCCAAAAACATATTTAAAAGGGGGGGGGGAGGGGGGCAATCTTGGTGGTTTTCCTAGTGGAAGGCCAAACCTTCTCTGTGGCCAGGAAAACCCCTCATATTGTTGTAGCCATAAGCTGTGCATAAGCATTAAGATTGACCTTAATTTGAACTCGTAGACTCCACATCACATCTCACCTGATAATCTTTAGCTCTGCTTGAAGTAAATCTGCATTTTAGCTGCTGTTTGCTTGATAAAATCGAGCTAAATCACTCCCCAGGATCAGGTGCAGGCGCATCTTTGGAATGCATGTTTAGCAGGATTTAAACTTGAAGACGTGTTTTCACAGCTCTTGGGCTTTTCCTCCACGGTTTGCACGCCCTGCTGGGCAGCAGTTACTTATCATAGCAAGCTGAATGTGTTAATCTTGCACAGCTGGATGCGCATAACAATTTTTCAGGAGGTTTAACTAACAATAATTTCTGTATTGATAATTCTGCCATTTATTTTTGCATCAGATCAGTCTCTCGCAGATAACGACACAGAGCGGATAAACTTGTCTCTTTCATCCTGACTTGCAGCTTTTAGGCCCTCCCACTTCCACTTTGCTTACTCCCTCACAGGCTTACATACCTGTTTAATATCATCACCTGCCATGTCAAAAGACTCATAACTCGGGCGTCTCTGTCTCTGTCCTGCGCTTTGCTTTCACTACAGGGACGATGGCATTCAGGAGGGCTCTGAAACGGACGGCCCTCATAGGCGGCGGGGCGGTCGCCGCGGCTTTTGGCCTGTCGCAGCTGATCGAGTACAGAAAGACACAGGTAAGAAAAACTTCCTCCAACAAATGTTTGCTTTCTGTTTTGGTTTGTACTTAATTAGGAAGTCCACGCTGTGCATTTAAGGTTCCCAGGATTTGAATGAAGGCGGAATATTCTTACACTTAACTTAGAATTGTTAATTTATAGTTTGTATATGCTGCTTTTCCTAAAAAGAGAGAAGAGAAGTCTGCTCTTTAGGAAGGGAATGCTGTTTAGGGCATGTGCTGTCTAGATTTTGGAATGTGTTTGAAGTCTCTGGGGTGTTTCCAGTGGTTTTATTTGATGCTTTACCTGGAGGCACTGGTTTACTTGCAAGCATGGCAGCACTGTACCCTGAGCTGCGCAGAAAGAAGTGATTAAAAATAATGTGACTTGTTATAGCAGCATCGGGTTTTTACAGTGTTGTTAAGCTGTAAAATGAAAGCAATCACCTCCCACATTTCTGCTTCCTCCAGTGGCTCACTACCTACTTACTCCGTGGAGGTGTGGCCATTTAGTATTTGGCCTTTCAACATAAAGGTCAAGTGCCTGTCACCAGCATTTTTTCTGTACTGTAATGGGAATATTGACCCTCCTCTCAGTATTATGCTCTTGCCAAGAGTTAAATGAGAAAATTGATACCACTGTCATGTCACTACTCTGAATATGAAGCTACCATTAACAACCAACAAACTTAGCATAAAGACTGGAAGCAAAGGGGGGAAAAGGCTAAAGCCACAGATCTCAAAGTGTGGCCTGCGTGCCTGCAGGTAATTGGTAATATTTTATCTGCCTCCTCAGCTTTAACAAGGAAAGATTGCTCCACTATACATTTCATTCATTCGCAGTTCTTGTCATGGTCATATTTCATGCATGCTGTCATGCGAAAAAGAAAGGATAAGAATGTAAAAACACTCCTACTGCTTCCATAGGAATTAAGAGGGTAAGTAGCAGCCAGGTGCTGCTGAGCAAATACACTTGATTAACTGACCATAAGCAAGTGTGAGCACCTCTGTAGAAGCATAAATTCAGCTGTGTGTTAACACAATAACACAATCTTTCCAGAAGTGGATGTCCCAGCAAATTCACCTCGAGTTCAGACTGTGCAATGCTCAGAGGAACTGCCAAAAAGCCCAGGCTCTACAGGCCTCTGTTAGCATGTTAAAGGTCCTTTGGACAGATGAGATCAAAGTGCAGATTTTAGCCATCATGCACACAAAAGCAAACGCAGGATATCAGCACAAACATCTCATACCAGCTGTCAGCACGGTGGCGGAGGGGTGATGATTTGGGCTGAACTGCAGTTCAGAACAATAGTAAGGAAGCTGTTTCTTGTACTTAAACTTTCTTCTTCTTACCATCATAGTAGACTACAGCTATGATTAGGAAACACAGCCGTCATCCTCTAAGCAGACAGTTTACAAACATTAAAAATTTTTTTTTGATGATGTATTTTTCCTGTGTGCCCTCACACACACTCATTCATCAAAACTTTGAGAAGCCCGGGTGTGTGAGAGAGAACTATAGCCTAATCATGAGGCCTATTTCCTGTCTATATCTCTGCTAATGTTGTCTAACATGTTCAAAAAAAACAATAAAATGGACAAAAACAGAAGTATCAAAGTATCAGTTCTCTCATTTAACTCTAAGAAAGAGACAATAAGCATTTTTTGCTTCTGTTAAACTTTTCCTTCAAGCCTCCAGACTCAAGGTTGTCTTTATGAAACGCTAAATAGCCACACGTCTCAGCAGCTGTTCCCACTGATTTATGAGCTGTTATAGGTTTATTATAGGCATGCCACACAACTACATACCAAGCTTTATTTGACTGCACAACCTAATGTGAACTCTGTTTTGTGTCCTGGTACGATAATGTCTTCTCTTGCCCATCATGTTCCTCTCAACCAAGCGTGGATTGGTAAGCAAGAAGTCGACCCTGATGAAATATAATTATTTTCACAATAGTTTGTAATCATGCATGCCTCTAATCCCAGTAATTGCAATGCTGATGAGATGAATGTCCGTCTTGTCTCCTTTAGCAAGGGCATATGGCTTGAAGAAGTTTTCAAGGCAGAGGCCGATTGGCTATTAGCGTGGGCCTCGCTGTGCCATTCTTTGACTTAACATGATTACGGGGGGCACGCCGTCGCTTAATTCTGCGGCGGTGTTTGTCTGCGTGCATCATCAAAAATAGACAATGATTATATCATGGTCTTGTTTGCGGCTGCAGGCCTAAATTACAAACGCCTGCTGCTATTTGCAAGTCAAATGCCACGTTGGCTTCAAAGCAGCTTGATGCAATCATTTAGCTCGAACTGCTAAATAGAAAAGAATAAATATTTCATTAGAAGAGAAATTCCACATCCTCGTGTCAGAGGAGCGGTCTTTTTTTTCTTTTTTTTTATTATTGTAGATGTGATTATTTCTTTAAATTAATTATTTTGCTAATCAGACAATGGGCGTAAACGATGTTCAAAGGCTGCAATGTGAATTTATTTTGTGGTTTTTGCAAAGCTGAGCAGCATGCTGCAGCAGGTGGTAACCCTCGCAATGCTTAGCTTTGCTAGTAATCACACCAGCAGTGTGTTCCGTTTTGTATTAGCAACACTTCACTTGTTGTGGGATATCATAAGCACATTATGGTTCCGCTTTCTGCCAAAAGTAGCTTCAGAAGAACACTTTTAGATTTGTTAAAAATGCCATCTGTAGTCACTTTGGTAACTCTTCTGTTTACAGTCCCCTAATGACTTCTTTCCTTAGAACTGCACAAGTTTTTACCAACCTAAACCTCTACAAGCACAAATTTGTAGCTGATGAGCAAAATTTTTTTTACCAGTGGCATCATGGTTTCCATTTGTAATACGAGTTTGGACAACAGTCCCCATGAAGAGCAGAAAGAGGGACCACATTTGCCGAAATGCACTCTCTAAGCCGTCTGCTATCATCTGATAATGATGAGGCTGGAAGTGATGGTGCAGTGGTTAGCACTGACGCTCCCCGTTCAAGTTCATATCCTGTGTTGACGTTTTGTAGGTTGTCGCCATTTACCTACTTATTACTTATTTATTACCAACCAACAGTAGCTCCAGTATACTGTAGTAAATTAAATGGAAGTGTTTGCCTCATTTCCTGTGGTTTTATTATAGGATGATAGCAGAGGAATTAAGATAAAGTTGCATTATGATAAAGTAAAAATTATTAATGTGCATCAGCTATAAATGCATCAGAAGTATTAGTCAATTAAACTAATTCTTTTTTTTTAAATCCATGTAAATCATCAGTTAACTGTCACAGCCCCTGCGCCCACCCTGGGCTGCAGGACTTGCAGACAGCAGCTTCCTCCTTTGGTGAGCAGTTGTAAACAAATGAGGCGGAAAGCAAGATAGTTGACATCCACGTATGTTCTTCAGTCTTTTGATCTATAAAATGAACATTTTTATGTAGGCTGCATCAGGGAGAAATTCGTAACCACATCCGCGTGCATGTTAAAATGCTGCTGCTAGCAGTGCTGGGAAAACAGTGGCTGGAGACCACAGCGCGGCCATAATCATTGCGACCCTGTGCAGTGAACTTGAGATCTTGTTGCTTTTTAAGTTTTTACTTCGAAGACGTGAACCAGGTCTGCGACCATTCAGTCAGTTGCTGTTTTTAAAGTGACAGTCTATCAGTTGGCAGTTGAATGGGATCAAGCTGGCAATTACATGCAATCTGGTTGTGATAATACAGTGATTAACTTTTGACGAATCAGTGGAAAAACACACATCTTTTGCCAACTATTCACACAGAAATTCACATTAAAGTCCGGAACCTCATGGATTTGAAACTGAAATTCAGAAACTCAAGGAAACAAAAGGACATTGTTTTTATATAGTATTATAACCAGAATATAATCAGTCAGCAACCAGTTAAGTCGAGTACCCTACTGCAGAGAGACAATATTGCAGTCCCCTATTGTGGATTAGCTGCACTCATCGGCACAGACCGACTCAGATTGATTGCAATGTGTTGGCAATCTGTCTGCATTTATAAATTAGACGTCAGTTATTTGCAGAGCTTCTCCAGTCTGTCTGAGAGTGATTGCAGTCGGACTGCGGCTGTTTGTAGACGGGTTGCTTCCCACCAGACAGCCCGCGCAGTCACCCTGTAATCAAAAGTGGTCCCACAGAGGTTGAGGGAGTTGCACGCTCAAGTTTTGGGCGACGAGCTGGTTGCCACAACTACTTCCAATCTCCAACTGCAAAAATTTCATTGCAAACACCAGACACCAACTGACCCCCTCCCCCCTTCGTGTGTTAGTGCTATTTAAAGTATGATTTGATTGTTGAAGAATGTAACCAGCTATGTAAAAAAAACTACTTGTAGATGAGTCGAGCAGTAACACCCCCCAGTTTTATCAACTAGCAAATTGTCAGTCATCAGGAAGATGCCCTGTGAAAATGCTCAGGTACATAATCTCGAATGATTTTCACCCATCAAGATTTCATGTGAAATCCAAATTATTCTCCCATACATACATTATATTCCACCACAATGCATATTATACTGTAAGCAAGCATGTCTTACAGTAATCTCATCACACACTCAATCCAAATGCATAATGTATGAAAATGATTGCAAGTCATTATGCATTATATCCCATGCCATTCTATGAGGTGATTATGATGCGAGCATAATGTGCTCTCCGTGTGCTTATAATGTTTCAAAATCCACCTCAAGGAAAGTGTTGCTACATTTTCTTTTAATTTAACATCTAACATAGAAAGCTAGTAATTTGCATGCATTAAGGAGTACATGTGACTCTTTAAGGCCCCGTGCTCGCTGTGTTCACGCTGACCCACGTGTGTCTGTGTCACGTCCAGGCTCGGTTGGCCCACGTGGCGGCAGAAGCTGAGCTGGAGGCTCCCTTCGCCGACGAGCTCCCTTCACGGCAGGCCCAGCTCGCGACGCTGACCAACACAGAAGAGTTCGATGTTCTGGTTGTCGGAGGAGGGGCCACGGGGGCGGGATGTGCCTTAGACGCTGTCACACGCAGTAAGCCCGCCATCAGCAGGGTCTCCCTGCTTTCAGGTTTCTCCTGGGATGTAACATGTTTCCGGCTTTGCAAATATCCTTACCAAATCTCACAGAGGTCTAAGGTTTATGATGATCCTGCTCCAGTACGGTTTGTTCAGTTTCACTTTAAAGGGGGTCCTCTAAATGCTGTAACTTGTAACAGTGGGTTTTCTTTGTTGCAGATTGCAGCCAGAAAGTGCAGTTGACATATTTAGTCCCTGTGTGTAAAGTAAAAGGGAAGAAAAGAATCTGTTAAGGAATATGGGATAGCAAACTTGGCTTACATTTGGGGGAAAATTACTGGTTAAGAAAACAGTTTCTCATAACTTGTAAAAGAAGCTTGTTGATCTAATATCATTCCCTGTAACTACATAAATACATAATTATCTAAAACAAGGGTACATATTTACATTATTGGAAAGTTAAGGGGTATCCTGTGTTACAGGGTACATATTCTATACACATAGCACGCCTATTAGTTAAAGGGTCCGTATTAGACACTTACAGAGCCCATATTATATATTTACAGGTGCATATTACAGCATTACAGGGTACATATTATGTAGTTACAGGTACAGCGTACGAGTTATAGGGGATACATATTAGTTATTTACATGTTTCTTTCGCCGCAGATATGCCATGAATATTTAATATGTACCCTCATTAAAAAAGTATGTGTGGGGCTATTTAGATTGTGACGCCTAATTACCTAATGCACGTCTTCTTTTGTACCTACTTATAAGTTCATTTCAGTCATCTTCTTAGTATATACAGAGCATTGGCCTGGTAAAAGTAGGCTGCAATCAAATCCATGTTTATGTATAGTAATTACATTGTGGCAGACTTTTAACAGGGTCCTTACTTTTTTAAAAGCCACTCACTCCTACAGGTTTATAGATTCAGTGTGAGCTGATGAGGGCTCATTTATCAGATTTCAGACGTTGACATTAATAGTTTTGAGCAGCAGTTTTCATTTGTACTGATAATATCAGCACTCATTAGAGTCCAGAGCAGTTTGTTTCTGCTTTTTCCCCTCGGAGCTTTGAGGTTACATACTGACTAACCATCTGTGTGTTTGAGTTTGATCATTTTCAGCAGGGTTATACGGCAGAAACGATCCAATCAGTGTCACCGTAATCTTTTTGGATTTGAATGTGTCCCGTTCAGCTTAAAGCGTACACGAGGCTGTTTCTAATACTGGTATTATTATTGTCTTCCCCAGACCTCAAGACTGCTCTCGTAGAGAGGAGCGACTTCTCTTCGGGCACGAGCAGCCGGAGTACCAAGCTCATCCACGGTGGAGTGCGGTATCTCCAGAAGGCCATCATGAAGTTGGACTACGAACAGGTTCCTCTGTTTCACTTTCACCTTCTTTAGATGCTCCTCTCTGTCGTCATCATTTTATTCGGACTCTCATTTGATGTTCTTTTTTTAAAAACAGTACATGATGGTGAAAGAGGCCCTGCATGAGCGAGCCAACCTGCTGGAGATTGCACCTCACCTGTCTGCGCCGTTACCCATCATGCTTCCCGTTTACAAGTAAGAGTCATAATCATGAATCACTTCGGGGGTAGTCGAGGCAATGAGTCGGCGTTATCTTACCTGGGTAGTAGGTGCTCTGTAAAGCCAGAATAGTGGCGCATAAGTGCCAGCCCTTTTAACGTCTATTACATTTCCTTTTATTTGGTAAGTTTTATGCTTGATTAAATGAAGCCACGTTTTCCAAAAGAAAATCCTAAAAATATGCTTCTCACAATCCTGGTGATTGTCCTTTGGGGTAAGGCCAAAACCTCCCTTGGTGCCACCAAAATTTTGTGAGAGGAAAAAAGCTTAAACAGCTGGTAAGTTGTTATTTAATACCTGTCTGGAAGAAATCCAGATTTTTGCATGTTTCTGGTGGCTTAAAAATAGATTTTGTGTTCAAATATTGAAAGGGTCAGAACTTAAATCACTGCGTTTACCTCCCAGATGGTGGCAGCTGCCTTACTACTGGGCAGGGATCAAGATGTATGACTTGGTGGCAGGGATCCAGTGCCTGAAGAGCAGCTACATCCTCAGCAAGACGAAGGCCTTGGAGCTCTTCCCCATGCTGAACAAGGACCGGCTGGTGGGAGCCATCGTGTACTACGACGGTGAGTTCACGGCTCCATTATTCTTTGTTTTATTTACGCCAGCAGAGCTGTTTGTTTCATGCTGCCATGTGTTGGCAGTTATCCAAACAGCATGCTTTGTTTTCCTATTTGTTACTCATCTCTTTTATTTTGTATAAACACGAAAGGACAGCTGAGTCAGTCTTGCCCTTTCCCCACCGTCTTCCTCTCCTGCAGCAAAGAATTACAATAGCGACGGCTTGAGTGAAGTTTGCGTGAACGTGAGATTTTACAGTGCAGCTCTGTAACTGCTATTTAAATGCCTGACAGCAGCAAACGTGATGACAGAGGCTTTGACATCCTTTTCAGAAGCACCCATTGACTTCTGGGGTGTTGAAAGATAAACACGAGCAGTCACAAGATGACTACACTGATAGAAGAGAATGGAAAAATATGTTATTTGGACTGACCTTTTCCGCTTATGAAAAACAGGATATCTAACCCTTGCAGGCATCTAAATAGCTCATATTAAATTGTCAGATACAAACACACAGGTGTGATGTACATAAATATTGCAATTCTTTGTTTCTGGCCCTAAATTTGCTTATTGACCGTTTATCATATTATAGGCACACTCTTATTACAAAGGACCTACTATAGGACTGTTAGTTTCATACTATACAAAATTGTTCAGTGTACAAAAAGTTGTTCATTGCTCAATTTTACATTTATTCGTGACACAGAAAACAAAGTCAGCCCAGTCAAGTTTTAAAGCACAGTTTCAGAAATTACACCTGGAAACACGTTTAACTTTGAGCAGTCATGTACTCGGAGCATGCGCGTGAACAGGAGGAAGAGGGCTGGCTGCTTGTAGATAAAATAATATTAATGAAAAACATTAATGGCAAAAGTGAGACCATAGATTTTTTTTTTTTTTTTTAAACTTGGAATGGGGATGAGGAGAGCACGAGTCATTAGGAGTCATTTCAAAGCAAATACAAAAACAGTGTCCATCAGAAACCCTAAACCTCACCTGGAGAGTATGAATGTACCCATGCTGTAGCTTCCTGGTTTGTAACATGTCATTTTTTTAGGGGTCATAAAAGAGTGCAGTCCTGTGTCTGCTCAGCATAAAATACAGTTGTGATCACAGGTTTTCAGATAAGCATCATGGGTATGAAAATCATGGTAATTTGGGGGGTTTTGATGATTTCTTTGAGCTGTTCTTTTTCTGGGGGTGGAATGATTGTACAACATGCATCTTTTAATGACTTTAAAAAAAAAAGGAAAAAAAAACAAAACAATTGGATGCACAACTAAATTAAATCTTTTAAGTAGTGCAAATGTGATGTAGTACTACTTCAGAAGACATGTAGGGATTGCATGATTAAGCCAAACAGACCATTAAAGAATGCAGGGGTCAGATGCAGTGCTGCCTGAGGCCTTCACATCTCCGCTGGTGCCGAACGAAATGTGTTGACAGGCTGGTAGATTCCCTCTCTCCCCCCCGCAGCACTAAAGCTTGCGTGTTCCCCATTTCGCTACGAAGGAGAACCAAACATATGCTGAGCATCCAGCTGAGTGTGAGGGGCTTTGTGCCCCTGGCGTCCTTTTTCGTTCCGCCACAGTAAATAACGCTGTATCTGCAGGTGATGTGTGTTTAACCGCTGGCTTCACTGAGTATCGGCTCGTCGTGTTTAGTCGCAACAGAAAGAAATGACGTTCCTTAGCGAGGTTTCTGATGTTTGTCTTTATCATATTAAATAAAATAACATAGCCATCAAAATGTGTTTATTGCTTCAGCACAATTGGAAACACTTACCTAAAGTATTATTTAGCCTAATTTACCAGGAAGATGTTGCTTTTATAATATTCTAAGTGGCCAGAGGTGCCTGTATTTACTGCATGCTGAAAAAATGGAACGGCATTTTCCTGGTGCAAAGCAGCATATGTTTGATTTTCATCTCCTCGCCATCCTCCATCATCCACTCTGAAGGGGGAGGGGGGTTTGGACTGGGGGCCAGGGTGGTGAAGGGAGGGGAGGGTGAGGTGGGACATCTTTTCTCCAATTATGCCGTCTGGAACAATCACGCCCGTGACATTTCGAAATCTGACCTTCTCTCCCGGCAGTGTAGAGCGCAAAGCAGCAGCAGCAACATCGTCGTCATCGGTTGGAGCGGCTGTGCAGCAGCAGCTATTTTTCCCGCTTCCTTGGTTACTGCTGCTGCCGCCACCAGCAAGAGCGGAGGCTCCTTTATTGACACAGACACACACCAAGATTTGGGCCTAATCCACTTGCACTAAATTGGCTGGGTGCTGTATTATATGTATGCATTCCTCAAAGTTTCCTCTAGGTACAAATTCTCCTGTACACATGAGAAATCCACCTAAATACCTATAAAAAGACACAAATGACTTCTTATTTCTGTCAGGCTCTTAGTCTGTTTCCATCTCTCCCTCCATCTTGCTCATATCCTTCCTTTCCATCCTTCTTCAGGTCAGCACAATGATGCCCGTATGAACCTGGCCATCGCCCTCTGTGCCGCTCGCCACGGTGCCGCCATCGCAAACTACACTGAGGTCATTCGCCTGCTAAAGAAAAAAGACCCACAGAGCGGCAAGGAGAAGGTGTGTGGTGCCCGCTGCAGGGACTCCATCACAGGTGAGGGACACAGGTGGCAAGACGGTGCTCTAAAGTTTCTCCTTAAACCGGTTAGAAAGATCATCCTGGCCCTGAAGGTTTAAACTTCCTCTGATCTCATAAGAGTTTCATTAGCGTATCACAGGATTGTTACTCTTTAGGTGTCGAAGGCAAACAAAGTGATATTTTAAAGGATAAAATAATTTTAAAAAGGCCAAGCTGCTGGGTTGGATGGAAACAACCTGTGCTGTGCTGCTTCAAACTGATGGAGAGCTGACATTAAAAAGGCTTTTTAAACAATAGGATTAAATACATTTATCAGTAATGCCTGGAAATGAGGACAGAAAAATGAAAATATACATCAATCAAACATAACATTATGACCACCTGCCTAATCTTGTGCTGCCAAAACAGTCCTGACCCATCGAGGAATGGACTCCACTAGACCCCTGAAGGTGTCCTCAAACCATTCCTGAACCATTTTTCTTTTGTGGACAGCTTTTTTCTTTCCCTCACCCATTCATTCTCTATTCAGGTTTCTTGTGTGATATCATGCACACATTGCTCAAGAGTTGTCCACCAATATTGGACATGAAAAACTTGTTGGTGAGCAGTTCCTGGGGGTTGCTAGCAATCCCTAGGTGAAATCGTTGCAACGGGGTTGCTGATATTGCTTTGGTTATTAGCAGGTTGCCTTGGTCTTCCACAGTTTGCGTGGAAGATGCAGACTTATCTGCAAACACTCGCCAACCGCTCACCGAATGCAAGCAGAACAGAACATTCACCTTCAGAGTAAAAGTTGTGCCTCAGCACTGCAGCCATAATATTTCAAAAGGCACAGCTTTTGTAGTAAGAAAGTGCATTGAGTGCTCAACGAGAGTAGAAAAGCACTATATAAGTACTCTCCTAGCCTTATGAGAGTACTACCTAATCAGAAGCAGAGTAAAGCAAATATTTGTGGAGATTTGTGCATTGCAGTCCACAGAGAAGTTAAAAATAAATAAAAAGGTGTCAGCATGTCCAACTGTAGCAGTCCAGATTATTCATAACAATAACTGGCAGGCTATAAATGCTGAAAGAAACACACGTGTGGTGAAACAGCAAACAGAGGAGAGAAACTGGCATCACTGTAATCACTTTAACACTGTCACAAGTGCACATGAATGTTAGGTGAAGAAAATCCCGTTTTAGTTTATTTTTTATAAACATTATGTCTTCTTATATCAATGAACAAGTTATTATAAAACTTAAAGCTGATAAAAGACAACTGTCTAATATCTTGCTGCTGTGTTTTTTTTATTTATGTTTTCAGCTGCCATATCTGCTGATTTCTTTTATTATGGTTATGTATGGTTCTTATACCCCATGATGGCTTTTAAATTTGGGTCTGAGGTAGAGAATGCCTTCAGACAACTCTTGCCTGTGGCAGAGTTTCTCTATTAATCAATTGTATGAACTTATTTACCACACTGAAGACAAATTATTTCTAAAAAAAAAAAAAAAAAAAAAAAAGTAATTACAGGTAATTGTTTAAAATGTAAAAAAAACAAACAAATAATTTTGAGAGCTGTATTTTTTTTTTGTTACGGAGTCTGTAGTGTTGGTTGATGAATAACTTGTTTTACATATAAACAAACTGAAGGCACTGGCAGGATGGTGCAACAAGGTGTTACTTTTAATGGAAAAGTTGGTGTGAAATAAAAAACTGACAAACTTAAGTGGATTTAATTGTGATTTGAATCCACTGTTTGCATTAAGAAGCCAACGACTGGTTCTTCCAGCGTTATAATTTGTTGATTTTGTCCATTTGATCTCTCTTTATATCAGATCTATTGACCCCTCGCTCTTCTTCACAGGGCAGGAGTTCGACGTGAGGGCCAAGTGTGTGATTAACGCCACGGGGCCGTTCACAGACGCGCTGAGAAAGATGGACAATCAGGAGGCCTCAAACATCTGCCAGCCCAGCGCTGGCGTTCACATTGTCATCCCGGGTTACTACAGGTCCGACATAATAATGCCAAAAACAGCCAAAATTGTTCCCGTTTTGTTTTTTCCCACCTTTCAAATGCATTAACATGCATATAGTTGTTCCTGTGTTTTCTCATTCCTGTGTGTAAATACTAAGCTAGCCAAACTATTATCTGACCTCCGCCTACATGCATAGGACAATCTTCTCCGGTTAAGATATAGCCGAGCAGCAGAGTGGTTTTGTTGAAGTCGGAGGTTTTAAAGTTCAGCTAAGCTTATTGAGTGAAACCCGAGGGAGTGCGAGCCCTTTGAACAGAAATGCCAACCACCTAATTTTCTTCCTCCTCCTCCCTTATTTTCATCTTCCTCCTGCTGCTATCCCCCTGCCCCTCCATCCACCACCACATCCCCCTCTACCTCCTCCATATCTGTGTTCTTCATTTGTCTCCCCCTCAGTTTGTCCCTCCTCTCCTCACCTTTAGTGCTGTTCCTTTCTTCAGCATTTCCTGTTTTGTTTTGTTTTTTCTGCCTTATTTTCCCGCTGTTTCAGTTTTTTCCCCTCAGTACTACACATACTCCTGCTACTTTTATTATGACTAGTGTGTTTAATAATAATAAATCCTCTTTTTTTCTGTCCCACAGTCCTGATAACATGGGTCTGCTTGATCCGGACACCAGCGACGGTCGTGTCATCTTCTTCCTGCCATGGGAGAACATGACCATCGCCGGAACGACTGACACCCCGACCAGCGTGACCGCCCACCCAATCCCAGGGGAGGACGACATCAACTTCATCCTGAGGGAGGTCCGCAACTATCTCAGCCCTGATGTAGAAGGTATAGCAGCGCTTTGTGATGAGTTTGAGTAACTTACAAAGTCATTTTTTATATTTCACACAGAGCTGATTGTCACATATTGCCTGAATCTGCATTTTTAAAGGTTTCTAATCACATTTTATTAATTACTGACAAATGCATCCAGTGGCACATTTGATAAGGTGGATAACTTTTTTGGATAGCGCAGTGTGTCTCTGTTTAGAAAGACTCTCTTAAATATCTTAAATCAAATCCTGTCACACTTGGGGTCCCTCAGGGATTAATTCTGGGGCCAGTGATTTCATTTTATTTTGCACTGTATATGCTCCCCTGTGGCTCCTTCTTTAATGGCATGGCGCGATTTTTAAAAAATTTTTTTTTTCTCTTTTGGTGCCTGCAGTGCGCCGAGGTGACGTGTTGGCAGCGTGGAGTGGCATTCGCCCCCTTGTGACGGACCCCAACTCCAAAGACACGCAGTCTATCTGCAGGAACCACATCGTCAGCGTCAGTGACAGCGGGCTGGTCACCATTGCTGGTGAGCTGGCCTTCATCTGTTTGATCATCTTCACATTTCAGTGGTAACTATCTGTGAGTGATTTTAACACACAGCTCTGTGTGTTCAGGTGGGAAATGGACCACCTACAGGGCTATGGCTGAAGAGACCCTGGACGCCACCATTAAAGCACACCGCCTCTCAGCTGGCTCCTGCAAGACTGTTGGCCTGATGCTGGAGGGAGCTAAAGGGTGGACACCAACCCTCTACATCCGCCTGGTGCAGGACTACGGCCTGGAGAAAGAGGTCAGATATTTATGTTATGTTAATACAGCTGGGTGGAGGTTTGATGATGAAGTCTGGTGTAGTAGATTTTGTACAGATTTTGTAACCTCAGACATAACGAGGTGTTGGAAACATTCCTCAGATATTTTGGCCCATGTTGATATGATGGCATCACACAGTTGCTGCAGATTTGTTGACTGTGCATCTATGATGTTAAGCTCCCATTTCACCACATCCCATAGATGCTCTGTTGGACTGAGATCTGGACTCACTTTCATGTTCAAGAAACCAGTTTGAGATGATCTGAGCTTTGTGACATGATGTTATCCTGCTGGAAGCAGCCATCAGAAGATGGGTACACTGCGGTCACCAGCCTGAACTGTTGAGCCATGCTTTCATGTTGTTTACGCCAAATTCTGACCCTACCATCTGAATGCTGCAGCAGAAATCAAGAATCAGCCCAGTCGCCTTTTTTCCAATCGTCTATTGTCCAGTTTTGGTGAGCCTGTGTGAACTGTAGCCTCAGTTTCTTGTTCTTAGCTGACAGGAGTGGCACCCAGTGTGGTCTTCTGCTGCTGTAGCCCATCTGCTTGAAGGTTCCACATGTTGTGCTTTCAGAGATTCTGCATACCTTGGTTGTAACAAGCTGTTATTTTAATTACTGTTGCCTTCCTATCAGCTTGAAGCAGTCTGGCCATTCTCCTCTGACATCAACAAGGCATTTTCACCCAGAGAACTGGATATTTTCTCTTTTTCAGACCGTTCTCTGTAAACCCTACAGATGGCTTTGTAGGAATATCCCAGTAGATCAGCAGTTTCTGAAATACTCAGAACAGCCTGCCGGGTTCAGAGTCAGTTAAATCACCTTTCTTCCCCGTTCTGATTCTCAGTTTGAACTTCAGCCGGTCGTCTTGACCATTTCTACATGTCTAAATGCACTGAGCTGCAGGCATGTGATTGGCTAATTAGATATGTTAAAGCCCCATGTTAAAAAGCATTACTTAAAAAAGGGGCCGGTGAGTGTAGAAATAAATGTCTGTCTTCAATGTGAAGGTCTGGTGCCACAAAGGTAAACGAAGGTTCATATTTCAAGCCACGTTTGCCAGGTACAGTTAACTTTTCTTTGTTTTCAGAGCAATCAGTCAGGTTACTACTTCATCAAGAAAAGTTTGGGAATAAGTAGCTACTGTACACACCCGCTGACACACTCATGTACAAACCGAGCTGTAGCAGCACCTCTCTCAGACACATTCAGTGTCTTCTCCACCAGATGCTGACATTAAAGCCGCTGCTGTAACAAAGCTGACATTTCTACTACACAAAAGACTGGACACGCGTTAAAACGCACTCTGTGCTGTCCAATTTACCAATGGCATTAAGCAAGGGCACATTGACTCACATCAGCTGCACACCGTCTTTCTGATAATTAGCCTGTTCGTTTTCATTAAGTGCAATAGAACACAGTTTCACGAGGAAAAAGGACTCCTGCGCCGAGTGCCTGCAGTAAACTTACTCCTCATTAGGGGCTTCGGCGGCGGCTCTGGTTGTTCTCTGAAATATTCCTAAAAGGTCACTGTTGGTATTTGGACAGCATTTGCCCTTTCACACGATCAGCAGGCCAACGATCTGAATAACAAATAGACTGTTGTGTTCTGTAAACATATGACGCCTCATTGACAAAGTGGCACTATCGTTTATCGTTTAACTCAGAAGAGGTGAGATCGATCATCTGAATACCAGCGGCTGCAATTTAGGTGATTTTAAACTGTAATTTTAATAACGTGGAAGCAGCAGAGTGAAAGGGCATGAACATTTAAAAGCAGAAAAAACGCTGTCATTTGATTAATTATTTATGTCTTAATAAAATCTGTCTTCAGTTTGGAACTGAGTCATTTAGCTGATGGACAGATTGGTTGAATCTGTTTATATCAGGATGGTTTTCTCTGCTGCACAATTCTAAGTACATGAATCGATAAATCAATTAAAGACGTTTATTAATGGAAATAGGAATTAATGAATTTCTTCAGCACACTATTTGATATTTGCATGGATATATTTTTATTTAGCTGCATCCGTATTTGTACATTTATTCATATTTTATATATTTTTTTATATTTCATAATTTATTTATCTCTATAAGACTTAATTTATTTAGCTCAGTTTTTCTGTTTTTACATTTCAAGTTAGTTTTGTACATTGCATTAATTTATAAATAGATAAATACATTATTTTATGTATGTAAATTAATGTGTGTATATATATATATCTTTTTATATTTATATATTCATTTAGGAATATTAATTTATGTTGTTATACATTTATTCTTAGATTTATTTGTTTAAACTCCTGTCATTATTTGTCCTCCATAGACTGATGACAGAAAAAAAATCAAATAAAAATTAGCAGCATAATGCACTTTTATCTTGCAGTAGAGATCACCAGAATCCAGTTTATTTGGGTTTTCCAGAATAAACTGGATCCAGGTGTTTTTACTGTTAAATTAGAGTAAGACGTTTGACGCCTTTCCCTGTAGAAATATTTAAGCCAAGGTGGCAGCACCTCCCTTATTTAAAATGTACAGCATTATGTCATTAACAGTGGGCCAGAAATATGGAAGTAGTTGTGCAGAAGCCTGAAATACTGTTAAACTGTAATGTTTCTGTTTGCATATGTTTTGGCCAGTGAAGATAAGAGGTGTTGGTGATATCAGATCATATTGATGTTGGTTATCTCCTTCTCACGTGGTCAGTGGATGGACTTAATAGAGAAGCCAAGAAAAGGATGGCAAAAAATATTTGAGTGTAATAGCTATCATAATTACCATTAACACTGTTACGGCAGTTCAGGGTAAATTATGTTAAAAAAGCAATTAAAGATTTATAGACCTTTTAATGAATCCTTGTTCTAGTAGATGCAAAAAAAAAAAAAAAATCCTAATTAATGCATAATATATTCATCTTAATAAAAGCTATAACAGTGATATAATTGGTTGTTCAAATGTGTTTCATTCTCCCTAAACAGTCTATAAACTATTAAATTTTGAATGTTGTATAATCTTACATAATGTGTTTATGATGCTAGTTTAAAATGGGCCTTTGGGGGTTGACTGCACACAAAAGCACAACTGGTCTGTGCAAAGTTCAGGCGCAGAGTCTTTTTACTGTACTGTTGTAGCTCAGAGTGTTTGCACTTTCCTGTTATTTTTGGCTGTTTCATGCGCCAAACACTTGCATAAATGAAACCCTACTTAACCCTTTCATGCCCAAAGAGGAATAAAAACACATGACTGGGGTTCTCATAATTCATGAATGAAAGAGTTAAAAGAAATACTAGTTTAAAATGTTTTCTTTTCTTTTTTCTTTTTTAATCAATCCTAGTGCTGGTGATTTTCCTTTGGTTAACATATGTTAATAAGGATCTTATAAGACCTTACTAGGGACTTAATAGCTGTTAAAGGACCCTTTACACGGATTTTAAAATACAGCCTTAAAAAAAACCCATAAACTAAATGTTTGTGCTTCCTTCTTGTGTATTTGTATCTTCCTCTGGCACAGGTCGCCCAACACCTGGCCTCCACGTACGGGGGAAAGGCATTTGACGTTGCCAAAATGGCTCACGTCACCGGGCAGAGGTGGCCGATCGTCGGGAAAAGATTGGTGTCTGAATTCCCGTACATCGAGAGCGAGGTAAAATGGGGGATGTCGTGTGAACGTTTAAAGCTCCAGCTGCATGTATAAAGATTGTGTTTATAAGAGCTTCTCTTCTTTCTCAGGTGCTGTATGCAATTAAGGAATACGCCTGCACCGCCATTGATGTCATCGCCCGGCGAACTCGCCTGGGCTTCCTAAATGTTCAGGCGGCTGATGAGGCGCTCCCACGTATCGTCCAGATCATGGGCAAAGAGCTGAACTGGAGTCAGGAGAAGAGGACGGTACGAATTTACAACACTGGACATTTTTAACCTCTTAACATTCACCAGGTCGCCATTGGAGGAGCTGACCAAAGCACATACAGTATATAATATGCACATGCCCAAATCATCTACTGAAAGAGTGCTTGTGGTTAAAACACAACCTAACCCTATTCCTGAAAGGGTCAGGTCAACCTGAGGTGCATGTTTGCAGGTTAAAGTGGATGCACTGATGGGATTACACATGTTTAATTTTCTGCATAAAGCTTTAATCCCTGGTGGGTTTCTGAAGTCGGGCAGGGATTCATTTTTTGATCAGAGCACAATGGAAAAGTCCACACCCTTTACTCTTTCTCAGAGGAGGCCCGGTGCATGCATGAAAGCTGAGCTCTGAGCTATTTTAGGACCTGATTGTTAACCAGCAGAAGTAGAGGGAGAAGCCCTCGTAAACAAGTTGGTTAATCGTGCACCAAGTCAGTGCTCTGGTTTCTGGTTTTTACTTGATGCACCAAAGCTTTGAGACACAGAGTTTGCAGCCACTATTAATGCTCAGTAAGTCCATAATGATTTCAGCTGCTTTTCAGTTCAATTCAATTTTATTTATATAGCGCCGAATCACAAAAAACAGCCACCTCAAGGTGCTTTATATTGTAAGTTAAGACCCTACAATAATTACAGAGAAAACCCAACAGTCAATACGACCCCCTATGATCAAGCATTTGGCGACAGTGGGAATGAAAAACTCCCCTTTAACAGGAAGGAGGGAGAGGAGGGAGACAGGACAAAAGACACACTGTGGAAGAGAGCCAGAGATTAATAATAATAATAACTAATAATGATTAAATGCAGAGTGAAGTATAAACAGAGTAAAAAGAGGTGAATGAGGAACAAACACTCGGTGCATCATGGGAACCCTGGTGGTAAATGTCAGTCTCTAGTATGGTTTTAGTTCCTAAAGAAACTTTTAAGCCATTTTACACATTGCAGCCGGTGACTGTGCTGATTACAGTGTGCTGGGACTTCTCTTTAATCCAGGCGGAGCTCGAAGCAGCAAGGAAGTTCTTGTACCAAGAGATGGGCTACAGGTCTCGCTCTGAGCAGCTCACCAAGACATCTGAGATCAACCTGGACAACCATGAAATAGCCAGGTAATGTTTTTGAAAACGTCCACAGAATCAATTTGATTGGTTCAGTCATTGATGCATTTTTTTTTAGTATCTAATCTTTACTCATGTTCCATTTCAGTTATATAATCGGTGCAATTAGCAGCATTTTCACTGACATTGATCTTTTAAAGCCTTTTAATCCAGACTTTTACACACATTTTTTTAAAAAACAGTTTTTTTTATGTCCTTTATTGTTGTATTAGTTTAAGCCCTAGTTATACAGGAATAGAGACCTGGCAGCCACCGGTTACTAGGGAAAAACGTGTATTCCCCAACAGCAATCCGGGAATGAAAACTGAATGAATTTCAGTCGTAGTCGATGGTCTCCAGGCCTGTGTGTGACTTGGGCGTTCATTCTTTTAGCTTTACAGCTCTTTACTGAACAGCTGCTGTGTTTTGGGGTATTTTTTTTGTTGTTGTTGTTTTAAATGTGTTTGAAAATAAATAGATTTTGCCTGAAAACTCACATTCAGCATTAAGCAGGTTAAGTTTTTTGGGTTTAGGAAGCGCTCATAAAATTAGAAAAACTCTTGATTTGCAAAGCTGTGACACCAAAAAAAACATTTTTTTGATCATTTCCAGTGTTGGTCCTGGGGCAGTACTGGTTATGATTTTGTAGGAACAGCAACAACATTTTCTTATACAGCTGTCAGTTCAATAAGGAGAGATCATTAGGAGGAATATAACATGATTTATTGATATTCAGAATTCAATAAAGCTCTTTGGCGGTTAGACTCCGATGGCCCATCGAAGCGGAACAGAATCTCAGAGATGAGAGGAATCAGGGCAGGAATGTGTCTGCAGGAAGAATGACAGGTATGCAGTGAGATGTACAGTATGCAGCGTGGAGGCTGATTGGCTTGAAGAAGGTGGGCAGAAGGATGATTGGACTAGAGCAATGATGTCAGCATTGAGGTTGACAGCATGGGAAAGTTGAAGTGAAGAATAAACTAGCAGCTGGGGGACGCAGACAGAAGAGTGAAAACAGATCCTCCTTATTGAACTGGCGTATAAGCTTCCTTTAGTACTGCTGCTGTAAATCTGACATTACTGCTCGCGTGTCCGACAGGTACAAAACGCGTTTCCATAAGTTTGACAAAGAGAGCAAAGGATTCATCACCACTGTTGATGTCCAGCGAGTTTTACAGGTCAGTTGCTTTCTCTCCATCTTCACAGGTTTGTTACCCACAGTCACATGTTACTGAGACAGTCCTGTTTTTCTTCCCTGCAGAGCATCAACGTGGACATTGATGAAAACGCGCTCCATGAAATCCTTAATGAGGTGGACCTCAACAAGAACGGACAAGTCGAAATCAATGAATTCCTGCAGGTAGGCACTGAGTACAGAGATGATAAGCAGTGTGTCACTTTAAGCATCCTTATTTAGCATTTGTAAGCACAACACAGACATTTAAAAAGGGTTACGCGTGATCTGTTTATAGAGCAGCTGTGTGAGTTTCCACAGGAAGTGTTGTTGACACTTAAAAAGCTGGTTTAAGCATTTATTTTAACTACTGCACATGCTGTCAGTGGTCACTTTGTTAGGTATATCTGCGCAACTGTCCCTTAGCAATTAAATATCCATCCAATCACCTGGTAGCAACTCAATGCATTTAGGCATGTAGACATAACTTGGTTACAACCAAGGTATGCACAACACATCAGTTCACTGTACTCCAGTGGCCTCCACAGTCACCAGATCTCAATCCAGTAGAGCACCTTTGGGATGTGGTGGAACGGGAGATTCACATTCACAAACCTGCAGCAGCTGTGATGCTTTCATCTCAACATGGACCAAAATCTCAGAATGTTTGCAGCAGCTTTTTGAATCTGTGCCGTGTAGAATTAAAGTGTTTCTGAAGGCAGAAGGGGTTCAACCTGATATTAGCAAAGCCACTCTGCTGATCATCCAAGGAAACGTCTAAAATATTTAGATGCTGCCAAACCCACACTCAAACTTACTGTTTGAGTGTGGGTTTGGAAACACACAATTTTGTGTGTTTCTGAATTTTATCATTGAATGCAAGAAATAGCTAGAAATGTAATAATGCAAATTGAGTTACGATACTTTCTGGAAAAAATGCAGTTTTATGGAAACACTGGGACATATTTGTATCTCTGTGCTCTTCCTGAAGTCCACAACTTCCAATCAACTGCAGGATTTCCTGCAAATATTTAAATCTTAAAATATTATTTTATTAATATTTTTAACCCTTTACAGGAAAATTGAGAAAACCAGAACTTTTTTTTTGCTGAAAATAAAAAACATCTATTTTTACATAGAGCGCACACGCGCGTGTGTGTGTGGCTGATGAGCATTAATGCACCTCTGTCAGCGCCCGCCCTTCTCAAACCAGCAGAGCAAACATGAGTGAGGACACAAAGGCTGGATAATGGAAGCCCTCGGGAGCATGATCCATTACACACGATTCAGCCTTTTTTTTTTTTTTACTATATTTTGTTTCAGATCTCAACTCAAATGTGACGTTGAGCCTGGAACTGACATAAATCCAGTTTCCAACTTAGTGTCTAGATCCAGTTTCTGTAGTAAAATCACAAAAAAGTCAAAGGTTCAATTAATCTCTTGCCTGTGTCATCTTCTGTATTATTACCCAGATAAGTGCAGCATATTCCTCCTCATACATGTTATAAAGCTGGTGCTTAAATTATCCTGTCATAAAAAAAAAGGGACCCCCGTTCACCTGAAAGGTGAGAACAGTAAACATCCGCTGCTGCAAACCGAGAGTGTGAAGTCTCGAGCAGCAGCAGGTCAGGCTGGATGAAGCTAATTAGAGAGGAGAGGCTCTGTCAGCGACTCGTGTAATGAGGCCTGAGGAGTGTCCGGGGGGCACGCACGTCCATCTGCCGCTAAATTACCTTTTCATTTGAGTCCAGAAAAGAGTCATTACAGGAGAGCCGATGACACTCTTTGTTAGCGACCTGCGAGCGAGTCTTCAGGGAGCCAGCTGATTTTCGAGTGATAAAGAAGCTAAAAGTGAAAAAAGCCGCTGTCTCCTTTGTGATGAAATCTGTCTGTTTGTTTCTGCTCGCCTGACCTGGATGTGGACCACTTTTAGAGACAACAAACAGGTGGTAGTGATGAGGAAACTGATGACCCTCGTGAGGGCACCTCACCCAAAGCTTAATTCAGTTTTGTGGTTAACAAAGGGAGGCGAAAATGAGCTTACAAACAGGTCCAAGAAGTGTTAAAGCTGCACCAGGTAACTTCACACATCTGTGGCTTTGAGTGAAGGAGAAGTTGGGCGATAAGATATTTGGCTTACTGTCAACAAAGAAGTGCATCCTACTAACAACTAAAGCCTGTGATAACTCATTCATCTGTGCCATAGTGCTCCACTGCTGCACCATCCTGTTTTTTATAGATGTATAAAAAAAAAATAGGGTTAGTCATCTCCAGGCACTACATAGTGTAGGAACAACTGCAAAATTAAAAGTAAAAACCCAGCAGTTCCCTATGAGCAGAACTTGACGACAGCGGGGAGGAAGAACTCACTTTTAACAGGAAGTTACCTCCAGCTGAACATCAGTATGAACCCTGAACAATAAACTGGGCAAAACATGAAATCGATGCAAACATGACTATATAGCATTGCCCCGTGTGACTTACATTCATACATTGCTTACATTCATTAAACCCTTATGAACAAAAAAGATTTTAAAATATTTTATTAGGCTAGATGGTGGACGGATGCAGCATAACTAAGGGATGGGTCAGCATCACCTGATGCTGAGGAAAGTTTGAAGGCTATTCTTAAAAGTAGATAAGTGCGTCCAAACTGGGAGTTTGGACATATTTTCTCTTTTTTCAGCCCATTTTCTGTAAACCACAGAGATGTTTGTGTGGGGAAATCCAGCACATCAGCAGTTTCTGAACTCAGACCAGCCCGTCTGGCACCAACAACCATGCCACGTTCAGTCACTCAAATCACCTTTCGTCTTCTTCTGGTGCTCAGTTTGAACTTGAGCAGGTCGTCTCGACCCCGGCTACATGTGTAAATGCATGGAGTTGCTGCATGTGATTGGCTAATTAGATACATGCATTAGCGAACAGTTAAAAAAGGTGTGTCTAATGAAGTGGCCGGTGAGTGTCGATAAAGCTGCTTAGCAGTATTTAGGGCAAGTATGTCCTTTGATCTGAGGTGCACCAGGGTAACTTTTATAGTGTGTCATCAGTTGCACTTTAACTGTTAAAACATTGCTCTGCACACGACTTGTTGACAGTAAGAGAAACACATAAACATGAGAGAACAGCAACATGCTGTAATTGCTCTTTGATTTGATTCCTGCTGGGAGCAGATTTCATGTCAGATTTAGAGCACTGTAAGGCTGGCTGGTCTCATTTTCACATTAAAACAGTCACATCATCAGCTTTAACACAAAAACTAAAAATGGTGCTTCATTCTCTGCCTCTCAGACGCAGGGGTGTGGAGATGAGCTCTAAAGCCTTTCAGTGGCAGGCGGCTGGTATTCTCGTCGTCCTGCAGATAATTATTTCTGCCCGAGGAAACGGGCTCGCCTCGCTTTGACAGGTTAACCTTTCCCAGTTTTGTCCTACACGCCGCTTACTATGTTCTCTGCTGTTCCCTCTACAGCTGATGAGCGCCGTGAAGAAGGGACAAGTGTCGGACAGCCGTCTGGCCATTCTGATGAAAACGGCCGAGGAGACTCTGGATAAGAGGGACCCGGTGTCGGTGGACCGGAGCGGGGGCGGAGTCTGAGCCAGATGCCAAAAAAAAGAAAACCCTTCAGCTTGCTGCGTCTCTTTAAAGGTGGTGATGACAAAATAAATAAATAAAGGAGCTATTTGAATGACAATATTGCAATCAAACATGGAGCCGGATGAATTTGGCCAAATCAAGCACTCTTCCGTGTGTTTTGTGTGAAACGGCATCTAAATGATTGAGGCCGAGATGTGTCTGTCTGTCTGTGTTTCATCTGTTTTGTCTTAATATCTGGTGCCTCCAACAGCACACGCAACATTTTATACTGTCTTTATACTCAGCACTTTTGATACTTTGACGTTCTCCGCGTCCGGCACTCTTCAGTAACACCGATCGACACCGATCGTTGCGTGGTTACCGTCATCAGGTGGAATGTGAGATTTTGTGCTTTACTTCACACATTCGTGATTTCTCTTTAACCGTGAAGTTTCCTGGGAAAAAAAAAATGCAATTTGGTTTGAATTTTTGAAAACAGAGAGCTTCTTTTACGCCACAGCTTCCTGGAAATACTCAGCCTCTTTTATCACAAGGATGATTAATAGGCGTATGAAGGGTTTTAGCAGCTGCTTGAGGAAGATACTTTTAAGTTTTAAGAGCGCCTGTTCTAGATGTTTGTTTACTTATTGTGCGTTAGCTGTATTGGTCTGGTTGTGTATGGCTAAAAGGTTGACAGCAAAGCAGATCTATGAGGCTGAAGATGAAGACAGCAGGCAGTTAGTCATTGTAGTGGCTATTTTAACCTGTTTTAAATGCTGCTGAGGGGCGAGACCTTTCATTGCTGAGTGCTTGTTTGTCTGTTTCCAAAGGTATGGTTCAGCTGAGGCACAATGCCCGTATTAATTAAGAATAAGAATACCTTTATTGATCCCAGAGGGAAATTCATATGTCTGACATAGCTCATCTGCTATTTGTATCAGAATTAAAAAGCCTGATGGCTTTAATATGATATTTGATGGCTTTAAATTAATTAACAGATTGTGTTATATTTGTGTAAAACCTCAAATTAAAAATGTATACTCTGGGTTTTTTGTTTATTTGTTTTAAGTAGGTGATTTTTAGTTGTTTTCCCAGTTACCAGTTTGTGCTAATCCAGGCTAAGCAGCTGCAGCCTGTAGCTTCATATTTAACATATAGATCTGAGACTCGTATCACTGTTGCCATCGTAAAACAAAGGCCCCCCTGCAGGTCGACTGAAGCCTTTAGCATAAATTACAAATATTTAGTAGCGTTTAAATGAAGCCTCTCTTTAAAAAAAAGAAAAAAAAAAAGAAGAAAATATTATTTTATTTTGCACCAAATTTCCATTTTTTTTTTCCCAGGAAACCTCGTGTTAGGAGAGGAGGGACCTTTAAGAGAAAACCTCAGTGACCGTTTTAGTGTCGTTTCTGATCTGAACGCATTACAAGCACAAGTCAGGTGACATTTAACGTTCTTAAAGCATTTCTGCTGCCAGGTTGGGTTTTTTTTTTTTTTTTGTCTCCCAGATGAGTTAATTTGGTGTATTATACACTGATCTGGGGTCTGCTGTATTTTCCATCTATTGCACTACTTCCACTACTGAGGTTTACATGACGAGGTTTCCATCTTCAGCGTAACTGCTCGAGGAAGCTCTCGCTCTGATTTTCTCGTGCATATTTTTGATAATTATTTATTTATTTTTTTTTGTAATTCATTTCACTGCAGCGAAATCTGCTGTTTCAGAGATTAAATACACCAAGGAAATCATAGAAACAGGATTTCAAAAGAGGACAGAGTTATTTTTACTGGCTTATAAAGTATACGAAGTTTATTTTGTTTCTGTGCTTGAGGTCAAGCTTAAAGACCTGAAACGCTGTATTAACGCACATCCACCAAATTATTGTGTTATCCTGCATGCAAGCTGATTTATTTTTATCGTGTATGTGACCGAAATGAGAGATTTTTAATTGTGTAATCGCATGCTCTATGTGCAGATTTAGTTGGAATGCAATCGTAAGACGGTTGGCTGTATGAATGTATGACGTGCCTTGTTGTGCCTACGATATGACACTCGGTGTTCTTTTTCACAAAGCTACACATGTTAAACAGTAACAGGAAGATATGTTGAGAATGTAAAGATGTTTATAAAGCACTTATTACATTAAAAAATGGATTGTCCGCCTGGTGTGTCGAAACAGACGCTTTGATTTTGATTGTATTTATTTATTTGTTGGAGGATTATTTGGCTGAAATGACTCTGTAGCATCATCTGTGAGTCGAATGTGAGCAGCGCTAAGACTCCAGCACAAAAGAAAAATGGAATTAAATGAGCGCAAAGCCTTTTTTTAGTTTCCTTATCGCTGCACATGGATGCTTTGCAGAAAGAGTTTTCTGGCACGGCTTCACCTGTTTTAAAGGTGCTCGGAGAGGAACATAAAGCTCCAACAACTGTTGTAGTGTGAAGAACAACTTTACTACTTAACCAACATATTTTGGCCTGCAGCCTTCATCAGGGTAATAAAGTAAAACAAAGCTGTTCTTCATGCAACTGTTCCTGGAGCAGCTTCTCTCTAAAAATGTGAAAAAAGTAAATAAAAACGACGCTGTTATTTGCAAATCTCCTAAACTCATATTTTATTCATGTAATAATATACAGTTTGCAGTAGAACATAGAAAATATATCAAATGTTTAATGTGAAAAAAATGCTCCATTTTAAGGAAAAAAATAAGGTTAATTTTAACTTTGACTAATGGCAGCAATACGTAGGTTCATGTTTAGCACTTGTTTGCCTGAGCCACAGCCACAGTGGTAGAAGGGGCCGCCCACCAATCAGAAGTTCGTGGTTCGATCCCCGATTCCTCCAGCCTGCATGTCGAAGTTGCCGCCAATGCATCCATTGGCGTGCGAGTGTGTGAATGTGAGGTTAAAAGTGCTCAGGCATAGAAAAAAGCACTTGTATGAATGCGAGGCTGAATGAGGTTTGTAGTAGAAAGTGCTCCGAGTGCTCGTTAGAGTAGAAAATTAAAAAATATGAAATGATTTCCTCTTTGTCTTTTTTTTCCCTTCTTGTTTCCACTTTCATTGAGTGGCTTTCATTGTTTTCATTAGGTTTGTTTACAAAGAGTGACGCAGATCAATTGCAACAGAGTGAGTGGAATCCCATAAGGCAGGTCAGGTCTGCCACTGCAGGCTATGCACATTACAGCTGCTGGAGTTTAAAGTTTGTCAGCCCCTGGGGGGGCTCACAAACAGGCCTGAGGCCCCCCAGGAGTTGCCCACCTTGCCCTGGGGAAAGCGGCGCCTCTGCCAGCTGTCGAGCACTGCGGTGGAGAGGTGATGATTTGGGCTTGTTTTGCAGCCGTGGGACCCGAGCACTTAAA
>JAVDPK010003083.1:102024-113503 GCA_034780415.1 Cichlasoma orientale | reverse complement strand
TGGCTGGCATAGTATACAGGAACATCTGTGCCGAGTATGACCTGGAAGTCCCGAGGTCAAAATGGGATACGCCCCAAGGGTTGCTGAGAATGATGGAGCTAAGATCCTGTGGGACTTCCAGATACAGACAGACAACTTGTGATGGCGAACCAACCTGACATCATAGTGGTGGACAAACAAAGGAAGAAGGCCGTAGTGATAGATGTAGCAATACCAAGGAAGGGTGAGCTGGGATTTTTTTTTCACTTTACATTTTATATATACATATTCTGAGGAATTAGAACATTCTGAGATATTTTTAACTATTCTGTTACATTTATAACATTTATATTGCTATAATTATAAATTAATTATACCTTCTAAACATTATAGGAATGGTTATTAAGAAGTTGCACAATATAAACGGCAAATAATTACTGAATTGCATCAGTTGTGTTTACATCAATTATTTGCTCATATAAAGTTGAAATACCTCATTTAAAAGCCTACAAGAGAGCATGCTGCCAATGTTTGGTCAGGTTTAGGAACCAAAAATACCTGGTAGAAAAATACAGCTGTTAACAAACTGAACCCCACATGATGAGAAATGATGATTACTTAGTGGGTTAAAAAGTACACCAAATATCTGAGACCAAAGTAGTATTTAAAATTTGAAAATTAGTATTTTCAAATTTGCTGCAAAGCAGAAATAATATTTGGTAATCAAATAAATACATATTATGGTATACAAAATATTCAGTGCCTGGATCAGCAAAATATAGTTTACTTATTCTTACCAGCTGTACAATACATATATATACTATTATTCATAAATTATTATTTGTTAAACAATGTAAATAAGTAAAATATAGCAATAATTAGTAAACATTACTAATCAGTTAACTAATTACTGAAAGTTATATGAAATATTCATTTATTAAGTATAGTTACAATGTTTGACTGAACGCTGTATCAATATCATAGCAGTCATGATGGATTGCTGTTTAAAAGCTATTCATCCAATTCTATTTGTTCCATATCAAAATATTTAATAACTGCTGACCTCATTACAAGTAAATAAAAAGAAATGCAAGACATAAAGATGCAAAAGTGTGCCCCCAAATCTCATTTGAATGAAAGGGGTCTTAAAATGATGATTAAGAAGAACCAAAATATTTGAGATAAACTGATGTCAGGTGCAGCACTGTGCAGCAGTATTAGCATCGATCAGATGTGTGTTTATTCCAGGTACTGTCGCAGTGATCAGCACATCACAGGTGATGTCGGTGGAGTCGCCGGTGCATTCAGGCGTTCTCAAGGTTTCGCGGCCGCTGCTGATGTGATCCGTCCTCGACCCAGTGAGCAGAACCCATTTTTACACTAACAAGTGCTGTGATATCAAACTGGCATGACACTGCCTTCATTCACACGAGGGCAGAAGAAGAGCTGCATTCCTCACTTTCTCTCTAACGTCATATTTTCATTTGATTTACCGTTTTATATATTTTTTGCAGTACAAATGAGAATGATCACCAATACATTTAAAGTCCGTTTACATGCTGGACGGATCAACTCTGCAACAACAGTAAGAAGACAGAGCTGCCGCTGGAGATAGCTGTGAGCTTCTCTAAGCTGTAATGTTTAGTGAGCAAATTCATCTAGTGGGTGATAGACGAGTTCCGTCTCTTCAGTCAGATAAGCTCTTGGCTACTGTTTGGGATTTTCAAACGAATGCTGCAAACTAGGCCCACTGTGTGCCTTGAAGTGTGGAGAGTTCGCCCAGAGCAGAAATTTATGAGCAGGGAGGGATGCTGGAGGGAGCAGCATGTTCACGACCTCTGACTGAAAGCCCTGGAATCGGGAGCAAAACCAGAATGCGTGAAAAAAGCCATCAGCTCAAGTGTGAGCAGCACAGACACGTGTTGCAGTAAATTTTATGGCCGCTGATATGAACTTAATGGGGTAAAAACTTTATTGTGGCATTACAGATGACGTGAAATCTAGTATTGAGCTATTTTGCATTTCCATTTATTGTTGTAATGAGTCTGGTATGTTCAGGGATTTTTCTTCTTTAAAAAAAAAAATCTCTCGTCCTTTTTGCAAGTGTTTGATTTCAGAATGAATAGACTTGTAAAATTTATTTTATACATTTTCTTATATAGTGCAGTAGAATTTTTACTGTAGCTGTGAGTCCATCCCCAGCAGAGAGAGGAGAGGAGAGGAGGAGGTTTACTACCATCGCTGTGAAAGGGTAGATTCTGGATGGAAGTTTAAAGAGGAAGTCATGGATGCAGCCGGTGAATTATGTCAGTTCCAAAGTATCTCATGGTTTGTGTATCTGGCAGTTTTGTACATTCCAGGTTTGCAGATTCTTGTGTTCTTTTTCTTTAGGACTGTTTTAAGGTCTTTCAATATTATTATTATTTTAAAACTTTTTTTTAAAACTTCTTCCAGTACAAAGACCAAAAGTAGTATTAAACTCATGCTAACAAACGCTGCCTTCTTACAGAGCTCATTCCTTTGTGTCGCAGATCTGCGTCTGTGCAGCGTCACAGCTTCCCCCCTTATTGTGACGGATGTTCACACTTGGTCCCACTTTTGCTGCTGTAAATACTTCCCTGGGGCAACAAATGAGTAATAATCCATAGCTGAAAATAGCCTCCTCAAATACAGTTTGCTATTGTTTAAATAATATTTGCTTAAAGCCAAAAATTATTTAACATTTTTCAAAAACATAATGTTACATTAAAAAAAACAGCAGCACTATACTGACGCGATAGCTTGTTACACGTACACGGTCATGTGACCTGTTTAATGATTTGCTGTGCGTCTTGAGAGGCTGAGCGCCACAGTCAGTTAAAACAGCTCCTGAAAACTCAGTTGTATTACTTGCAGATAATAAGAGCCTGAAACACCTTTGATTCCATTCCATTTACAGGCATCACTCACATCAGTACCATTACTAAGAAATTACAGGTATCATTTTTACCTTAACCAATTGATGGCAAAAATAATTCACAGCTTGTTATTGTAGAAATTATACTGTGCAGGATAAAATCATTCCTGGTGTGTTTTTGTTCTCTCTCGCATTGCAACAAGCCCAGAGAGATCTAATTCTCACTGATGTCTTATTGATCAACTATTTTGAGCGGCAACTCCTCGATCCATTCACCGAGGCTTCAGGCACAATCCTCTCTACGCCTGTTAGTAAGGTGAAAGCCATATTGCACCGGGATCGATATGTCAGCGTCTCGCCCTGCTGCTGCTGGATGAATATAAAAGCAATGCATCATTTAAAATCAGAGAATTAGACCCGAACAGGAGGAAGAACAGGTTATATTGTTATATTTCTAATAAAATGACACATTTACCTTTTTTTTCTTACTTGCACCTAAATGTCTCGACCTCTCCATGTTTACTGGTGTATGAAGAATACAAACAATAAGTATCAAATATACGCAAAGACAAACCCTTAGGGACTGTAAAAGAAACTCAAAAAGCTTAGTTGAATGTTGGATCAACAAATAGTCTTTAAAAAAAAAACTCTAGATCTATAAATATAATTTTTTTTTAATTATTTTAACAGTTTAAAAAAAACTAAAAATCCCTCAATTATAAGTAAAAGAATAACCCAATAAGTCATCTAACTTACAGTCACATGTTCTCTGTTCCTACCACATAAACCAATTCATGCACATTGTGTAATATCACTTTTAAAGACAATTTAAAAAGTAATATATTACATTATAGGATCACCCACTGAGAAAACCTGTTAGTACTCCTTTGCAGTTGTCTTGCATTTGTTGGTTACATTGTCCAGAGAGTGTGTAGCCCACTGTGCATCTACCTCTCAGTGTATTGACTTTACATCATTACATATTTGATATTGGTAGCACTCCCTCCATCACATACTCAAGTTCATTAACTTCCCTCAGAATGACAGCTTTAGCTAAAGGAATTATTCTCCCGCTCCACAGGCCTCACCGCCAGCACTGCGGAGCTATACTTAGCTTACAGGTGTAAGTAGAGCTCCTCAGCAGCTGACAGCCATGTTACCACCTGAGCACAAAATAATACAAATGCTTCCACGATGTAATGTCAGCACTCTCTGCCGTTTTGCTAACTGACAGGATAACAACTTTTTCTTTTGCTAGAAAAAACTATTAAATAACTAATTATCTCAATTTCAAAGTCTGAGCTAAAACAGATCCTTTTACAATCTTCAACAAATAAAGTGCAATTTTAGACGGCTTTGCCCGCGAGAGGTTGCATACTTTTAAACTGTCACTAAGCAGCTGGCACTGTTGTTTTTTCTGTTTGGGCAGTCTGCAAAAATCTGTTGTCACTGTATGAGAAATGGAGGCAATTAGTAACAAAATCATTAGATAACTATCTAAGGTTCAAAGTGAGAAAGAAAGAAATCGCACTGAGCAGAACACTGCCTCTCTATTGCCCCAAGTCCTGTTTTATCACCGAGCAACTACAAGGAAATAGGACGCGGACATTTGCAGGTACTGCATCTGAATGTGGGCGAAGGGCTAGAGAAACGAAAACACCAAGAACAGCTGTGTTTTCGTGAATCGTGGACGACACTATAATGTAAAAGGTAGAAGAATGTGTGAAATGTGTGATGCCTTTATGGGCTGCAGCCTTTAGAGCAAGTTGAATTTCTGGCCACACACCATTCAGCGGTCACACCACAGCAAACCTTTTGACTTACCAGTTTCTGGAAATTAAAGTGAGACGTCATTATATTGACAGCCGTCTCCTGCTCTGCGGGATTCTGCATACACTGAGCTGCTGTTTCCAAAAATGGTGAATTTAAAGGACAGTGATGTGATAATAATTATACTGTTTGTGTCCTGATCCTAATCTTGTTTTTGCACTTTTATTCCATGCATTCTGCATTTGTATTCACAGATAGACACACACACACACACAAAAATTTAAATTCCCTAATCGCCCTGCGGGCTCGGGCCCTCTACCAGAGCCCTGGCAGCTTGAGGGTCCTCTGCAGTATCTTAGCTGTTCCCAGGACTGCACTCTTCTCTGATCTCAGATGTCGTTCCTGGAATCTGCTGGAGCCACTCTCCCAGTTTGGGGGTCACAGCCCCGAGTGTTCAGATTATCACAGGGACCACTGTTACCTTCACCTTCCACATCCTCTCTACTCTTCTCTGAGCCCTTGGTATTTATCAAGCTTCTCATGTTCCTTGTTCTTGATTCACTTGGTATTGCAACGTCTATCACTACGGCCCTCTTCCTCTGCTTGTCCACCAGTACGATGTCCGGTTGGTTAGCCATCACCAGTTTGTCTGTCTGTATCTGGAAGTCCCACAGGATCTTAGCTCTGTCATTCTCCACCACCCGTGGTGGCGTATCCCATTTTGACCCCGGGACTTCCAGGTCACAGATGTTCCTGTATACTATTCCAGCCACTTGGTTATGGTGTTCCATGTATGCCCTGCCTGCTAGCATCTTATACTCAGACCGGCCCGGCTGGCACAAACAAACACGCCACATTCAAAGTCATTTTAAATCATCTTTCTTCCTCATTCTGATGCTCAGTTTGAACTTCAGCAGGTCGTCTCAACTATGTTTACATGCCTAAATGCACTGAGTTGTGATTGGTTGATTAGGTAACTGTGTTTATAATCAGTTAGAAGGGTGTACCTTAGGAAGTGTCCTGTGAGTGTAAGTTAAGCTGTTAAATGATGTATTTTTGAGGGACTGAGAGGCCTCACTACTTTTAAGTAGATTACATGAAGCTGGCTTAGAGTTGGCTTTGCTGGTCAGGGTATAGGGAGTCTACAGAGCAACACAAAAATTGGCTATTGGTTAAAAAAAATATTTAAAAATATCCAGTTTTGAAAGTAAAAACCACAATCTTTGCTGCTGAGCAAAAGAAAATGAGGGTTAACTGGAATCTCCGGGATTATTGGCATTATTTCTTCTGCATTCAAAAAGCGACCACACAATTCAAACATAAAATGAAGAGATGATTTATTAAACCAATCAGGAACTTTTTACAGTGTAAATTCACCACCAGCATCTCATACATTCAAATGTTTGTCTGAACGACACTTAAAGTCCTGCGGCAACACCTTCAGCATATGTACAGATTGAAATCGTGATGTTAGTGCTGTACAGACTTAATCACTGAACATGAAAGTAAGGTGAATGAATCCAATGGAATAATCACAGTAAAGGATTTCAAACGTGTGATTCTACAGCGGGTTAAAAGAAAGGGGACGACTAAAGACCTCGTCGAGATAAGAGCACGTCTTCTGAGAATGAATGAGTCTGAGGGCGCGCGGTCGGGCCGACATGCTGGCAAATATTCACACTTAGTCTTTGACATCAGAGGGAAGAAAACGGGAGATCAGTTTGGCCGCACTTCGGACGAGTCCAGCTGTTTCCGCCGTGTCTGAACACCCGAGTCTCCGGCCACCAGAGAGCAGCAGCCGTCCACAGTCTCCGCAGCGCGACTCCTCGCTCTCCTTTTGATCCGATTTGCATTGAGTGGTTCCTACTCGGCCCATATTTTACAATAAATTAGACTCAGAGTTCGCATGTCTGTAAATTCCCCTCCTCAAGTCTCCAATCCGGCACCCGAGCTCAGACTCTGATGATGCTGATGGAGGAGGAGGCCCTGTGCAGCTGAAAGAGACGGAAGCACACATGAACATGAAACACGGACCACACGTGTGTCACAGCAGGCGACGCGTGTCAGAGATTTCTTAGCTAATCAATGAGTGTGAGCGAGCAGAGGACTAACTGCCCCCAGAGGGCTCGCTTAAGGAGCAGTTTTATTTAAAGACCAACCTATTTAAAGTAGGATGCTTTTATTTGCAATTCATCATCAGGCTTAGTGCTTAAATCTCTGCAGAGATCTCAGAGTTCAGAGGGATATGAAAGACAGCAGATGCAGCCCTGATTCAATTATTTTTTAAAGGATTAAAACCACAAGAAGTGCCTCATAAACTGTGAGGACACTTGAATGCTGCAAAAATGTCAATAAGAGAAGACCCTGAGGTTTTTACTCTTAAGTACAGAACACATTTAGAAAAATTCCATTAAGATAAGAGCGGCATTTTCATTATGAAATTAACCATTAAATCCAGCCAGTGCAGCTCCAGCTCTCTAAATGCTCAAAGTAACGCCGCTTTGCTCTCATTTTGACACCACTGGCCTCCATCCTGTATGAATAAACGCGCGGTGGGCGGTCGATTGACCCGTACACTGCGAGCAGTGAAGTCGCAGGTTCTCGCTGCCAGAAAGGGCAGTCAGAGCGGGAAGTGTGAATTAACTTGCGACAGACTGATGCACCGCCACAGTGTTCCGGGTCTTTCTCGACAAACGCTCTCTTAAACATGCGGACAGGTGACGAATTAAAGGGGGTAAAAAAAAAAAATAAAAAAAAAGAAGCAGCAGAGGACAAAAAGCTGTTAACTTTTGAAGCATTTCAAACTCCACACTCACAATTTAGATGCACACAGGGTGTCCCTCACTTCCATCCTCACATATGGGAACTTACAAAGAACCCCTCTGCACTGCATTCCTAAACCTAACCATGCAGTTTTAGAGTTTACTGTCTCAGTCACACTAAAGTGAAAGCAGGACGGCAATCTCCTTGTTCCTAGGAAAAACTGGTGAATGCACTGAATTGAGCGTTGCAAGTAGTTGCAACACCCCTCACCCGGAGGTTGAGCAACACCCACAACCTCAGCGCGACCACTTTTGATTGCAAAGCAATTGCGCAGGTTGCCTCAGACAAACAATCCAAACAATCCCTGTCCGATTGAACCGACTGCAGTCACTCTCAGACAGATTGCCAGTCAATCTGAGTCAGTCTGTGCCGATAAGCGCCACTTGTCTGTGAGGCGTCTCTTTGCAGTAGAGGACTCGACTCAGCTGGCTGCATTCTGGTTATATTCCTATATAAACACAAGGTTGCTGAGCACTTATGTTGCTTTGTTGTTAAATCGCCGTCCTGCAGCAACGACCTCACTCTCAAATTTCTGTGTATGTGACGACAGCAGATTTGCAACAGATCTGCATTTATTTTGCCGCCATTCTCTTATGATACAGTTAAAAAAAAACTTCTCAAATAGACTTCCCAAGAATTTTAACAATTAGAATTCCTGGGGAAACATTTGCCCCCGTCACCTCAGTCAGCTTCTGCAGCCCAGTCCATTTACCAGTGAACGGGAAATGAAATGGGCTGCTCTTCATATAGTGTTTGTCTGCTCTTATTGACCACTCAAAGTGCTTTGAGTGATCAATAACCCGAAAGATGGAGACAGCATATTCATCAATATGTATATGTGAAAGGAAGAAGACAGAATTAAGCGCGGTCAGCTCTCTTGAAAATCTACTTTGATTTACATTTTCTTCCACAAAATTTCATATGCAGAAACATCAAAACAGGAGGGCAGTGGGAGATGAGCGTGTTATGGAGAAACCTCCCTGAGAATGTAGCAGAGCTTTGTGCCGGAGCTTAATGAAGAATACTGCTCCCTGATTCTCCCGATGCACAGCGCCGTGATCTTACATGTTTCAAATCATTAAACACATGTTAATATTAGACAAAGATAACCCGAGTAAATACAAAATGCAGTTTTTAAATTATGATTTAATTTATTAAGGGGGAAAAAAGTTATTCAAACCCACCTGACCCTGTGTGAAACGGTTATTACTCCCTAAACCTAATAACTGGTTAAGCCACGCTTGGCAGCAAGAACTGCAATCAAGTATTTGTGATAAATGGTGATGAGTCTTACACATCACTGGGGATGAATTTTGTTTTAATTCAGCCACATTGGAGGGATTTCCAGCACGAACGGCCCGTTTAAGGTCAAAGCATCGCCAACGCCTTCATTTTGTTTCTTGAGCCATTCAGAGGTGGACTTGCTGGTGTGCTTCCACATCATCCTGAAGCAGCAAAGCAGCCCCAGACCATCACACTACCACCATGTCTGACTGTTGGTATGATGATCTTTTTTTTATGAAATGCTGTGTTAGTTTATGCAGATGTAACGGGATTCAGACCTTCCAAAAAGTTCAGCTTTCGTCTCGTCAGTCCACAGAATATTTTCTTGGAGCTCATCAAGATGTTTTTTTTTAGAAAATGTGAGACGAGCCTTTGTGTTCTTCTTGGTCAGCAGTGGTTTTCTCCTTGAACTCTCCCATGGATGCCATTTTTGTCCAGTCTCTTTCTTATTATTATCATGAACTCTGACCTTAACTGAGGCAACTGAGGCAAGTGAGGCCTGCAGTTCTTTAGATGTTGCTCTGGGTTCTTTTGTGACCTCCTGGATGAGTCGTCGATGAGCTCTTGGAGTAATTTTGGTAGATCAGCCGCACCTGGGAAGGTTCACCACTTATTCCAAGTGTTCTCCATGTGTGGATAACGGCTCTCACTGTGGTTCTCTGGGGTCCCAAAGCCTCAGACATGTCTTGTAACCATTTCCAGACTGATAGGTGTCAGTGACTTTGAGATCTTTTAGCCTGCTTCACTCTGTCAGACAGCTTCTATTTAAGTGATTTCTTGATTCAGCAGGTCTGGCAGTAATCAGGTTAAATGTAGTTAATCACAGTTAATTCATGATTTAACAAGAGGGGGCAGTTACTTTTTCCACACAGGGCCAGGTAGGTTTGGATTGTTTTTAAAACTTTTTTTTTTTTTTTTTTTAGCTTTTTTAAATAATGGAAGCCATCAATTTAAAACTGCACTTTGTATTTACTCGGGTTATCTCTGTCTAATATTAAAATTTGTTTGATAATCTGAAGCATCTCAGTGTGACAAATATGCAAAAAACCCCCCAAAAAAAACAGTGAAACCAGGAAGGGAGTAAAGACTGGATCCAGGCTGCTGGATGGTTCTGTAAACTCATAATCTGCGCCCTCTATTCCCTCCTCAGTGATGTTCCACATAGACGCCCATGCTGCTCTGAGAGTTTGTAACGAGGCAGCGAACATGCAGTCTCGCTCGCTCTTCGACACTGCAAGTGACGAAATGTTCTATCTGGTGTTATTTCCTGCACCAGCAATCAAACTTGCAGATGAGGAAGATGCGACACCGGGTGATAAAATGATGTGTGGCCAGTAGGGGGCGCTGCATCCGGGACACCTGTACCTGGTGTGTCTAAATGAAGCTGCCTGGATGTAAAAACCGAATCGTCCGCCTGCTCGCGTTAACCGAGGAGATGCTCGGCAACAACAGAACGAGCGTTTGCTCTACTCTCTGTTTTATATTTAGCCGTGATGGCAGCAGCTCTAGTTGCTAGGAGATCTCTGATGCAACTACAAAGACTCCACGGAGGAAACAAAATACTCCTGGCAGCCAGGAGCGAGCATGCATTGTAGAGGAGTGCTGCAGCAAGATGAAGAGAGGAGGAAGAGGAGGAAGTTTAGTAAATGAGTCACCCTGCTGCTGCGGACGGCTCCGTTGTGGTAGATGGGCGAGCTGCCAGCTGAAGCGTTGTAGTAGGAGGATGGGGCTTGGACCAGCGGCCTCTTGGCCTTCTCCTTGGTGCCGTTGGAGTCGTTGTCTTTGATGATGTCGTACTGCCGGCAGAAGAGGGCGATGACAGCTGGCGTGTGGAAAGCAGAAAAAAAAAAAATCAAAAACATCCCTCTCTTTCCTGATGAGTTAATAGTCTCAGTCACTAGATTCAGGTTATAGCCAATGATCATAATTTTACAAATTATGATCATTATTATTATTATAAAAGGAGAGTTATCCGGCACACCAAGATCCTGAGAGCAAAAACGCTCAGCTCGAGGTTTCGTAAGCCCACTGGATGCCGGCCCCGAGAGACGCTCCTGACACACACACACACACACACACACACACACACACGCACGCACGCACGCTGACCTGCCCACAGCAGCAGCACAGTGGTGATGATCAGCAGCTCTCCAGTCTGCAGGTGTGGAGTCATGCCCAGACCCTCCATCGCTGGCTCATCTGAGGACAAAGACAGGCCCAGTCAAACTTTAGTCATATGTGTGGTATAGTATGAGGTCGGGTCTATTCTATACCTTTCTTTTCATTCACAAATCTCACTTAAAGAACAATTAAAAGCTTAATAGTGCATTTAACGTGGACTACTTTCACCAGCGGATTGATCCAGATTTGCTGTTTTTATGGAAATGAAGAAACGTGTCAGCCAGTGCAACGGTGTGACTCACTGATGTGTTTTTAATGGACACCACAGTGGAGTAAGATGCACTGTACCAGACTTTGCAAACACAGTACTTAATGAGATTTTGTTTTTTCAAATGTTTGCAGTTGCTATGGTTACTTTACAGGTATCAGTTTTATTGGTATCATGCCGTCCTCATACTACAGTGCTGCGCAGAAGTCTTGTGCCACCCCTCATTTCTTTATATTTCTACAAGCTACAATGTATTACTTGTAATGAGCTTGAAAGTCAATATTTGGTGTGACCACCTTTATTCTTCAGCACAGTCTGAACTCTCTGAGGCAGCTTTC
>JAVDPK010003083.1:73873-88530 GCA_034780415.1 Cichlasoma orientale | reverse complement strand
CGAAGCAGACGCCGCAGCGCATTGGATAAATAAATATGGAGCCTCGTGAGCGCAGAGTAGCCGCTGCTTGGTATTCAGCCAAAAAGAGGAATGTTAATTTGGTGCAATTTGCCAAGGGCTGCTTTGCATTAAACCTCATGGGAAGGTGCAAAGAGGAGGAATGTGACCAGTGGTCTGGGTGATTTAAGTGCATTCCTGCAACAGCTAATTAAACAGAGCAGAGGAGGAGTGAAATAGATTGCTTTGAAATTCGAATCCCCTGATAGGCATTCAATTAAGGTTGGGACACTTTTACAACAGCTGTTAGTCTAGTTGAGATATAAGGCGTAAACAGAGCGCAGCCGCGCTCCACTCACCTCAAATCAAACAGGTGAACACACAAAGCAGTGTGTTAATGTGAAGCCGCACTATTGCCACGCACTTAAAGCTGTGGATGATGAAAATATTGATCACCTTTCAAGGCTAGCAGCTTGTTATTGCTGTTTATGTCTCCAGTTTTTGCCCTGTAACATCCAGCTTTTCCTCTTTTGTCCCACTGTAGGAGCTGTATGGCGTTTACACTGATGCCTGTTATTTTCATCTTTTTATGGCCTGCGCATTTCTACCAATTTCAGCCTCGTGCGTTTTGGTATCTTTGCAAACTTTTGCAGTTTTAAATCATGTTCTGTGGTTTTCACTCGTCCATTTTCTGCCCAAAACACAATGTGAACGTTATGTTTTTTTAATAATCGCTTTAAGAGCATCTTAACAAATTAAAAAAAATACTAATAATAATAATAAATAAAACAGGGACAATTATAAGCTTTTTGTACAAATTACAGATTAGGAAATAACCTCCACGCTTTAATTTGGCTGACTAGAGACATCACACTGTCCTATTTTTTCCATTGCTTTTTAAAAACAAACAAACAAACAAACAAACAAACAAACAAACAAAAAACAGTATCATATCCTTATAGTTGATATATATATTTTTAATGCTGCATTTAAATCTTCATTCCACTTTTTTAGTCAGTCACATGGAGATGTTTCGAGAGTCAAACCAAAGTGAGGCGCTTGTCCTTGCTCAGATTTAACAAGGACATCAGGCTGATTTTAAAATTTGACGTTTTTCTAATGTAGTTTTGAATGCGGTTTAATAAAACGCAGATAAAGCAGCTTTAAATGAGCTGAAAGCAAGAGAAACAGAGTGGCAGCCATATGTTCAAACACACATCTCCTATCATGGTACAGCATGTCATCATTACATGGATTATGCCAGATGTTTGCACCCATCACGCCTCTGTTTCCTGAAGTTTCTTGGGGAATTTCTTATGTTTAGCTTAAATATGGCAAACACAGTGAGCAGCGATGGAAAGCAGAGACACTTACTTCCTCCGACCATCCCCGGGGTTTGCCAGCAGGCCAGCAGCAGCAGCAGCAGCCCGAGGTCCCGGTGAAGAGACGCGGTCATAACCCCCTCCTGAGTCTCCACGGCACGCGCACACACACACGCACGCACACACCTCCTCTGGTGCTCCTTCTGCACGCCTTCTCCTCTTCCTCGCCTTCTCACCTCCTTCACCCCCTGCTGCGTTTTACTGAAGGTTTCGCCACGGGGTCACCACTGTTTCCACATCACCCGTCATCCTCTGGGGCACAGTTTTAACAACCCGCAGCGCACTGGTTTGACTCCCAACTTGCGCGAAGTAGGTCAGTAGGTGTGCAGCCTTAGAAATCACAACAGCCTGTGCTGAGGGGAGATTTAATATCTCTCACTGAGCGGAGCCAAAGAGTCGGAGGGGCCAAAAAGCTAACAGGTAGTTCGACCCCCTCCGCCTCCGTGTCTAGCGGTTTCTCGTTAAATGTCGTCTGGAGACGCAGAGGAAATTTCTCCGCAGCAGGTGGAAGGAAGGTCAGGAAGGAGGTTCAGCACCGCGGACAGCGCTCAGTCATTTCTGAGGAGAAACGGCGCTCATGCAAGGTTTATATAAATAAATGAGAGGACAGCAGGGTGACGCTGAGGCTCCCGATGTCTCACAGGAGGACGCAGGAGCGCAAAGGTGGTCCCGTCTCATCCAGAGAGCTGCAGGCTGGTTTAATCTGGCGGATTTATGGGAACCCCTGAGGATCAGAAAATGTCTCTGTGTGCAGGAGCTTCGGTGGGAACTCCTCAAGTCAGCCGCAACACAGCCGATCTGCACCGACACAAATCCTGTCACTACACAGAGCATGGAGGATGAGGAGGAGGAGGTGGTGGAAGGAGAGTGAGAGAGGGAGGGGGGAGAGGACGAAGAGGTGCGTTTCTTTACGCTGAATAACCTGCATGCTGTCAGTGAAGAGCGCTCTTAAGCGCCAACTGTTGATTATGTAATAAGCCTCACAGCGCTGGTTTGAATTCATTCCTTTGGAGATCAACAAGTACAACCACGATGCCATCTGCCATGCTTTAAATGTGTGAACTGATTTTAAACTGGATGCTATTTAACCCCGCTCATTACATAACGCGCCATATTCCAGTTTAATACATCCAGTTATGTTAATTGGTCTTTATACAGCCTGTGATTCATATCAGCTCTGCCTGTGCTCTAGCCATGTTGCCTAACCTACTTTAAACAGTGTCACCTGTTTAAAGCAGGTTTCGTTTTCTATTTGAAAGTAAAAATAAGAACTGTTCGTTGGGCTCTCTTTTCTCTTAAAATATACACTTACTGCCCACTTTATTAGGTACACCTCATTGGACTAGGTTGGACCCCTTTTGCCTTCAGAGCTGCTTTAATTCTTCATGGCACAGATTCAACAAGATGCTGGAAACATTCCTCAGAGATTTTGCTCCATGTTGACATGACAGCATCACACAGTTGCTGCAGATTTGCACATCTATGATGAGAATCTCCCGTTCCACCACATCCCTAAGGGGCTCTATTGGATTGAGATGACTGTGGAGGACATTTAAGGACAGAGAACTCATCGTCATGTTCAAGAAACCAGTTTGAGATGATTTGAGCTTTGTGACATGATGCGTTATCCTGCTGGAAGCAGCCATCAGCAAATTGAGACTCATCAGCTCAGGCAACATTTTTCCAATCTTCTATTGTGAAATACTTTGAGCAGCCTATCTGGCACCAACAATTCAGTCACTTAAATCTTTCTTCCCCACTCTGATGCTTCAGCAGGTAACCTTGACCATCTTTTCATGCTTAAATGCGTTGAGATGCGTTAACAAGCAGTCGAACAGGTGTTATTATTCTACTGTCCTGTTCCGCTGTATCTACAAGCTGCTTGCCTGAACAATAAACAACAAACACAGACAGTGTGTGCACTACTACGTACCAGGTATTGGACCGGTGAGATGTTTCTGTACAAACAGAAGAAACCTGGAAAGTCAGCGACACCAACAGCTGCCTAAAAGCTTTGCCTGAAACTCAATAAATAAAAGTACATTTATTTTCTTTCAGTGCAAACTGCTCCAGGTGAAGCTTCAATATCACAAGTCAGCCCCAACTTTTTGGGGTGAGGTGCAATCGTTGAAGGACAGTCAAATAGTTCCCAGTGAATACCATACATTTTTGCTTGAAATGCCCATCCCTATTAGCCACTATGATGTCACCTGTTGGTTTTTGAATTCGGGTCAAGAAGCTCCAGCCAGGATTCCAAATCAGTTTATTCTACAGGAAATTAATTTGTGGGTTCTGCCCGTTAGTTATCTGTTTAAATAAAGTACAATAAATATGGCCATTTTTCTTTTTTCTGACATTTTATATAACGAGTTGATTATTAAAGGAAATAACTGTAATTATTGACAATGAAAACAATTACTAGTTGCCTTACAGGTACTAATATGATGGAACAATAATAACTTGCACCAGGTTTTCATTGTTTTAATTACTAAAGAGAGAGACAAAAATCACTCTGACACACACGCACACACGCACACACACACACAAACACGCACGCACACACACACGCACACGAGAACTAATCAAACTATGAAATAATTGCAATCTTAAAACTACACAAGAGGAACAAGCTGGAGGACATGTGCATGCACTCTGAATAATGTTTGAACCAAACTTTATGCAAACAATTATGCTAACAGCCCTAACCCTTATATAAATACTGAGTACACTGTTTATGCATGAATTCATATCATAACCTGCACAGCGTACGAGAGAATCCATCAGAATGTGCCACTATGTCTCACAGTAGCTGAGCGTTTGATAGTTAAATTTAGTTTCTCACTATTATGTTCCATTTTCATGTCGCAAAGAACTGTTAATATTCTAACTACTACTTTAAACTTGTGTTTTTTTGTTAATAACTTTATTTAACGTATAAGTCACGTGAGACAAAATTATGCAAGAGTAACAGACCCTTCTCGAAAAGATGTACTTGATTATAACTGTGTGTTGCAGAGTATATCCACGTTTCTTTCCGTAATAGTAAGGAGAAGCTTCAGTTATGGCAGCCGTGAAGCTGCAAAACCAGACAGAGGGCGCTGATCTTGCTTGTAAGTCAGGTCCACACATTTCTGGACAGTGACAACTGTCATTATCATGACTTTGTTCAGAATCATAACAGACTCAAAATGAAGCAATTAAGATTATGACCCCTCAGAATAAGCTCATTTTTTTCTTTTCTTTTTTATTCTTTAACTTCAGTATATTTACTAAAATTTTACCTTCGCTGAATGAATATTTATAGGTTTCAGGCTCTTGGAGTACATAGAGATAGTTTGAAATTTGGTGTGTTCTCTTTATTTGTTCCTGCATTTTTGAGCCCAACTTCAGGAGATTTCCACATTAAATTTCCAGTGCTGAAAAACACATTTATGTTTCTGTAATGGTTAGCTCTCTTTAATGCTTATATATATATATTATCCATGAATCTTACTGTTTTACAATAAAGCTGAAAAAAATGTAAAGAACATTTTTATTTTTTTGATTAAGATGCCAAATTACAGTTATTTACTTGCATTCCTGAACAGAAAATTTTGTTTTAGGGGAAGTCCACTGTACCGGCTCAAATTCGAGTATAAAAATGTGAATTTAATTTGAAATTCCTTATTGCTGTTCAAAATGTTAAAACACAGAGAACTCACTGTAAAGAAAAGGGCCCATTTTAAAGCGCTTTGTGATGCGATGCTGGATGGTGTTCGAGACAAACACAGTGAGACAAAGTGTTCTCACAGTGTGGTCGAGTAGGCTGTAAAGTCGATTTTCTGAGATTGTTACTCACCAAATGCACCAGGAGTAGCAGAAAATGAAAGCTTACTGAAGCAGATGTCAGGCACCTCAAGATTTTAAGTCCTAGAGACAGAAGGAAGACCCCTGCTGATCTTCAGGAAGAACTTTTCTAGATCAGAGTCTGGGAAGGTCACCAGAATGACCATAAGTAGATGACTGAACAAGAAAGACTTAAAAGGGAAATAATAGCTGCTAAGAAGCCATTACTGAGGCCTGCAAACATCCAGAAACACCTCAGATTTGCCAGGGAGCACAAACACTGGACTGTAAATGACTGGAAGAAGGCACTCTGGATGGTTGAGTGCAAGTTTTAACTCTTTGGTCAGCATAGTCATGTCCTCAGAAAAGCTGGAGGATGTTTTGATCCTATGCATTGACCCACAGTGGAACACCATGGAGATTCCATTATGTTATGGGATTCCACTTCTGGAATTTCTTGGCAAACTAATGAAATTCGACAGTACCATGAACATAAAGGTCTACCAGAACATCTCGGTGCATCATGGGATGCCTTGGACTGAAACTCATTGGTCGTGGGTTCATATACCAACAAGACAATGATCCCAAGCATACTTCAGAGCTGTGCACAGACTATTTAACTAAGAAAAAGGGATTTGGGATCTAGTGCATTCATAGATCGCACAAAGGTTTCATCCAAAGCGAGTCCCTGGGAACAGCTAGAAACTAGTTGGAACTCAGTGATAAAAGAGACTGTTGAAAAGTACATAAAAGCAATGCCAGCAAGAATGCGAGCTGTTATCAAGGCCAAAGGAGGCCATAGGTTTTTGGTTATGTGTGGAAAAAGAACTATTTAGATATTTCATTTTTGTTTGATAATAACAATAACAGTATCATTTCAGTTTGAAACACGTTTTTGACAGATTTCTAAAATATTTCAATTCAATTCAATTTTTTTTTGTATAGCACCAAATCACAACAATGGCACTTTATATTGTAGGTAAAGACCTTACAATAATTACAGAGAAAACCCAACAGTCAAAACGACCCCCTATGAGCGACAGTGGGAAGGAAAAACTCCCTTTTAACAGGAAGAAACCTCCGGCAGCACCAGGCTCAGGGAGGGGCACTCATCTGCCGTGACCGGTTGGTGCTGAGGGGAGAGAGAGAGGACAAAATTTGTTTTCTGATTTTTAGGACAGGTGGTCTAATAAATTTGTTAAGCACTGTATATGGGGTATATCATAGTATATATACAATATTAAAGCAAATCTGCACCAATTTGACAAAGAGCAGCAGAATCCAGTATTGGTACCCTGAATGTTGATGCATTTGCTGATAACCCAAAAATTCAAAGTACATTTTAGCTAATCTTTAAAGTGTCACTATGCTGGTCAAAACAAGTTATAGCCACGTGAAAGAGCTCCTTTTTACCTACACTTTAATACCAGGCTCATCTTCTAAGCTGTTATTATAATAAGAATAAAAATGTTATGCCTTCTGTATAAAAATAATGTTCAAATACAGTCATTTTATCATTGAATGAGCGAGCGTTATGCTTGTATATACAACACGTCAAATATGTGGTTTGCAAGTCTGAGTTTAAAAGGATTTGCATGCAAGCGTGCAAACAAAGCTCTTATTCATAATTACTGTGTCAGTTTGCTCAGTCACTTTTGAGCCTGTGGAAATGTGTGCACATTAAAGCTGCAAGTGTTTGGTCACAACTTGATTGCTTTAGTTCAAATCCACTGCGGTAATGCAAAGGTGTGAAAACTGTGTCACTGTCTAAATACTTCTGGACCTGGCAGTGAAATACCTGTTTAATAAAGTCCTTGTTTAAAAGCCGTAGGGCAGCAGCTGCTACTTTGACAGCTTTCACCCGTCGTTTATCTCGGGCTGAAGCTTTCGATTTTTAACACTGCAAGAGATACGAGTTGACATTTTCAACATGACTTATTGATTCAAGATCAAAGGCAATACGAGTTTTTCACAGATCAAACGGAGGCAAAATGTCTTAAAAACCTTTGAAAGGGTGAACTAAGGCGAGATATAAAAGTACACGTGTATTATTCAGGGGAACAGCATGAGAATCACGCTGTTCACCACTATATGGAATGAGGCACATCCTGTTTGAAAAGTGAAATTCATGTACTCAGCTGCAAATAAACTCTTCATACTAATAATTCAAGAAGTCTTTCTGGTCGTCCGCTCTTAGTCAGTTTCCCCAACCGTTCATCCGAACTGCTTCAAACTTGGTGAGTGTGTCAGTGGGGACCCGAGTAAATATAGTGCTGAGTTTGATGTACATTATATTGCAAAAAGTATTTGCTCATCTGCCGTCACATGCATGAACTTGAGTGACATCCCATTCTTAATCCATGGGGTTTAATATGATGTCAGCCCACCCTTTGCAGCTATAGCGGCTTCAACTCATCTAGGAAGGCATCTGTTGACGCCGCTCTGTGATTTTATGTGGTCTAACACTAAGTGGCTGAGTTGCTGTCGTTCCCAATCACTTTTACTTTGTTATAATATCACTAACAGTTGACTGTGGCGTGAGTAAATTTCACGACTGGACTTGTTGCACAGGTGGCATCCTATCACGGTACCGTGCTGGAATTCACTGAGCTCCTGAGAGCGACCCATTCTTTCTCAAATGTTTGTACAAAGCCTCAGCTGCGTGACAGCCGTGTGCTGCAATTTAACACCCCAATAAAAAAAAACAAAACAAAACACTGAAGCACAACCAGAAAAGTGATATAATTTTGTGCAGGATATTTATTTCTTTATTTTGGTTTCCCAATTTGCTGAAATTACTTCCTGTCTGTACTTTTGCAAATAACCCAGCCACAGATTTCCATACCGGATCAGTCGGGGCCCAGAATAACCACCACTATTTAGTTTAGTTTAGTTTATTCAGATTCATCATGCCAGAACACAGAGCATCCATGTGACCACAATCAGCATACTCAAAAATCTATGCTTTAGTAAACATATTGATAATTTCTTGAGTGTACTTCCCCACTTTGTCACATTGCCGGTGTGTTTTCTACATGCCTAAATGAGTCTGTATGTAGTGTGGAAGGGGGATACAAGTTATGTGTGACGTTCTTTTGTTTACAGCAATTTGTGGGGAGTTTTAATATTGAATCAAAGTTTATTCTGAAGAAGTTTCAGTTCAGAAGTTTTATTTCTAATAATAAATTAAATAAATCTAATCATCTTGACACAGAACCAGTGTTTTGCATTGTTGACAGGAGCCAGTTGAGGCGATTCAGACATCTGTTCACAGCGCCTCCAGGACGCCTCCCTGTGGTGGTTATTTTGAGCCACTGGGAGGAAGACAAAAGTGGGGAAGATCAAAAGCATGCTGCAGGGTTTAAATATCCCATCTGGTAGGGGAACGCCCTGGGATCCCCCTGCAAACACTGAATCATCTGCTGGAGAGATTTTTGATCTAAAGAGGCAAGAGAAGGGAGAGAGACAATGTGCCTGCAGAAACAGCAAAGCAGAGGATAAAAGAGGAAAACTTCTCAGGTCAATCAGCAAAATGAGCAACACATAAAAAGGCTGTAAGGGCTTCATTTTATGCCTTTACAGAGGAATATTTTTTCCCCAGAAGATGCATATATTACCAGTTTAACCTTCAGGTGACTGAGTGGAGTGATTTATATCTCCAACTGTACAGGCACACCTGTTTAACTGCTTGTTAATGCAGATATTTAATCAGCCAATCACATGGCAGCTAGGGTTTACCGAGAACAGTCCAAATGAGAGAAAATATCCAGTGAGAGGCAGTTCTCTGTCAGAGGTCAGAGAAAAATGGTCAGACTGCTTTGAGCTGCTAGGAAGGCAACATTAACTCAAATAACGACTCGTTACAAGCAAGGTATGCAGAAGAGCATCTCAACTACAGCAGAAGACCACACTGTCAGCTAAGAGGAGGATCCATCCTGCCTTGTATCAACAGTTCAGACTGGTGGTGGTGGTGTAATGGTGTGGGGGATATTTTCTTGGCACACTTTGGGCCCCTTAGTACCAACTGAGCATTTATGACCACAGTGTACCCATCTTCTGATGGCTGCTTCCAGCAGGATAACGCACCATGTCACAAAGCTCAAATCACCTCAAACTGGCTTCTTGAACATAACGATGAGTTCTCTGTACTTAAATGGCCTCCACAGTCACCAGAGCCCAATCTAATAGAGCACCTTTGGGACGTGGTGGAACAGAAGATTTGCTTCATGGATGCAGCCGACAAATCTGCAGCAGCTGTGTGACGCTGTCGTGTCAACATGGAGCAAAATCTCTGAGGAGTGTTTCCAGCACCTTGTTTAATCTGTGCCATGAAGAATTAAATCAGCTCTGAGGGCAAAAGGGGGTCCAACCCCATGTTAGCAAGATATAACTAATAAAGTGATTGTACATTTATATGTGCTGCTGTGAATTGTAAAAATGTTTCCTACTAGGAATTCATCACTGTGATTCTCCTGCAACGTTTCATAGTTTTTAATATAATTGGCTCACTGACGTGGCAAAAATAATGAATAGTTGTGTGAAATACCTTTATACACTTTCTGTCACACACATTCACGCACTCATGGATGCATCAGGGGCAGTTTGTGGTTCAGAGTCTTACCCGAAAACACTTTGACATGCAGACTGGAGGAACCGCGGATCAAAACACCAACCTTCTGATTGGTCGATGACCTGCTCTACCTCCTGAGCCACAGTGCCCCCCACTCTAGACTGAATAAACTATGATGGGATTAGATGTTCTGGAGTTGCACTTGGAGTTAAAAATCACAGCGTGCAATTTTTAACATCTACAAACTTGCCCCAAACACAAAGGTTCTCCACAGCAGCGATCATCAGAGTTTATTAAAGCCGTAGCTGCTTTGCTGTTAATGCTCACCAAAGATGTGATGAGCTCCGCTTTTCCATCTCTGCTCCCAGGAGGACTTGCTGGCAAAAATCAAGTTGTACTTCCTTGTTTATGGCAGTATGCAAATGTGTGTTTCAGCTGTGGAGGGAAAAAAAAAAAGAGAGCAGAAAGGAAGAGCCCTTAAGTCAAGATGCAGAGAAAACGGATTAAAGACGCCTCTGCTTTGACTGTTACACAATGCAGGGTAAACTTATTTGACACATTTAAGCCGACTTTTGGCTTTGAATATTTAAATTTGACCTAATTTTGTTGAAGCCTCTTTTCAGTCAGGCTTAAAAATAAAGATGCACCAAAGAACTTAATTATTTTGGTTCCAGAATACATTTTCATGAAGCTTTTAATCGTGTTGGCAGGTTTTGTGTATTTCTGCTGGCATAATTATGTTAGAATAATAGCCATGACAGTGCATCCCTTCACTGATTTGAATGTCCATAGGTCATTAATGGCTCATCTTTGGAGCTTTAAATCCAAATGAAGGTGCATGCCAGTAGCATCCTCCTGTTTACTCCTGCAGCATTTCAGTGTACCCACTCTGTCCACCAAGGGGCGCTAGCAGCCTGCACTTAATCATTTGTCCTTTGGCAATGGCAAGATTATGAGTCAACCAACTTGAAATCATGCCTTCCTTCAGCGCAGCACACAAATCCAGTGCAGGCCCAGTGAAGAGAGGCTGGATCACGAAAGCCACGCAGCAGAATTATCCAGCAGATTTGTCGACATTATAAAAGAAAGGAATGGAAAGAAGAGTCGAGGAAAGGAGACCGAATAAACCAAAAACCTTTAATGGAAAAGTGAGCCGAGGCTGGAGGAACACTGATTAGTTTTACAGATATTTAGTCACAAGCCCGGCCTGATGAGGGCGCTAGGAGAAAAGGTATTGGAATACCAATGTTGAAACAATCCAGCCTGACTGGAACAGGAATAATCTGCACCAAATTTCAATGCAATCTCACAATAACCATCAGATAATGACAACTATTATATTTAAGACTGAAATACCAACATTGTTTCAACATTGCACACATAATAATATAAAATATATGGTTAGACTTTCTTACCACCGCCATGTACTTGTCTTTTTTTAATTCATTTGCTATTTTTCAGGTTGTTTTTTAAAAAAAAAAATTTATTCTATTCGGTTTTATTTATGTAGCTCCAATTCACAACAACAGTCACCTCAAGACCCTACAGCCCCAACAATCAGATGATCCCCTATGAGCAGCACTTGGTGACAGTGGGGTGGAAGAACTCCCTTTTAACAGGATGAACCCTCCAGCACAAGGAGGCGAGGGGAAAGAGAAGAGAGAAAAGAAGAACATGGGGGACAGGACAAAACACAAACTATGAAAGAGAGAAGAGACAATTTAAAGACATGCAACAGTGGGGCATAAGCACACTCAACTGCCAATTTATTAGGTACATCTCGCTAGTACCAGGTTGGCCTGTTTTGCCTTCAGGGCTGCCTTAGTTCTTCATGGCATAGATTAAGCGAGGGGCTTGAAACATTCCTTGGGGAATCTGACATGATGGCATCACACAGTTGCTGCAGATTTGTCAGCTGCAAATCACAAGAGGATGGAGCCACGCTTTCATGCTGTTTACACCAAAATGTGACCCCACCATCCAGATGTCAAAGCAGAAATCAGGAGAATCAGAAATGGTGAGTCTGTGTGAGTTTCCTCTCCTCAGCTGACAGAAGCAGCACCTGGTGTGGTCTTCTGCGGCTGTAGCCCATCTGCTTCTGTCGTTTCCAATACTGATGCTCTTCTGCATACCTTGGTTGAAATGAGCCGTTATTCAAGTTACTGTTGCCTTCCTATCTTTCAAAGCCATTTAAATCCCTTTTCTTCCCCATTCTGACGCTCAGTTTGGATTTCAGCAGGTCATCTTGACCATGCCTACATGCCTAAATGCACCGAGTTGCTGCCATGTGATTGGCTGATTGGATATTTGCATTAATGAGCAATTGAACATGTGTACCTAATGAAGTGGCCAGTGAGTGTGTGATCTGTCTTTCTATCCATGTTAGTACTCTTGCTTTTCAGGGAGTTTTTACAGCAGCCTGATAATAATGAGTTACAACAGTCCAGCCTTTTAGCGATATCGCGCTGATGAAAGAAAGCAACCCTTCTTATTTGTTTAATGTACAAGGACATATCCTGGTCAGAAATGACTCCAAGATTCCTCACAGTGTTACTGGAAGCCAAGGTAATGCCATCCAGAGTATTCAGTATTAAAATATATTCAATATTTGCTGAAAAATGTCCCTCAAAGGTTAAAAATTCAGTCAGACTGATCCTCTGAGGAGCATTAAAAAGCAAAAATGTAGCAAAGGCAAAATGCCAGGCCAACGCAGGCTATAAACATTTTTTTAACACATTCAATAAGAAACTAATTAATGACAATGACTTATTAAAGACACCCCTGTCAGAAAAGCACTGAGGGGTTCATTCGGATTCTTCACAGCTGAGCGGTTTGGGCTACCTCACAGAAACCCTCAGAGATGTAAATGCAAATTATAAAACACAATAGGAACAGCAGCAAACACTACACATCACAGAGCCTCCCTGCTGGGGTTTAATAGTAAAATTAATGTTTTTATGTAAAGACCGCCCTCGCTGGAGTTTCACGTCTTGATTTGTCTCCTCGTCTATTTGAATTTTTCCTGTATTTTCCACATTTATGCAGCCAGCACAAATCAGAATTCGCCCACACAAAAACTGCTGGATCTTTACTCGAGGGTGAACAGAAACGCTTGAAATTACACGGCCTAATTTATTAATTATTTTCCTCTATCCTTTGCTAATGATGAGAGCCAGCCATGCATGGACTAAGTAAGCAGCTCCACATATGGTGCTGCAGCCACGAGGAATGCCAGTCTTAGTGGGCGGCGATCGTCTGCCTGCCCCTCCTGCGGGCTTCACCACGCTGCTTCAACGTGATCTGGAAGAATAAAGGGAATCGACTGATCTGCTGAAAACCTGAGTCAGACACTATCCAGGACTTTATGTTGGCAGAAAAATAAGCAAATGAGGTTTTTATCTCCATGGCAGGCTTTAATCCGAGCCCGTTATAATTTCATAGAGGAATGATAACCAAAGGGCTCGGCCCCATCCTGATTCACAGAGACGTCTGGCTCGATCTCAGCTGCAGCTACCCCGACAAGATGTTTGTGACGGGACGTAAACATCAGTGGCGCCCCCTTCTGTTGAGCTGTAACATTAGCTAACGGCACACTTGTTTTGATTGGCTGTTGCAGACGTTCCTACATGAAACAGCTCATAGCAAGAGCTCATAAGTGCCAGTTTGTCCAAGATTTGATTTGGCACATTTTTATGCCAGATGCCCTTCCTGATGGAACCCCAATAAGAACCACTGTGTCTCTGCCCAGGATCGAACTGGGAATCTTTTGCTTGTTAGGTTATAAAAATGGCTGTAATTCCTAAACAGTTCATGCTATTTTTTCTTAAACTTCTTGAATTAACGCTGCGCTTCAATCAAATCTTAATTTTTGTTCATTTAATATCCACTGTGGTGGTGTACAGAATCAAAATGATGGTACTGTTTAAACACTTGTGGACCAAACCACCCAGAGGTGTGTGTTGAGGGTTGAAACGGCAGGCAGCAATGCATACTGTAGCAGCGGCACCGACATCCCAGAAGGCGAGATGAGACGTTTTGTAGCTTAACCAGACCGCCAAATTGGGTGGGTGTGTTTTGTACATGAAGCAAGGAGAGTGAGGCATGTTAGTGTGTACTGTATGATGCAGCGCAGCTGCCTGAACTACCTTGCAGGCTTTTGCTCCACTCGACTAAAAAAAAAAAAAAGTGCAAAGAGATGAAGCCCATTATTATCGTGACCTTCATATTGGAAGTAGACATTTAGCACCACTCCAGCTTCATTAAGCCAAACTAATTCACCCAAGTGACTCATCTTCATGAGAGAATGGATGGATGGATGGACTCATCTTCATCTTGCTCGACACTAAACTGCACATATCTGTCTGGCTATCAAACATTCCCTAATCTGGTCTAATCTATGTTTAATACCTCAAACCAGAATCTCCTTTTGCTGTTTTGGTTGTATAGACTTTGATCAAAATCCTCAAATCTGCCCAAGCACGCTGCTGCGCTCCGGTCTAAATGTGTTCGCATGGATTTGTGATCCCTGAAAAATGCTTCACACGATCGTTTAATACTTCATATAAACTGTCCGCACGTTTAAGGTATTTCGCAGCACGTTCCCTAAGCCCTGGCAAATGCAGAAGAGCGCACACAGGCTCTTTGCATACAGTATGGAGACACTCAAACACGCTTCCACATGCAAACAGTGACACTTCCAGTATATTCAGGGCATCAAGGCTTCAGTCCTACTGACACCCAGGGGAACTTGTGTCCTTTGTCAAAGCAACTGGTTCTGTCGCAATGGCAGCTTCAGCTAGAAGGCAGCCAGACTCTGTGTGTGTGTGTGTGTGTGTGTGTGTGTGTGTGTGTGTGTGTGTGTGTGTGTGTGTGTGTGTGTGTGT
>JAVDPK010003083.1:30921-66623 GCA_034780415.1 Cichlasoma orientale | reverse complement strand
ACACACACACACACACACACACACACACACACACACACACACACACAAACACACACACACACACACACACACACTTCTCCTTCTTTGCCTCTTATGATTCAATGTGGAGCAAATTTAATGCTCTATTTGTAGTTTATCCCATGGGCCATTTTACAGTTGGGTGGGTAGGTAAAAGCATGTTTACCATTTTGTTATCTATAGGTAGGAAATTTAAAAGCATATTGGAAGCCTCATTACAAAGCCTGCATTTATAATTTGATACACAACCAGTTTTTCAATGGAGAGCTTCTGTGCTAAATTAAAAAATACACTGACAATGAGATGAATCATGTTCTTCATTGTCTGCGCTGCCCCTAATCCAGACAGTATAACCCCACTGTTTGCGTTCTCCTGGCAGCTCCCTTAAATGTTCTGCTGCCGCTGCCTTCCCACCCTAATAATGTCAGATTAAGCCCTGCACAACTGTCCATCTGACATGAGGGCTGGATTTGTGCTGGATTTGAAAATCTGGATGGGATGCCTCCAAAGCTCTGTAATTCTGCACATACACACTCACAGAGGCAGATTAAAAAGCAGAGGCTATGCATGTCCGTGAGGAGTGTTTGTGCGCTGCTGTGCGCGTTTCAGCGCGAGTGTGTTTTACTTTGACCTTGATCACTTTGAGGTGTCTGGTTGCGTCAAGCCTCGAAAAGTTCCTCAACTGTCCTGAGCGAGTCCCTCACAAAGAAGCACGTTGGCAGCGGCACCGCAGTGTTGTTTTAATCTGAGATTGGGATTATGTGAACATGTAGCTGGGTTATTTTTGTGTCGATTGTTATCAGCAATGACAAGGACGCCGGCTTTGTGGATTTCGGGGGGTGCTCGACCCTCTTCTGGCACAGACGAACACCCCGGTGGCAACAGTTCTGATTCAGACCAACCTCATCCCCAGACATGCCCCAGTGATGCCCGTGTGCCTCACTGGGCATGTCCCTGTTTTGTTGCAGATGAGAGAAAGGGGGGTGGGTTAATGGGGCGGTGGGTGATGGTCACCCAGATTACGCCTCATCATACGGCCTATTTACAACTGACACCAAACAGTGCGGCAAACAGCGCAGAAACCTAAACTGAGCTCATTGGGGAGTCGGTTTTGTTTCATCATATAATTTCGAGAACCATCACGTGTTCCTGTGGTCGCTCACGTGACCTAGCAGCACGGACCAATAGGGCGGCAGAAATTGTCCTGGGCAGAGCAAAAGGAAGAGGTGGGGGAAAAAAAATACTCTTCCCTTTGCGATTTTTAATCGTGCAACGCCGAAAGTGGTCGTCAGCGACTGTCTCCTGCACTACATAAAGGTAAACTCTCTTTTTATGGCTTCCATTGAGGAAAATTTGTAAAAGCCAAAGCGTGCTTGAGAATTTCCTTCTAGAATAAATGTATTCAAATAAAATTAATTGTTCTGATTTTTAATTAAATACATATTTGAGTTGGTTGCTTGACTTCCAGGTGCATTAGAGAGTTGAAAACTTGAAATACGGGTCCATGCTGGGTTGGGTAACGCCATCAATAATTAATTAACTTGATAACTTACCCACAGCCAAGAATAATCATTACCCATATAATGAGCTGTGACATGGTACAACTTATCGACTCGTCACCTAATTCGATGCTTACTAGTTTACGTTTTTGTGAGTTACCCTCAGTGAGCGCCATTAAGATGATCCATGCAGCCTCGCAATATTTTGGTTTTCCCCAGAGAATGGTCGATTTTATGGTCAGTCGATTTCGCTTTCAGGGGTCTCTTGACCGTCATTGTTTAGGTGTTCACTGTCTTGGCTTATGTTCAAGCATGGGTGATTTTATTGTTCGAGAATTAGCGCAGAGCTCAAAAACAACAGTAAGTGGAGAAAATCCTGTTTAAATGATGCTAACGATGAAGTCAGACTGCCTGTTTTCACTGTAGAAATGATGCTCAGTGGAATTGATACCCCCCCCCACGACCCAAAAGATCGTTATTCCAATTATCGTCACACTGATATTAGCACTGCTGATGGCTTTATTTGCAACTAGCCATAGACCAAAAATGTCATTCGTCATTACTTCAGAAGCAGATCTCTGTGTTGTACCGGCGATGAATAACTCCTTTGTTTGGGTAAAAAGCTTCTGTTTGACACTCGGATTAAAGTCCGGTACGCTCACAAATTTATGTCGGGAGGCAACAGAGCGGCGACGGGCGGTAACGTTTAGCTAGAAGAAGGAAGACGAAAAGAAAAGAGGACGCGTTCTCGAGCCGCTCTGCATGACCGCTCGGTGAAACCCCCGCGTATGGAAGCCATGACTTTGTGACAAGCAGTGATCTCACATTACAAATTGTGGCAAATCTAAAATGGCCGACTTAACGCTCGGCTCTTAGCGCCACATTCGCATCACAACATGGTGTGCCTGCATTGTAAAGCTTTGACTCACTGGAACCCTCCTCACCCCCCCACCCCCACCCCCCCAGACACTCGGGCTATTTTAAGTGAACGCAGAGGAGGTGGCGAGGTACTTTTAAAGCCACTTGGTGATACTTGGTCTTCGTGTCTTCTTCGCTCGATGCGTTCTCTGATTTGACTGGTCGCGGCGAGGATGTGGTGGCCAGAGTTTTGACTGTGATTTGGGCTGAGGTATCAGGATGCTGGGCTGCTGATGTGGGCTGACAGCTCTTGAGAGCACTGTCATAGCGGCGTATAGGAAGGCCGACTGGGCGGATGCCCCCCCACACACACACTCAGCCACATACAACAAAAGCCTGCGCCAGACGAGATGAGAGCTGCTCATATACAGTACCAGGAAACGGAGGGCGAAAACCTCAGGACTTAGTGCAACTCCTCTCCATTTCTTCTACTTGATCTGCCTACAGTTACTATTTCTGACAGCAGCTAGCAATTATACACCACCGTTAACCCCCCCCCCCCCACTCCACCCCCCACCTCTCACTCTTTATTCCTGTTGCTTCCTTTGTCACAAACTGTGACCGAGAAGAGATTTGTGTGTCTAAATGTGGAGGAGAATTTTCAAAAAGTGCTTTGAGCAGATCCAGTGGAAACATATGGATCAATGAGGTCACCCTCTGCCCTCCCCCCGCTGCTGCCCTACATGCACGCTAATTTGCCTTTTGTTTGCCCTTAATTGGAGCACAGCCACGACCAACAGCCCAGGCATGGGCTAACATATTGGCTGCATTACAAATACACCTTTTCTTTTGGTTGCCTGGCATGCACCTGCACACATCTGCAGCATAACATCGCATTACTTAATGTTAACATATTTAGTGCTGGAGCTGCAACTAACAGATGCATTAAATGTCATAGAATTTGAAACAAATCCAATCAAAATTTCTTAGAGCCAAATGCAGTTCAGTTTATGATGACAGAAAACTGTAAAAAGAACAAAATTTTCATGACACGCTTTGTTCATTTTCGCAAACTCCACCCACCAAGTGCTCGAGAAACTAGCACTGGGGGCTAAAGGGTCCATTACACACGCCAAAAGTGATGTCACACTCTACAAAAAAAATTAATTTTAAAAATCCATATTCTGACAGTGCATTATCCATAAAAGGTAAATAGTAAAATTCAATGCATGGTTAAAAATACAGAAAAAATCCATAAAAATAATACAGAAAATTCCTTCATTTTAAAACGGTACATTGCAATGTATTTTTACAGAACTGTTTTACAGTGCACAAGCCGCACTTTGGTGGTGTTTTCACCAATTGTGCATTTCTCAATGTTTGCCTCGCGTGCAAGTTCAAGGCAGTGTCTGAGCACAGCGGCTTTTACTGCCATTTCAATGACACATCAACCCTGAAGCTCAGAGATTTTGAGATCATATAGAGGGAAATGCTGCAATAGCTTGAAAAGGTCAGAATTCCTGGAGAAAAACTTTAATTTGTGATAACACCTAATGTTCAGGAGAATGACGCTGCAGGTGCCCACGCCCTAAGTGGAGTATAAATGGTAAGTGGGCTTTGTGGACGTCACTGTTTGTGCACGATACGTCCAATGTGGTGACCATAATGGGCCCTTTAATGAAGGCTAAACAGGCCATCTGTGGATCAACAGTGAGGGTGTTTAATAGTGTCTTATTAGGCATGTTGTGCTTATATCAAACTCAAGATTCACATTTACCGAGAACTGAAGCATTCTCAATTGGAAACATTTATTTCTTAAAGACTAAGAGTGAAAATAAAATGTGCTGGGAATGCAGCTGTGCAAGAATCAAAAGCTGCACGAGGTCCAAAGAGTTCAGGGACACCTCATGAATAGACATCACACGAGGACTTCGATGGCATTCGGGACATTTCTGACCAAAGATAAACATTAAAAATGGAAATTTGTTGCAACCATAAACTCTTAAACTTGCATTCTTATATTAAAAGGGTAAATACCTATCACAGTAGCACAGTTTTAAAGCAGCCACTTTAACAGAAGACTGTACATGACTCACTTGAAACTCACCATCTAATCATTAAAAATCTTGCAGTCTCAAGCTGGAGATTCAGTTTCAGAAACCTCGGCCGTGCAGCTTCGGCTCAGGCTCTGGTTTATGTCAAAACGTCATAATGACATATCTGTAGATATGTGGATTAGGGAGGAACAGATGACAGAGGCTTTGGCCTAGATTAGAGTACTGGCCGCCCATTTAATGATTTTCTTTTTCTGTTTCTGTTATTCTCATGACCGCGGAACAGCAACGGCCTTATTCGCCCACAAAAGGAGTTAGATTAATTGCACCCGCTTTCTTTAAGTTCCAGATCTTTGCAGAGTTTTGGGGGGGTTGAACTGACAGTTTAAGTCTCTTGTGATTGTCTGGGTCAGTGTGCAAAACGCCCCACAAAATAGAACAGCTCATAGCCAAGGTTGAGGATGGAATCAGAGAAAGTCACAGAGAGTGACTTCATCCATCATGCACTTCTTGAAATGCAAAGCAGCTTCTGAATTCATTAACCTACATTTTAAATCAGTATATGAGGCACTAGATTAGTTTCCTGTCCAGAAAAAGTTTCAAATTGCACCTATAATCTATTCAAAAAAAAAAAAGGCTTAAAGCTGAATGCTTTTTGCAGAAATCTCAAAAGCTGCACCAAATGAAGCACACCAAGAATTAGAGACCATAAGATGCCTCCACATCTGTAACCACCTCTGCCCAATAATTTGCACAAACTTTTACATTTTTTATTCTGACAGATAATCCGGTTAAACGGATCCGTGTTAGTTTATGATCAATAACCAGCTTCCTTCCCCAGTAAAGCATTTAAGAAAAGCCCCTTAACTTCACTTTTGCAAGTGTTTTTCCATCATTCACGCAACACTGGTTCTGCACAAGAGCAGCATCTCCTCATTGTCAGCGGGAGATAAAAGAAGAGAGAGCGCAGATTCAAGTTCTTCTAGAGCGACGCTCGAGCCTTTTTCTGCAGCGAGTGCCGAGCAGACGCAGCGAGAGATGGGGAGGTGAGGGGAGCTGGGAGGTGGGTGGGGGGGGCATTTTGTGCACTGCGTTGTCCAGCCGAGCGTAAAGCGTGATTAATTCAATAGCCGCCATAGAGGAGGAGGCTAGCAGTGCTGCAACACCGAGCATGACCCACTTTCCCCATCAGATGTCATGAAAAATTCCCTGCCATCCCCTCTCTGCATTCCCCTTCTCCAGCTTCCTGCCTGTGCAAGAGACAAGGAGGAGGAGGACCACAATCAAAAAATAAATACATCAATGCATTAGCAGAAATGATGGACACAAAGGAGGGACTCTGATCTGTGTCATTCTTAAGCTTTCATTGGGATGTCTTTAAATTACAGGTTTTAAGAGTAAGAATATTTGGGTTGGAATTCAAAAAAAAAAAAAAAAAAAGCTGCAAGCTTTTTGCCCATTGGCACCAATGATTCACAAGGCCTTGACCTAATTCTATTATTATACAGGATGCACGAGCAGAATACAGTCTGCGAGAACAGCTATTGAAACGCAGCTCTTAGCACTGTGACCCCGTTCAACTCCGAGGTCCAGACTCGATTTTTGTTGACCTAAATCTACAGAGAGGTTTCAGAGTCTTAATCACAGGGAAGGAGACTTTTTTTGAGGGGGGTGGCGGTGGGGGGTATTTTCCAAAATATAAAAAGGAAAGGATGTAAAATGTTATTTAATCTGAAAAATCTATTTTTCCAACCAAAGTCTCTTCTTTAAGCGCCTTCCCGCCCCCGATGTGAAGTTTAGAAAGGGATGAGATCTTTCCTCGCTCAATCCCGTCGTCAATCTTAAATGTTTTTATTTTTTTCACTCCCCCCATCCCGCCCCTGGAGAGGACCTGCACCGCTGGCTTGGGTCTTAAAACCGGATTAAAGCTTTTTATGTAATCTGGTCTCCTCTGGGAGATTGGAGAGACAGCTGGCAACAGAATCCCCGTCCTTATCTCTCGACCCTCCTCTGGCCTCTGACCAGCATCCCAGCATAGATTAAAGGATGAATTTGCAGCTATCATTTTACAAAAAGTATTATTTCCAGCATATGTTTGCATAGTTTAAAGATATAAAAACTGTGCATTATACAAATAAACAAAACTAGAGCTGAGGCATTTGGTCAATTAATTAATTTTGATATATTCAATTAATTGTTTAACCCTCTAGTTTCCACAGCTGAAATCTACTGTAACAAAAACGGTCTGTGTACATATAATGTGATTTATCCACCATGCTCCATGTTCATAAATGAAATACTCTTAATGCACATGACAGAGAAATAAAGTTATGCTACTATAAATAAAATACAAATATGTCTTATATTTATGACAAAAATATGATATTTTGATGATTTTCTTTGCATTTTATTATCATAAACTGAGTATGTTTCAGTTTTGGGGCTGCTGGTCAGACAAACTGAGCCACATTCTGCACTTCAGGATGTTAGGATTTAGGGTTTGAGGTACCTGCATGTATATTTAGTCTTTGTTCAGCCCATTGCTGATTATGTGGTTGTAGTCTCTTTGCCCCAGTGGACACTAATTAACCAAAATCAGCCTCTAGTTGCAGCTCCTTCAATATAACATCTGGCAGATGAAGAAAGGCTCTGAAGAAACCGCACAAATATTGCACATTTTCATACACATTTCTAGAAGTGTTTCATATACTGTCCTTTAGCTCGGAGCACTGAATAAATCTGCATGATCTTAAATGTGAGACATCCTATTTTATCCATCATCAAAGCAGATTTCTTGTCATGTAAAGCTGCAGCTAGAGTGCCAAAATGCACTGCTGCACCCCTGAGCTGCTAACAGTCATTTGAAGGCCTCAGCAAACATCTCTGCAGCCGCACCAACAGGCACAGCTGGTCGGGTCATAATTTCAAGCAACGCTCATTTGAATCATTCACAGCTACAAATTACATCACGTATTTAGCAGTTACACGAAGGCAGGCAGAGAACACACACACACACACACACATATGTATATATATGTGAGTGTGTGTGTGTGTATGTGTGTGCGCGCATAGCAACAATGATTGTGATTGGCAGACTGTGACATTATCTGTCTCTGCAGTCAAGGTCAGCCACTTCCGGAGCTTTCCTGGCCATATTTCTGTCTTTGCCGTGTCAATCACAAGAAAGAAACATTCGCACTGAGTAAAGCAGAGGTTTCAAAACTGCAGCTCAGCGCTGGATGGGAAGGTTAAACTATTCTTGTACTTCCTGTCTCTGTATTTAGCTGATGCAGAACTTAAAAAGGACGTCGCTCTTACTGTTTCCTGTCAATTTTGGATTTTTTACGCCATTCCCCCGTTTTCTTCTCTGCTCCTTTAATCTATTTTAACAGATTTCCTTACAATGCAGCATGCAACAATAAATGGCTTTCCCTTGTGGCATAAGAGGTTTAACACTATTTAAATCTTATTATATCAGACAATTCTCCCAGTCAAGATATTCCTGATTTATTCATTAGTAGCCACAGTTTCAGGCTGCAGACTTCAAATCCTGCAGAGCTGCCGTTTAACAGTGTCACATTCAGGCACGTGGCGCCATCTTGTGTGCGCTCTCATCGGTGCGAGTCCTGCCTGAGTCATTACATCACTTGTCAGGCAGAATTAGAGGCGATCGGGCTGAAATGGGCTTGATAAAAATAAATATGGCGCTTGTCGTTTGATGGCTCATCCCGTGACTGCGGAGACATATGCTGACCTACATTTCAATTGCTTTTATTGCATAGGATCAGGAGACCACTTATCATTTAACCACCTTTGATGCTTTCTATAATATTAGTGCTATTGGCAATCTATATAGCAACTAAGAGAGAATAATAAGATGCTTTCCTACCATTTAACACGTTTTCCCATTTTTGGAAATTTCCCATTTTTGTATTGTAATTTAACAAACCAGTTGAGGTATGTGTCACAAAACCTACATAAAATAGCAAAAACTACATTAAAAGCCTGATATACTGTCTATAACACTTTAATCAAAAACACAAGTGGACCACGCCATTGCACTGACCTGTTTCTTCATTGCTATGAACACACACTGTTGTTTATTTTCACTCAGTCCAACAGAGATTAATCCACAGCTAAAAATAGTCGCCAACAAATCAGTTTTTTTACTGCGTTGAGTAACATTTGCTATAAACTGCAGTTCACAGCTGGGTTTTTGTTTTCTTTTCTTTTGTTTTTGTTTTTTAAATCTTTTGAAAACATTTTCATATTTAGTAAGAACAAAAGGTTGACTGTGTATCTGCGTGCTGATGTTGGTAACAACCCATCTAATCCACACATGCAAAGAAATCAAATGGGAAATCACAGGGAAAAATTATTGAACACGTGAAGAAAGGGGGGGGGGGGTGCAAAAAGGCATGGAAGGCCATGACACCAGCTGAAATCTATCAGTAATTAGAACGCAATCCTGCCACTTAGTGGAAATTAATATCAGCTGGTTCAGCTGGTGTCTCATTACCAAGGTGTCACCTTTGCAGCCTCAAACATACTGATGGCATTGTTTACAGAAGACTTTCTAAACTACTGAAAGCTGCAGTGAGCACTGTGGGGCCGTAATCTGGAAGTGGAAAGAACATCATTTCGCCATAAAAAGGTCACGACCAGGTGCTCCCTGCGAGATTTCAGACAGAGGAGTGGAAGAGTCGTCCAAGAGCCAAGGAGCACTTGTGGGCAGCTTTGGATGCCGTAATACACGGCATGTTTGGAGGTCAAAAGGCACTGCATACCACCCCAAAAACACCATACCAACAGCGACGTTTGGAGGCGGGATCATCATTTTTCAGCATACAGCACGCTTCATATAACTGAAAGAAGGATGAATGGAAAAATGCACGGAGACATTCGTGATTAAAAATCTGCTGCCATCTACCAGGATGATGAAGATGAAACGAGGGTGGACATTTCAGCAAGACAATGATTAAAGGAATAGAAGGAACCCAGGGAACCTTCAGGATTTGAACAGTTTGTGTGGAAGAATGGGCCAAAATGACACCTGAGCAATGCCTGCTGCTAGTGTCTCCATACAGGAGGCGTCTTGAAGCTGTCATCGCCAGATCGTTTCTGATTATTACACAATATATGGACTTCTATGGTTTGATTTCTTTGCATGTGTGGATTGGATGGGTTGTTACCGACAACCCATGGTGAGAATTTCATGTCAAAACTGGTGACATGTCCACCACCCATTTTACCTGCTGTATATGCTTCTGTTTAATGTGTGGCTTTTACTCAAACTGTGAATCACTTTATAACTGCATTTTAAAAAGTGCCATACAAATAAAATTATTAAATGAGACATGCTGACAAAAAAAAGACTATAACCATATTTGTGCTACACACTGTGGACAGTGAACCAGGATCTTTTGGGGACCCTGAGAGTCCTCAAAAGCAGCTCTTCAAACAGACATTAATTCCTGCAGTCCTGCACTTTTACAGAAGCACAAGGCAGAGTCTATAAAGGTTTACTTTAGAGTTGCATGATTTGGATACACTAAAGTAAACAAATCACAGCACTGAATTTCCATCCAGCAGCGGCCACCAGTGGACCAAGGAGGCACTGCAGTTAGGCTTTGACTTTGAGTCAATATTTATATTTAAAATATATCAAACCATTAAAGAAATTGAATCACTTCAGAAATCTAATACATAATCTCAGAACTTTAAATAACATTAATTTAATTATGATAAATTTCTTGCAGTTGCAACTGTTTTCAGTTTAAACAGGCTTTTACTTGGACACCTGTATTAACAAGAACATACATATCATTTTTAAATGAAATAAAGGCATTTCTGATAAGTTAATATTTTCCTAGTTGTACATTCGTCCTACCACCTGACATGCGAAGTGTACCAGCCTATATCTGAGTTGAATTTAGCTATTTTTATTCATATTTAAGAGAGAGCTACAAACCTTTTCAACCAGCCAAGCAGCTGTATGCTGAGATATCCTTTCCACTATTATTACCTTTTTACTTCACAATTTTAAAAGTTTCATGTTTATGGTTGCACCAGCCCTTGAGAACATACAAATTGAAAAAATGTTTTAAATACCTTTAGATTTAAATCTATTTACATTTATAAATTGTGCTGCCTCAAATTTGGGTAAAAAAAAAAACAACATGCATTCAGTTTTGGTTTTTTTTTTGTTTTAAACAGCTTTTTGACAGATTTCTAAAATATTTGCATTTTCTTGTTTTTATAACAGGTGGTCTAATAAATTTGGTAAGCACCGTAGGCATCTCAAAATTCCAACTTACTTTCAACCTTCTGAGGAAAAAACCCTCCAAATTTCTAAATTTCAGTGGCGGAAACAAGCTTCCATATTCATGTCATGAATTGCAAAAAGATACTATATAGCAAATAAATTTATTTCAGCAAATGTGGGATAAAATCTTGTGTTTTAAATCTGAGCATTGTTTTTCCATTTTTCTAGCCTATCATTAGCACGGAAAGGGCTGAAACTGAGCTGCTGCTCAGGTGACAAAAAGAAAGCTGTGAAATCAAAAAGCCAATTATCCAAAGATAAAAACTAGTCTATAAAAAGGATAAAATAATTTTTTGTGTTAATTAGTTATTAAATGTTTGAGTGTACTATAAAAAAAATCAGTAAAAGTACAGTATAATAATGTGTTTTAAAATGAATGAATTTCTTGTAGAAATCTTAATGGATTTTTTCCGTATTATTTAACCACACATTGAATTTTACCGACTAAACTTCCATAAAAAAAAGAAAAGTAAAAACAAACGGATAATATACTGGCAGAAAATTATCAGTAGATTTTCAGGTTTTTTAATGATTTGTTTTTATTACTATTATAATTTTAAAACAGCATGGGACCTAGAAAATGCTCTGAGAGGGCCGGGGCACACTTAAGTTTAGGAATGGCTGAATTAAAAAAAAATCTAAATATCACGGAAATAAAAGAAAACCCATCTTCTCAAACTTTTGTGTGTGTCTGTGTTTCTTTTACCTGGCAGGTGACCGGTTGGCTGACTCCACCATCACACTCGCATTGGCCCTTGACTTCCTCTCTCACGTGACCACGCCCCTTCTTTCACATCCAATCCCGACATGGAGCCCATCAAGGTCCAATCAGAAGGTGGACTGAATGTGACCCTTACCATCAGGCTGCTGATGCATGGCAAGGTACAAACACACACACACACAAATGCACACAACTAAACTTTCCTTTTCTGGTTTTGTTTCCAATTATCTGTAAACAACAACAACAACAACAAAAAAACTAATTTCAAAGAGCCTGTGGCACCTAATATTTCCTTCTGTTAATTCTACAGGAGGTTGGAAGCATCATAGGAAAGGTATTTATCACGAGCACAACAAGCAGAGCACGTAAAGCATCATAACGCCTGCGGCAAATACACAAAACATCTCAATGCTCTTTCTTCTCTTTGCTTCCAGAAAGGAGAGACAGTGAAGAAAATGCGTGAAGATGTAAGATGACCCGTCCTCCAAATTATTTTTTTCATACTCCTCATAATTGTTTTTGATTTATAATCATGTATTTCATGTTTTTTTTGGGGGTGTGTTTCATCCTAAAGAGTGGCGCCCGTATCAACATCTCAGAGGGGAACTGCCCTGAACGGATAGTCACCATCACCGGGCCAACAGATGCCATTTTCAAGGCCTTTGCCATGATAGCCTACAAGTTTGAGGAGGTAGAGCATTTATTTTAAACCACACAGAAGCTGTTTTTAAAATGACACTGATGTAAAAACAGCTGATTTCAAGGCAAAACCATTCTGCTCCTCGAGATCTTTTTTTTTTTTTTTAAAGAAAAGTAGCAAAATTTTTTTTATTTTAAGAGCTTAATGCTTACATTCAAAACTCCTAAAATGCAACGTAATGGAGGTGCAATATATGCCTCTGAGCGTACCACTGGCTTGCTTTTAGCACCTGTACTGACTCATTTCCAGATGGAATACAAAGCAGCCTTGGCCCTGATATGTAGGACAGAAATGTGCTGATCTAACCTTGCAACACCCTCTGAAAGTGGGCCAGTGCTGTGTTTTGATTTGGGTGCCGTATCAGCATACTTTCAGCCGGACCAAGCCAAGTGTCTCCATAACACAACAGATAGACTTGCCCATTTATTATTAGTGTCGCGCATAAATGCTCTTTTAAGTAAGGGTAAGAATTTTAGGGTCAAATATTGAAGTGCTTTTCATGTTACTTCACAATGCTACATGTTAATTATATGATTACATAGTAAAGCAGACATAACAATCAAAAGAGAGAAGGAAAGAAAATAATAAGGACAAAAGGAGCTCTATGCTGCAGTAGAATCAGATCTAACCAGGTGTGTTAATTATATATTTCATATATTTGGATGGTTTTAGAATAAACTCATTATCTAATGTCACTTTTCACCTTTTCATTTCTCTAAAGAACTTTGAGTTATTTTTAGCTAAATGCAATGGACTGTCTTCCTTTTGCAGTAACTGGACTTAATTATGACACTTGAAATGAGCCTTTTGGATCCTATATCAGGATTTTATATGCTTCAGTGGCACACTGCTTTACGGTCAGTAAAATTCCCTTAATGCACTGGCAGCCAAATTTGCTTGTTATAAGTGGAAACCGGCTCATATCTGGGAATCTTGGTCTTGGTCTTTTCCGGGAAATTTATGCAGTGTTTGGTATGAAGCCATGGTGGAAGAAAAAAAAGGTGCAGAATCACTGTTATTGCTAGCATCCAGAGCCAAACTACTCAATATGCAGACAGAATACCTTCTGTTACAGTAGTACTACATTATTGAATAGTAATACATTAATAATACAGCTGTGGTCAGTTTTACATGCTTGGTAATAGAGTACATGAAACAGTAACATTTATTGGAGCATATTATAATTAGCCAATAAATAACATGCCCAGCAATGTTAAAGTAGGATAAAGTGTGATGACATTCTTCCTAAAAAGTAAATATTGTTTTAGCTTTTGAAAGGTCATTTTGTTCTGCAGCACTAAGTTTTCTTAAAGCTTTCCCGGCGAGAGAAAGAACCATTTTATTACAAAGCCGTCACTACGTATCTGACAGTAGGTGGCCTTTCCTCCCCTGCAGGATATAATCAACTCCATGAGCAACAGTCCGGCCACCAGCAAACCGCCTGTAACCCTGAGGCTCGTCGTCCCTGCCAGCCAGTGCGGCTCCCTCATCGGCAAAGGAGGCTCCAAAATCAAAGAAATGAGAGAGGTGGCGGCACATTTTCTATCCTAATGATGTCTATAAACATAAAATCAATCATGTTTTTTTATTAATGATATTGCCAGATGATACTCTTGTATTTATCCCTCATATATTTCCCATGTAAGCTTCCCAAATCCCATATTTGTGGTTCATGTAGTTTCCATTTAAGCTTCCAGTCCTGCGTAATCCCCCGTGCGTAGGGCTCAAAGCTCAGAGCTCATTTTGCTCTCCCATATCGGTGTCTGCTCAGTTTGAAGGGAAGCAGGGTCAAATAATAATGTAATATTCTTTTCTTTTCTTTTTTTATGTTTCCTTCTTACCTCCAGTCCACAGGAGCTCAGGTCCAGGTGGCAGGTGACATGCTCCCCAACTCCACTGAGAGAGCAGTGACGATCTCAGGGGCCCCCGAGGCCATCATCCAGTGTGTCAAACAAATATGTGTGGTGTTGCTCGAGGTACAGTGAGGAGGGGTGGGGTGGACACACAGGGGGATATGAAAGAAATATTATTCAGCTGAAAATATGTCTGATATGGAAAATCCAGAGGCTTGATGACAGTTATGAACCAGTTTACTTCTAGAGTTTCTGCTGTATCCAGAGATTTGTTTCTAAATATACTTTCACATCTGATGGATATGCATATGTTTTCATGTTGTTTATGTTTGCAAATCTGTATTACTACCATTGCTGTACTGCTGCAGACACATTTCTCATGCCTGTTAGCTAGCAAAAGTGACAGAAAGTACTGAGTGCATGACAGCAGAGACGAGCACATGGTCTGCACTGACCTAATGTTTGCACAGTCAGGAGAAAAGCAGGTTTCCGGAGGTCAAAAGCAGCAGCCCAGTGACCTCATGTCTGGATTTTTGGGTGACTTTTGTTTACAAGTAACAAACTGACACATCTGTAAATCAGTTCAGGCCATAGACTGTACATAAAAGATGTGTATAGTCACTGTAAAGCCACTTATTTGTTTGTGAACTCATGTTTTAAAGCCTCAAGATTTAGCATGTTTGCATTTTTGGAGCCATATTTGGATGAGAGGGTTGAGAACTAAATTATGCACTAATACTAACTAGCTTAGTTAGCATAGTTCATGTAAAGTCTGTATGGGTGCATAACCCAAAATAACTTGTATGAACTTCAATCAGGAAAACTGAAACACAGACTTTTAAAATTAGTAAAAATCATCCACACAGCAGTCTAATAACTTCAAAAACAGTGGAGAGGTCAAACTCAGGGTCTTGAATAAGCTGAGGTAAAGCCCCAGTGAGGTTCCAGTTCATATTCTCCAGAAGGATTTTGATTATAAGGCACAATATTATAACATCCAAAGTCATATTTTTTTCTTTCTTTTTTAAAGTCATATTACTACAAGCTATGGCACTGTGAAACGACGGTACATGCTCCTGTAGACCACAGGTCTGCATGATATCTAGAGCCTGACCGATGTAGGATTTTTACCAATACCGATATTTAAAAATCCAACAGATCGACAGTCAATATTATTTTTCTTTCAGACAGACAAAACAAACAGATTTCACTAACATTTCATATGTGTAGTTATTCACAAGTCCTTACTAAGATAATATGTTAAAGCAGTTCAAAATAATCTTGTTTTATTGTCACAACAAGTCGTGGATTACTCGTCTACACTCTGGCTGACTCTCGGATCAGCTGGTTGTTGTATTTGTGGCGTTCCAAACACAAGCTGCCAACAGGGAAGTTGCAGAGGGCCTTCTAGTTGACAATCTAGAACACACATAACACGGTTGAAGGATGTTTCTACCATCTCTTCTTTACTTTTCATCATTTATCAGCTCTTAGAAATGCCAATACCAATATATCGGCAAATAGCTAATCTTGGTAAGGCCAATATGTTGGTCAGGCTCTAACTTTTTTTTTTTAAACAAAAACACATTTTATTCGCGATGTCGCGGAAAATCCTAAACTGATTGGTGCAGGTCATTGTTACCATGGAAATGCTTAAAAACCATGAACATCAGGTTGCTTAGTGAGTGAACCTTCAAAACTTCAGCAGTGATTGCAGTCAGGAATGAAGCACTGTACCATATCAGTAGCTAAGCTATAACTTTATAAACACTACGATAACGAAAAGGAGTTAAATCGAGACGGCTGGAAGTCCTTTGCATTTGCAATGCATTATTGGACGAGTAGTTCCTTCACCGTTAAAAGTAATTATGTACACAGCTTTGTAACTTTGCCTTTTTTGTTTTTCATTTAAATTTTTTTTATTTTTGTTTTTTAATCCATATCAATAGTGATAATTAATTAGTGATAATTAAGTGATGGACATACCGAGTGAACAGTAAAAACATCACTAAAGCCTGATGTGTCAGTAACTAAAAGTCACCCAAAAGATGAAAGCGTGAGGTGAATACTTTCCCTGCTCTGTTGATGAAACTATTGTTACCTTCCTGTAATTCCGTGTCAAATTTAGAATAATTCTCTGGATCAAAGGGCTACACAGTTTTTAGGTGTCTCTCTTTTTCTTGCGCCATTAATTTGAACTATCTGCACAGCCAGTTCTCCATTGGGCCCTCATGATGGCACCAGCCATGGATACTAGGACATTTGTGACATGACTGTAAGTCTCTAGACTTCAACAAAAACTTTCAATAACAGTATGTTAAGTCATCATTATCCAGTTGAAAGTGGTGTTCCAGGTAAATCCAAGTTTAGTTGTGCACTGAACCACGATTTGGACATTTAATGTTGGCATGAACGCACAGTGAAGAGCACTTTTGTGTGAGTGTCCACAGGTTGTCTTCCCTAAGGCACTGTCCCTTCTGGTCTCACTTTATGCAACTTCTTTCTTTCTCTCTCTCTATTATTTTCTTTCTTCCCGTTCTAACACTCTCTCCACATCCCACCCCTTCTTCTTCTTCCCCCCACTCTCTCCTCCTTTGCTCTCCTCAGTCCCCACCGAAAGGTGCCACCATCCCCTACCGCCCCAAGCCTGCCTCCACCCCTGTCATTTTTTCAGGTGGCCAGGTAAGAGCAGACCCACTGGGGGCGTCCACAGCCAACCTCAGCCTCTTACTGCAGCACCAGCCACTGCCTGTTAGTGTCGCACCAGGTTTTACTCACTTTTCCTCCCTTCCTCACTCCCCTCACCAAGCCCCCCGCCCTTCCTGACTAGCATGAAACCCTCACTGCTTTTGTTTTACTGTCATCCATCACCCCCAGCCACTCGAACCAGAACTGAGATCAATGGCATTCAGAGAATCTGGACTCGGCTTATCTGAGTCAGAGGATCCATGAAGTGACTTACCTTTTAATTGGTGAAAACGGAGGTAGGGAAAAGATCCCGGTGCTTCCCACTGAAAATACTCTGCTTAAAAATCTAAAAGAAAATCAGGAGAAACAAATGTTGAGCTTGAACTTTGGTGAAAACAAACTTACTCTAAAGCCTTAAACACAAGCAAAAAGTGACAGTGATTTACAGGAAAAAAAAAAAGATTGGTTTTGAAAATAGTTTAGAACTAAAAGCAGGCAAAATGAACAAGTACACCAGTAATTTTACTTCAGAGGGAAGCAGACACATAATAAAGTGATAAAAAATAAATAAATTAATTAAGCAGCAGCTTCTATTAATCAGATCTTTAAGAGTACCTATTTTTCTCATTTCCAACTGCATTAGAGTAGCTTTACATGATTCACAGACATAGTGGGGCCTCTCTGAAACAAGCTGTTTTAGCTCCTCTCTTTTTAAGGAAACCCACCATTCAAGCCAGTTGTCTTCTGATTGGCCGCCCCTCGTAAACAGCACGTGGGTTGGGCCTCTGTGCTAGGAGGCAGAGCTATGGAAACCAAGTATTTAGAGCAGTCAAAAAATGTGCTTTTTGGCTCAAGTTATTACTTGTACAGTGCTTAAGAAATTTATTTCACCACCTGTCATAAAAAGAAACGTGTCAAAAAAAATGTCTCTGAGAAGTCAGAAATAATCAAGCATAACTTTCAACTACTAAAGCCAATTTTTTTTTTGTTCAGGAATGCAAGAAAATAACTGTAATTTGGCTTCTTAATCAAAAAATAATAATGTACTTTTTTTCTAAAGCAGTACATTTGAAAATTCGTAGATAACAATTATATTTTAGCGTTAAAATATCATTTTGATTAAAGAGCTTGCACATACTGATTAACCATTATATAAACATAAAAAATTATTTTGGTAATTACCAATACTGTTAATTACATTTGTTGAGCACTGTATATAAACTGACCTCATTATTTGAAGTTTTGGCCATATTTAATATGAATATCTGCTATTTTAACAGCATTTTCATATAGCTAGATACACTATATACCAGAGAAAACCAGGATAGGTTCCTGTTAAGGAGGCCTTACTTTTCCCATATCTCCAAGCAACTGGTGCTCATTTTCAACTATGTTCACCTTTGCAGCTCTGCTGATCAATGGGTTGGGGGCTTTCTAGCCTTTGCTATGACAGGACACCCAGCGAATGGCCTGGGGCGGATTCAAATCTTTGCCTTTGTAAGAGCATTACTGCATATGGGTCACTTGCTCAACACTATGAGCTAAACCAGCACCCTTGGTTGGTGGTTTGGTCAATTAAAGATTCCTATTATTCATAAATATTTATATCTGAAAAATTTTGTACAATCGCCTGTGCAAATTATTGCTGGTTGACTGATCAATGAATCAATAAACCGCTTCAGCTCATTGTTATTCAGGTGTGTTTGAGTCAAAATAGTCAATATTTCCACTCAAGTACCTTTAATGGTGGAAAACATTACCAGACATTTCTGAAAAGGAACAGTGTGAGTGCCTATAACATGAATGTGTAGGCAGCTTTTTTTTATTCAATATATCAGTTGTTCAAATAGTTGCAGATGAAGTTCCTGTTGATTATCTAATTGATTAATCACTTTAACTACTATTAGCTAAAATGCAAAGGTTATACATTAGTGATATACAGGAGAATTGCTGGGTTGGACCCTCAGTAAACGCTTCTATGACCATTTTTTTTTTTTTTTTTTTGGATTTTATTCAGGACTTTATTGAGAAAGGCAGTAAGACATCTAAACCAGAAGGCACAGACTTGGTGTGTTTTTATTCTCCTTACAATATACCTAAGCTCGCTGTCCTGTGGGATAAAATTCAATTTTGCTCAGTTCTGACCTCTGTGGCTCCTATAAACCACACGTCCAATAGGACAGGACACCTTACTCCTCTCAGGGTCGCTCCTCTGGTTTCCTCCACACCCTCCTAGTTACCTTCCTGCTGTCTGATTTGTCCCTTTTTGATTTAGTTCAACTGGATCTGATTGATGAATTGTAGGAGAACTTGATAGGGAATCTATAATGCATGACTTACATGTAACATGATTCATAATATATATATATATATATATATATATATATATAAAAACATTAAAGTCTATGTTGTGCTTGAGCTGTAGAAATGCCAGTAGTTCATTTCTCTTGATTTATATTTTGTTTTGGTCCACTTTTGTTGTTTTAACTTTTCAAAGCTGATTTAATACTGTGTTTTATACATGACAGTATTTCTGTACTCCTGTTCTGTCAGTGTGACATGATAACAATGAGTTCTTGTCCTTGTGTTTGCAGGCGTATACCATTCAAGGACAGTACGCCATCCCACATCCAGATGTGAGTTCTAACCCCACGAGGCAGTCAACTTTGCACCCTCTTTAATTCTGTCTCGCTGCATCCAGACGTTCTTACTTTCTTTCCACCCTTATTAATATTAATTGTTAATATTAATACAGCTTTTATTCTGATATGTAATTCCTACATGTTCTAACTTTTCTGATTCTTGCCTCCTCGCCCTCTGTTTGGCATTAAACCTCATGGGACTTGGCCTGAAGAAGTTATCAGATTTGCCTTGAAGTTCTTGATGGACTTTTACAGGTTTTTAGAGAGACTTCTTACATCCACAGCATTTCTTATATAATATTCCATTTAATTTATTTTCATAATACAGCCAAGTAGGACCATTTTGAAAACTTTCCTTTGTTGGCGTGTTCAAAGAAGCTCAAGAGGAAGAAGGAGAAAGGGAAGAGTAAGAAACCCCCAAATCAGGTATTTTCATGGATTAAAATGACTCCTTTGATGGCCAATTTAAGATCGTGGAGATGACCTTGAATACAAAAAGGTTTTAAAACTCTTAGTGCTTGACTCAGCTCCAATTTGAATTAAAGAAAGTTTATGCTCTCAAATCCTGCAGAATACATAAAAACTAAAGACAGAATCATTTGGTGAAAGTGAAGCAACCTCACCCAGCAACTGCTAGACTAGCGCAAATTAGTGAATTGTTAAAAACCTTTAAAACTATTCAACAGTATTTATATAATGTCAATTCACAACAACAGTTGCCTCAAGGCGCTTTATGTCATAATGTGAAGATCCTACAATATTAGAAAGAAATCCCAACAATCAGACGACGCCACTGTGAGCAAGCAGTTGGTGACACTGGGGAGGAAAAACTCCATTTTAACAGGAAGAAACCTCTGGCAGATTCAGGCCCAGGGAGGGACAGCCACCGGTTGGGGGTCAACGTTCATAGGATAAAGGTACAACTCTTGGAAAATGAAATATGATCAGATGTTTCTTGGCAGTAAATCTTATACTATTGGAACGCCTGTTTATTTTCCCTTAAACAGTAAAGGAAATTGCATTTGTGGGTACTCTGCCAATAACAATCAGCTTATTCTGCTATTGGCTTTTTTCTTCTTCTTCTTCTCCTTCTTCTTTTTTTTTTTTTTTTTTTTTTAGTTTCTGACAACCCAGGTGCTTAATATCAGTTGCATGATTGGCATTACACTCACAGCACCTGTGAGCATGGGCCCTGATACAGCGGTCAGTTGGTGTCTGCTCCAAGCACGCCACATTTGACTGATCTGGATGGGGGCCGTGCCGTAAGGCAACTTCAATCTGGTGTTCTGCAAAAACCAAGTTGCCCTAGTACCATCTCCAAATTGAATGCCAACTTCCACATAACGGGGAATGTCAGAGACAGGTTGCGAAGTGGGCATCCCAAGAAGACAACCATCCCTGACAGATTCTGAATGTGAACATGTGCAGATATCTTTTTCTAGAGGTTACTTTTGCTCTGCCTGCAGAGTTCTGTTCCAGAACTGCAGCATTTCAGTCCAGAAAAGCACGTTGACATTTTATTCTGTAAGCTGCAGTTCCAACGCAGAATCTTCCAGGTGTAGCAACAGTAACTATGACGGAGGAGTCCCAAATGCCCCAATCTCAGGCCAAGTCCTTCATGAGGTTCTTCTCTTCTTCTGTCTCTCTTTCTCTCTCTCTCTCTCTCTTTGTCCTTCACCTGTCAGTGTTGTTACTTCTCCTCAGATCCTCTCTCTACTCTCGTAGCATTTCGGACTGACCTTTGTGCGTGCGTGTATGTATCTGGTGTGCGTGCGCGTGTGTGTGCATACGTCGGAGTGCGTTTTTAACGATGACCTCATAGCTCTGCTGTCCTCCTCCTCCCCCCCTCAGCAGTTGAGCAAGCTCCACCAGTTGGCTATGCAGCAAACCCCCTTTACCCCCCTCGGACAGACCACCCCTGCCTTCCCCGGTACGTACCCACCTACACAATGACCCTCTTCACCAAAGATCCTTCTCTCGTTTTTACCTGTAGAGACAAACACATTCTCTTCCTCCTTTATTTCTCTTTCTCTTCTGTTCCTGTCTCTGTCCTTTCTCTTTTTCTTCTTCTCGTCGTTCTCCTCCTAATGGTCTCTGTGGTGCACTGCCATTGACATGGCCTGCTGGTGGTCTGCTCTTGTTGATGTTGAGGCTTCTTTTGTTTTTGTTTTGTTTTTTGTTTTTTGTTTGTTGTTTTGTTTTTATTTTTCCCTTAGAATCCTTATTGTATAGAATTGCAATTGCCTTGGATTTTTTTTTCTTCTAAAAGTAGAACTCGAATTTGTATATTGTATAGGCTCTGCATAGGCGTGAGTCACACTTCCAGCGACATACACTTGTTGCTGGTTCATAAATAGTATAGTATTCTTTAGTAGATCGCTGCACTTCGCTTCCTCAACGTGCCAAACTCTACTTTATGTCCTTTCCCTTTCCTCCTCTCTTTCTGTCTGCTTCCTGTTTTCAGCAGCAGGTCTGGATGCCAGTAACCAGGCCAGTACTCATGAACTCACCATTCCCAATGATGTGAGTACATTTGTCGTGATGTGCAGAACACCCAACAATGCATTTTCATTCGCCATTTGTCACTTTCATCTTTTCCCTGACAGGGTTTAACGAAAATTTGCCAACAACAGTGATTTGAAATGAGACATTTTTCATTCTGAACCTGACGGACAATCACTCTATCCATTATCAGGCTTCATTTTGCCTTCAGCAACTAAAGCATTAAAAGTCAATATTGTGAACACTGTTGCAGAAACACTGTTGTCTTCTTCAGTCACACTTATTCAGCAGTTTGGGTAATTTGTGGCCATTTTCTGCTTTTTTCACCCTCCCTGTTATGCTCAAGACTGGCTAAATAAAACAATAAAAAATTTGCATTAAACTGGTTGAAAGCTAACTCTTATCAAAGCACAAAGTCCCAAATGTGCTCGTTTTTATCGTCTTTTCACATGGCTTCCTGCTGAAGTTTCCGGCTACACAATGTGACAGCAGCTCAGCAGCAACAATCAGAGACAAAGTGCAGCCGAAGGCAGTTAGCTTTGCAGAGTGGGTGTCCTTAATGGAAATGACTTGTTGGACCTAAATAAGGAGCATCTAAGTTATAGTTGAAAGGCTGACAAAGACTGGCCAGTACTCACACGCACCACAGAGAATCCATCAAATGTCTCTTTCATGTGCTCTGGCCATGCTAAGTCCCGTCCTCTTTTCTTCCCAGCTAATAGGCTGCATAATCGGACGCCAGGGAACCAAAATCAACGAGATCCGTCAGATGTCTGGGGCGCAGATCAAAATCGCTAACGCCATGGAAGGGTCATCGGAGCGCCAGATCACCATCACAGGGACCCCCGCCAACATCAGCCTGGCCCAGTACCTCATCAATGCAAGGTCAGAGATCGGAGGGGAAAATGTGAAAAACCTGCTCCTTGTGAACATGGATCATATCTTTTGAATTAGTGCCTAATTAGCTGCTCTCACTTTGTCAAGATTTTGCAAAAGCACTTTTTTTCTTCCCTTAATGAGCTTGCGTTATTTATTTATTTTATTCTTTTTTCTTTGCTTTTCAGTCAGTGCTTTGCCATCTAGCCTCACATGAAGAGTTTTTGGTGTTTTACCAACATAACTGCTTAAAAACACTATATATAAACAGTAATGCACAAAAGTCTTGAGCCACCCCTCATTTCCATATATTTTGCTTCCAAGGAGCCAGATTTTTTTGTAATTTCTTAAAGGGGCCTTGAGCAATAGTTTTTCAGGCTTTCTGAAGGTCTTTCAAAGGTCTTCTTTAGCCATTGGCTGCTTTTTCACTCATTTTCAGTCCAGTCCTTTTGGATTGTTTTTGTTTATTAAGCCACTTAATGCTAACTCAAGGGATGAGCCAGTGTTGTGTCCACATATAACAGACAACTTAGGAAAGAACAAATTTTAAATTGTATATTTAGGTGCTTTGTTACTAGCAGCCAATCACAAAAGCACATTTTTCCAATTTCTTTAGTTGAATATATGAAAAATGCCAAAGATAACACAGTTTGACAAACATAAAATAGTATTTTTGCACCAAAAAGGTGATTCCCAAAGAGCTGCTAGCTGAAAACTTGGCAACAGTATCTGAAAGTCATGTTCTTAAGAAAAATGCACTGATGGACTGATGAATCCAAAATTGAAACTTTGTCAGTATGTACAGATGTACAGATCACAATGTAACACCATCAGTCATGGATTGGCCTCCCCAGAGCCCGGATCTCAACATTATTGAAGCAGTGTGGGATCATGTTGACAGAGAACAGAACAAAATGTAGCCAACATGCAAAGAAGAGCTTTGAATGTCCTTCAAGAAGCCTGGAGAACTATTCCTGAAGACTGCTTAAAAAAATGAGAAGAAAGCTGCCTCAGAGAGTTCAGACTGTCCTGAAGAATAAAGGTGGTCACACCAAATGTTGACTTTCAAGCTCGTTAGAACTGTACAAACTCTGTATTTGTCTCATATACTGTATTTCCATGTATGTTTGTACATTTCTATAAATCACTGCACCTATTTCCCAGTTTCCTAGCAACATTCTGCATTTCGTTGTACTGTATTTGTGACAAATGCAGTGACAATAAATTGAATTTCATCTAATCTAAAAAAAGATAAAGAAATGAGGGGTGGCTCAAGACTTTTGCACGGTCCTGTAGTACTAGGGAAAATCAGATTTTTAAAAAAATGCAACTCTTATCCCGAGTTTTGCACGATCATCCGATATAAATCTTGTGTCTTGGTTAAGGTTGGTTGAATTCTGAGCTGGTTTATCTGGCATGCACAAAGAAGATAAGAAACCAAAAGCAATTCATTTTTCTAAATTCCTGGGTAGAAACCCTGCTGACTTTTAGGAGAACGAGAAAAAGAAATTAGTGCTGACTCTCCCATCACCCCCTTTAGGTTCAGAGACGTGGCGGCCATGTGGACTGACCCATCTTCCATGACCACATCCTGAGATCCCTGACTGGCTCCTCCGTTTGGCCCTTTCCAATGACTGACTACCGCAGACAACCCTGATGAAGCCCTTCGGACTCTGGCTCTGGCTCTCTGAAAACCCTGACCACCTTCCCACCCTGGTTCAAAGCACCTCGGGAGGGGTGGGCGCTCGCTTTTGTTTCAGAGAGCCAAATTAAAAGAAAAAAAAGAAAAGATAAAGAATAACAAAAAGAAATTCTCTGTTGCTTAGATTTTTTTAGAGAACTGTTGAAGCATGTTGAATGTTTATTAGGAACAACTTGTGTTACTCTTTCTTCTTTTTCTCGCTATCTATTGCTTTCTCTTTCTCTCTGTCAGTGCTGCGTCATAGAACATCATTTAAAAGTATAAAAAAGTACTAGTAAAAGATCGAACTTTTTTGTAGAACGTAGTTATTTGCATATAACAGCTGCTCAGTGATGCTATCGGCAGAGTGTGTGGTGGGATGTAGCCAAATGATCAAATTTTGATAATATATTCTTAAAAAGCAGAAAATTGGACCGTTCTGCTTTTGTCCTAATTTGTATCTTTGTCTAATCTCTACCCATGACTCTTTGCTGCATCACATGACCCTTTCAAGCCAATGGTATCACTCCTAGAGCCTCTCTTCTCATGTTAATTTCCTAGATTTGCATTGTATTGCATGTTTTCAGTGTCGTATCGTTGCATATTTCATTAAGCCTGTTCCGTGTACTTCAGACGTTATTATTATATCTTTGTGCTCCTGTTCTTTTCCACAATCTGTTTTCAGCATTTTTGGCCACTCGCGTCTAGTTCTACTCCCTGCCCAGACAAAAAGCTTTCCGATACAGCCTCCTTCTATCAACACCGATTATTAGTATTTAGATGCATGAATGGGAATTAGTGAAAAATCAGTGGCTGAAACACTGACTGAAATTTTAAATGATTGTTTACTAACTTATTATTCTACTGTATTTGTTTTGTATGAGGACTCTTGTGACTTAGCACATTAGTCAACTACGCGGCGCTCATGCAATAGACTACTCAACACTTTACTCTGGACTGCCTCTGATGTAGGGAGGATTAGTTGGACTTAAAAACCAAGCGTTGCGTCCAAACCTTTCGGCTTCCTTCCCTTGTCACGGAAAAAAAATTGCTCAGCTTCTGGTAGAAGCTTTTGGGAGCGTTTAAAACAAAAAAAACGTGCAGGGAAAGAAGCCGAATCTTAGTGGCACAGAGGCCTAGACGTTTGGACGAAGCCGGATGGTATTTTTTGGGCCAAGGAATGTTCAGGGGTTCATTGGGGGGAACCCGCGGGGCCTGGGCGGACGTGACCACTCAGTCTCTTTTTCACGATTGTTCATCTCGTCATGTTCTTTTCATTGTCATGCGGTTGATTTTAACGCTTTAGGTTTGAATGTCTTTTTATTGTCGCGACTGTGTCAGCAACGTAATTGTTTTTGTTTAAAAAAAAAAAAAAGAGGACAGGTTGGATGACAATTCCTGCTTTGCTGTTTTTCCAGTAAAGCCAGCATGTATTTATTTATGGTGTGTTGATGCACATATGACTTTTCATTCGTCGGTCATGAACATTAAGCTAAGTTAGTTTTGTTGTATTGTACTTAATATGAGAGGGAGGTGTGGGCGATATTTGGTACGATTCAGTAATTCAGCCACCCCCAGTATCTTCTACTCATGAGGATACACTACAGATATTAGACAGCTTTGGGTCATCTTTACTTCTGAGCTTCTGCTCAGCTCTTTTAAGTATTGCCACAAACAAACAGCTGTTGAATGTTATTGTCGACTCACATTATCTGCCATCCAACACAGAAACTTTCTGCATTTACAAGACTTTTGTTTCATTGGCAGTAGCCTACATTGAGCTAAAGGAGAAATTTGACGGTTTTGGGGAAAGTTTTTTGGGAAACATGCTTATTTTTGTACATTACAAAGTACATGTCTACATGCTAAATATGAAGCTACTGCTAGCTAACCTAGCTTAGCATACACACTAACTAGCCTAGTTCGGTTAAGGCACGTAAAGACTTCTAAAGTATATGCCACACCTTATTCACAATTAAAATGTAATTGCTAATGTTTTTGATCCGGTTTTATTTCGTTTGTACTAGCTCCTCCAGCAGTTCTTCTTATGTTAGAAACCACAGGCAGAATAAAAGATGTAGTTTGCAACCTCACTGTCTTGTTAAATCCCAATTTGTAATGAGCAAAGGGTGAATCAGCAAATTGCCGGTTTGTTCCACAGGTTCACTACTGCTCAGAGAGTAGTTGGCGAGTGTCAGCATCTTCTATATAAGCTACAGGCAACGGCGGCAATCTGCTAGCAACCAAATCAATCACAAGAAGGTTTTCGAAAACTGGGAATACATATTTTTCCCTAGTGACCTGTGGTTGCCTGATGGTTATGGTCTGGTCTCAATACTGTTTGTTAGAAACAAGCCGTGTTAGTTCTGTCTCTTTAAGCTCCTCCTCCATAAAAGCCCACCTTCTTCTGATTGGCCACCTTTTGGAAGCTTGCCAAATGCCTGTAATTTGTAGCCACACTGTCAATTTTTAACGACAGTTGTAAGAAAAGTAGCAATAAGCATCAACAAGTGGTTTTGGTTTTTGGATCTGGGAAACTATGTTCACACATGTACAAATGAGAAAAAATAAGACAAAGCATAATAGCACCTCTGAAAGTCTCCTTTAGCTGTTTCCGGTGATCATGCTAAGCTAAGTTAGCTGACTGCTTCCAGCTAACTTCCCATCCAGCTTTTTAGCTACAAGAATACAAATAAGCATATTTGCCAAGAATGTCTTTTCCTATGACTTTTAAGAGCTTTGATGACATAAATGTGATTATATAAGTGGACCAAATGCTGTATCGATTTACTGAAGGAAGCATAGTCAGTGATAATTCTGCAATAATTCTTACATTTTGATGTTAACTGAAGTAGTAGTGATAGCATTGAAATTATGAATTTGTGTTTCTTTTTGTTTTCAGTTGTCATAGCTTGTACTTTAATGGAAATTGTTGTCAAATGAACAAGCTGAAATTATGTTGTTGTTTTTTTTAGCAAACTTGCTTTTTTTTCTTTCTTTCTTTTTTAAAGTTAGCTAATACTTAAGAGGGTATTCTTTCTGAAATACCCACACGCTGTAACTGTGAGCAACATATAAAACAGTTATCAGCGCATGTTGAAATGTTTGCTTAAAATGTGGATAATCAATGACTGCACAGCCGGAGCATGGGTTTGACAAATTAAATCTTGTTGTGTTTAATGAATTTGATTGCTAAGCAGGAATATTGACTTGTAAGTGATGGCAGTGTGATTTCAATAACATCAATATTCATGTGTTACTCAGTGTTTGAAAATTGTATTTACATTTGTGTATATGCCTGAGTATACTGCGACTTTGAAACAAACTGCAACTAATGCAATAATAGGGTGCAATGTGCAATTATTTATTCAGTTTATTATTAGCGTAGATACAGGAGAGCAGTGTAGCTTGTTTTAAGGGAAAAAAAGCTTTTCTTGAATTTTATCCACTTTTCATGTGGTGGCAACAGCGCGGGAAAAAAGAATGACTAGACATGTTTTTTTTGTTTGTTTGTTTTTCAGCTTTTCTTTGTGTGTATCGCAGTTTTGGGGGAAAAAGTGATAGAACTTCGTAACTATTTTTGATTGATTCATTTGCTATGTGCAGATCTATATTAGTTGTGAGTAATTACATAGGTTTTAATTTTAAAGTGTTGGTAAGTATAAAAACAAATAAAGTTTCATTTTTTTCTTTCTGTGACTTGCTTTTCTCTGTTTTTGTAAATTATTTTTTCTATAACACCTGATAAAAAAAAAAAAAATCCCCCTGGGGAGACTTTGAAAGTCCTTGAATGAAGCTAATTACCGTGCCACAACAAAATTCTGATAATTAGACGATGAGGTCTTAATGGGAAGCTCATTTATCCTTTTTTGAAGGTTAACTTTGCATAAATCAGATTAAAGAAAGTCACCTAATTATTACCAAAGCTGCAGCACACTTATTGTTTAAAGAAATGTTTGTCAAAGTAATGTTAGAGGGACCTTGTGAGATCTTCTTAGAGGCCTACAAAAAGATGAGGGATAACTATAATTTCCTATAATTATTACCATTAACTCTAATTTCATTTTAATTCACCCTAATTAAAGAATGAGTTAGAAATATGATCTTAATCGCAGGCTCCTTTTGTTACAGCTATAAAGACAGTAAGATAAAATGATAATTCAGTGGCATGAGATAAATTCTTATCAACCAGGGGTCTATTAAAACCCTGTGTGGGTGTATGAAGTTGTTGCTCCAGAATGAGCTTAAATACCAAATCTGTATTTAAAGTTCAATGCCAGTAACGTGACAATGCAGCTTCTACAGTGCAGTGCAGGAAAAATGAAGAAAGTGTAAAGCGCCAAATAATCTGAGGGATCTGGTGCAGTTATTAAGTCATAACATTAATCAGATTTCTATTATAATTTTTTGCAAATTTTTAGTTTTATAGGAATCTGCTAAATAAAATGCTAATATACACTCACCGCCACTTTATTAGGTATACCTGTTCAATTGCTCATGATTGCAAATATCTAATCAGCTATTCACATGGCTGCAACTCAACACATTTAGGCATGTACACATGGCCAAGCTGACCTGCTGAAGTCCAAAGCGAGCATCAAAATGGAGAATAAATGTGATTTAAGTGACTCTGAGTGTGACATGGTTTTAGGTGTTTCAGAAATCGCTGATCTACTGGGATTTTCCCACACAGCCATCATTAAGGTTTACCAAGAACGGTCTGAAAAAGAGAAAATATCCAATGATTAGCAGTTCTGTGGGAGAAAATGCCTTGTTGATGTCAGAGGAGACTAGCCAGGCTGCTTCAGGCTGATAAAAAGTAACAGTAACTAAAATAACCACTCGATACAACCAAGGTCTGCAGAAAAGCATCCTCGGAGACACAATATGTGGAAGCCTGAAGAAGATGGGCTACGGCAGCAGAAGACCACACCGGGTGCCACTCCTGTCAGCTAAGAACAGGAAACTGAGGCTACAATTCACACAGACTCACCAAAATTGAACAACAGAAAACTGGAAAAATGTTACCTGCTCTGATGAGTCTGATTCCAGCAGGAATGTGTCATGTCACAAAGCTTAAATTATCTCAAACTGGTTTCTTGAGCATGACGATGAGTTCACTGCACTCAAACAGCCTCCACAGTCACCAGATCTCAGTCCAACAGAGCACCTTTGGGATGTGGTGGAACGGGAGATTCTCATCATGGATGTGCAGCTGACAAATCTGTAGCAACTGTGTGATGCTGTCATGTGGTGTACCTAATGAAGTGGCTGGTGAGTGTATGTGTATTGCCAGCTAATGTTATCATAAAAAGTGTTAGTAGTAACAGTAAGAACTAAACTTGCAGTGTTGTAGCCACCTTGGATCATGTATTAATTTGACAGTCAGGGGTTTATGCTTGTTTTACTTATCTGGGATACATAATTTAAAAATAAGGATAGAATCAAAAGTGATGGGAAACCACCTACAAAACCCACAATGCAACTGATCTACCATCAGAACCACATTCCAAGTTTCATTCTCATCACTTAGGGCTGCTTACCTGTCTGTGTACACGTAATTAAAGGCACATGAAAGGTCTTATATAACTTTATCTAACATAACCAGTTGCAATTTAGGTCCCATAAACCCTGCCCCCTCCCTTTTAAAGTCAACGCTTTTTTCCCTGGCAAGTGACTGATTTCTACATCGGCGCTTTCTGTAATTTCACATTTCATGCTGCAGCAGACGTTTCTTCTTCTGAAGTGTTGAAATGCGGATCATGCGTCTCCAATGCAGCCTTTGTTTTATAAGTATTACCCTGCAACTAGCAAACACTGTCAGGAGAGAAAACTAGTCTCTTACCACTGCTCGGTCAGGAACCTTTGCTGGGTACTCATTTAAAGGTAATTATGTGACACAGGGTAATGTCCCTGACCCTTCTCATATATACTGATATATTCATAAAACATGCTTCAACAACAAAAACCACACGTTAGAAGGAAAGCTTCTCCCATCTGCAGCATATTCACTGCCAATCAGTTGGTTGAAAAATTAGCTAAAGAGGTACCCGCTGTATAGTTAGTCATAAACTCATTTCCTTAAATTCTTCCTTTCATTAATATATCATATGTATGGAGGGCATTTGTTTTTAGTCAGCAGCAGTCTAAGATGCCCCTCCCACCCCCGTCTGAAGTGAAACACTATTTCCATTTTTAACATCTCGATGTGAGCAAGCCGCCTTTGAACCTGTAAACTGCGCTTTCAGAGCAGATGCTGAACATCCAGAGATGCAGGCAGCTCCCAGAAAACTGACTGAGAGCTTTTTACCCCATCAGAGTAAGTCATACAGCCATTTTCATTGCAACTAAATTGTGCAGGAAGTTTGGCTGCATGAGGAACATAAAATCAGGATGTCAGTTTTAATTTCTGGTTTATAAGAAGTTGTTCCAAGATTGGATTTGCTTTAAGGCTGAGAAGATACCGAATGAGAGAAAATTGGTCTTATTTTATGGTGCAGGAACACTGAAGACTTAAAACTGAGCACAGGATGATCCTGGGAAATATAAGTTTCATGCTGTTGACGCCACAGTTTTAGAGAAACACATAATAGCTCCTGGGTTCACGGCTAGACTCAAGGGCCGATTTAGATTTTTTTTGGGCGATCGCCAAGAAGCTGCCTGAGAAATTTAGAGGTGGGCAGGCTATAATCGTTGGCAGGGATCCAGTGCAGAGCTTTGCAGTGTGTAGCAGATTTTAATGTGCTGCTGACAGTGAGCCTGACTGAGGAACTCTTGACACCTGACAGACATGCTGTCCCATCAGGAAAGGCTTCAGGGAGACCTGCAGGGTCTTCAAACCTTCTCAGGTTAGAAACAGGGAGTTTTATAACATAATTTACCTGAAAAAGTTATGCATTACAGTATATCCACCAATTTTAGATTATTCCAAGAATTCACAGTAGAAAATACACCTGCATATGTCAGCAGAGAGCCTTCGTCCGAGCAACCGAGGTACATCAACAGCCACAAATGTGTATTCGGTCAAACCCACCTAACTCTTTGTTTTCTTTATTTTTACTAAAGCTTATGAAAAGCTCTTTAATTATTCCTGTCATTATTCCAGCAAGAATCCAGAAGAGCATTTCAAGTGGATCGCCAGCTGAAACACTCTGTGGTCAAAAAATGTTGCTTATACTTAAATGTTGGGACAATGCAGCCAAATATCAGACCGTGACCGATGGTTTTTAATATCTAACGCTGACATTTTACCATTTCTGAGCGCGGTACCCGCAGTGTGTTCAGCTTAACTGCTGGCATTGTAAATAAACTGTGGTTGGAGTTGTGAGGTATGTGTCAGTTAATGAAAAGGTGAACATTAATGATGTAACTCCTCGAGTTAATGGGCTGCCCTGGGAGCTGAAGCTGACTTTTCTCTCTTTGTCGTGAACTTTTGACATTTCAGGAGAACTTGTTATTTTCTAAAGCAGTTGTTCATCATTTTAGTGAGTTTAGTGTCCTTTCGAGCCTTGGCAGTGCTCCAGCCACTCCCTGATATTCTCTAAGCAGCAGATGAACTTGACTTCATTATTTTTGATCAACTCGAGCTACGCCCACCACTTCTGGTGGCCAAAGCTGGATGTCCGGTCAAAAGAAAATCATCTTTGTGGGGTGACAAGAAAGCCACTGGATTAGGTTGCAGGTCACATGGGTGCAAAGGCGCTGAGCTGAGTTATCCAAACCATTCACTGCATGTTATTCTGCTGCTATCTTTACCAAAGGAAGCGCAGCGGCCGTTCAGAAAAGGGGAAACTCAAGGTATCATTATGTTGCTCCAGTTTCCAGGTTTGAGTGAGCCACATGCAGGCAAACTTTATAACAGTAGATGAACTCACTGAACACTGTTTGTGTGTGTGTGCGTGTGTGTGTGTGTGCGTGTGTGTGTGTGTGTGTCCGCGCGCCATTTCAATTCATGGCTGCGCGGACTGGAAAAATTGCAGGATGCAATTTTCTCCAGAACCGCTCATCCAGACAACATGAGTGAGCGACTGAAGTCGTTTGTCACAGGAAACCAAAGACAAAAAATAAATGAAATTAAATGTCCAGCTATCTTTGAACAAGTCTGAGTCTCACACCGTCAGACTGCTGGCTGAAAACTAAGACTTTTTGGCCAGCTGTAATTTTTTTTTCACACCCTTCAAACCCTTCAAAGGAGTTAGCTTGAGGGTCAAGAGTTGGTTTTTCATTTAAAGTTAGAATCAGATCAGGCTAATAGTTAGGCACTTAAATTTGTGGTTAAACCTGAAAGTCAGAAGCTTTCAGACACTCATCACAGGCATGAATGTCGTGGTAATTTGGGGCTTTTAATGATTTCTCTGAACTGTTCTTTTGCCAGGGTGGAGTGATTGGACAGCAGACAGCTTTAATGACTTTAAAAAACAAAAATTGGGTTCACAAGTTTGAATTTATTTAGGATTTTCTCAGATCCACACAGGGCCAAAAGTATAAAAGAGGCTCAAATATATACAAACACTCACTTAAATCTTTTAATAAGTGGTGCTGAAGGTTCTACGATGTCTTTTAGCTTGACACGGTCTGCTAACTGCTCATTAGTGACCATGACTGACTGCAGCTGGTAGTTTGTCTTTGCCAGAATGAAAAGGATTTGTTGGACAGCACTCACTGGACTGTCCAGTACTCAGAACAATGGGGAGTTCCAAAGAACTCAGTGAAGTTCTAAGAAGGAGAATTGTAGATTTACACAAGTTTTGAAGGTCTCTTGGAGCCATTTCTAAACAACTGCAGATTCCATCACTTCAAACAACTGTACATATGTGCAAATTATTCAGATGTGTCACCACTTTGCCGAAGTCTGGAAGAAGACCCAAACTGGCTCAAGCCTGCCATGCCACTTGCTAAGGGACATTTATCAAATATTAGTGAGGGTGCATATGTGAGCCTGTAAGTATACTTTTGATCCTGTGTGGATTAGAGAAAATCCAAAAGTACTTCAAACTTGATAGAACCCAATTCTTGATATTTAAAGTCATTAAAAATGTATGCTGTGCAATCATTCCCCCCTGGAAAAAGAAAAGTTCAAAGAAATCATTAAAAGCCCAAAATTAACATGACATTTATGCCCATGATGAGTGGATGGAAACTTCTGACCACAATTGTAGTATTATGAGGCTTAGAAATGATAAAGATAGCTAAACAAGCGTGCCTGCACGAGTGCCCCTCCCCCTAAACATGGAGCGGAGCGGTCACACTGAGGGAGAACTTTTATCAAAAATATGAGAACCACTCATCCAAATGACCCCAGACTCAGCACTTTACTTCCTCGTGTTCCCAGCTTCACACCTGCCAAGTTTGAAATGGATCAAATGGAGTGTTTTCAAAGAAGGCAAAGAACAGCTAGATGGACAGCTGTGCAGAGATGTCTCGAAATTTTTAGCATGATAAATGCAAACCTTGAAATCTTAAACGAGTTTGTTAGGAACCCAAAGGGCTGTGAAAGCTGGCCTTCAATCACGCAGTCATCAGCCTGTCTCTCTGTGCTCTTCTCACTTAATTTACCCTCAATAAAGTTTCAATAAAGGTTTGTCCGACTGGCCTTGTCCAAAGGTTCTCTGGCCCAGTGCTGGCTCAGGATATGAATGCTGGAGCCTGTCCATGTTCTCACTTAGCAATGCTGTAAGCTGCTTATAGACAACCTTCTCTCTAATGCAAAAGACTTTTATCAAAGCAATGAGGACAACAATGACATGCAGATCTCAAAGTTGGTCCAAATCTTTTGAAGGCGGGAGGGCGCGGGGGGGTCTCCTGTCCCGGTCCGCTGTCACGGGGTCACGGAGCTGAAACATGCTGTGATTAAGAGCAACTGGAAACAGAGTGAGCAAAATCCAATGGCAGATAGCCTCTGCAGCCTGAAATCATTATCAAATGTACTGAGTGTGTACTGAGAGGTCAATATATACTGTAGGGCAGCGCAGTGCTGCTTTCAGAGACTTCACAATGTCACTTATAACAAACCAGGCAGGCGGGCCGGGAGGTGTCAAAACTGCGTCTTTGTTCACAGGAAATAATGTCGTCTGTTGCAATTCAGCGCTTAAACAGCAAATCTGAAATGTGACAGAATCACTCTGTCTGTACTGCTTATCCAATCCTTTAACTGGCCCGGCTCCATATCATTGTGATCCCAGGGACGACTGAATTCATTTAAGACGGGATACTATGCGGGAATTTTGCCAGGGGTCTGACAAGATGAGTAAGGATGTTAAACAAATGCCTTGGCAAGTTACACAACCCTTAAAGAGCGGCGGATGCAAAGTAAATCTATCACCGATCACCTAAGAGACAAAAAAAAAAAAAGACACCACTGAGCTGCTACAGCATTTATCAGCGTGCCTAGGGAGGCTGGATGCAGCCACTGTAAAAGCAAACTCATGCCCGCTGAAATGCTTCACTGGTCAATACAATCAATGATTCTGCCTTTCAGCAAAATTGACGGGGCTGAACTCTGCACACGGCTGCCATTTAATCATACAGATGCTTTGCAAAGCGCTGGCTGCATTCAGGTGGTCTTTGCATCACCGTCATACCGTCAAAGGTCTTTTGTCACTGCCAGTGTGACAGCACTGAAGTCCTCCATCGGGGCAGGACAATTGCAATCAATGTTTATGAAGAATGACAGAGAGCGGCATGCGGGGCAAGCAATCAGTCACAGACAGCACGGCAACAATAGGATGGCAGTAGGTTAACAAAATAGGTGCAGGGACCTCCGGCTCTTTGAGACGGGATGTTCACGAAAAGAATAAATAGTTTAATGTCTTTTTTGTTTGATTTTGATGTTTAATTTATTCTCAGTGGGCTAATAAGTGAGCAGCTTCAGTGCTACAGGACAAAATGCTCATCAATTTAGATTGTCATGCCCTTCAGTGGTACAAAAGTGCTCATTGTTTTGTTTTTCTAATCAAATAAATACAGATGAGAGTGAAAATATAAATCAAATGTGCAAAAAGAGGGACAAAGAAAGCAGCAGGTACAGGAGGTGTCCCGAAGAAAAGGTTTAGATGTCATTCAAAAGCGCAAGAGAGCTTGAAATTTAAATGTGATACATCAGTAGGTGGAAGGGAAATGAAGCGATGATGCTGGTGGAGTATGCTATACAATAAGGGAGTCACAAAAATTCATTTTCAGGAGCTCAGCCAATCATTTAGTGGGGTAAATTAGAGGTGGGCGGATCGATCCTAATATCGATAATATCGATACCCACGCTAGTATTGATATTGAGCAATACTCGTGTA